>LPNX010242669.1:685794-710346 GCA_001517045.1 Pseudotsuga menziesii | reverse complement strand
TGTATTCATCTATGTATCTTATGTATTGTAACCCGATGTTTATTCCGGGATGTATCTATTATGTATTTGAGTCATGTTGTCATGCCCCGATGTTCTGATTGGGAGGATCAATAATGTAAACAAGTCATGTAAATTCATAGTGGGTAACCCTCTAATTGTCTAAGTGTTAAAGTCCCCACAGTTCTGGGGCACTAGGGTTATTAGACTCTCCTAGTAGAGGTCGGCCCTAGTAGGGTTTTAGTCATGTCAGGATTAGTATAAATAGATAACTGGAGTCTCTATTTGTCACACAAGTCATACCTACTCAATTGTAATGCATAGTTGAGGAAGGAGAAGACACTTGGGCTAGACAAGAAGAAGATTACTGTTGTTGGGAGATCACTTACTGTTTTGGGGCTTTTACTGTTTTGGGGCTTTTACTATTTTGGTGTTGATTCTATCTCTGAGGAAGTTGTAGGGTTTTCTCCTTTATGGTCTCCCCAAGGAAAAACACAGTGTTCATTGTCTCTTGTGTTTGATTGTTGTACTTGTTATTCTCTCAGTTAAAGATCCTAATAATGCTAGCTTAATGTTGAAAAACTAACAAATATTTGAGAGAAATTGGGATGATTTGGAGACCAAGACACTAAAACTAGTCAAGAACCAAAATTGTGAAAAAATTGGAAAATTGGGCATTTTGGCAAAAATTTAAAAAAGGGACATTACACAAATCATCCCTGGGAGAAACGACAAATATTCGAATAAGAAATGGTTTCAGTGGGAAAATAGAGACTCTTGTAGTTGAATAATGTTGTATTTTTTCCTAGGAGACTCCACATTGGTTCTAAGTGAATTGTAGAAGGAATCCTGGCTTCCAGGCGGCCAGATACACGAGGTAATCCCAACGCTGAAATATTACAAGGTGTGAATAACCCAAAGAAAATTCTTAGGAATAAAGGAAAAGACCAGCTAGATATTCCTTGATTTGGAAATTCATTTACTCTATAATTTCATAGCATTCAAGATACTGTGTGGGAAACTAATTTTGAAAGGTCACTATTAAAGTCTAAATATGAGTCTGACTTGAAGAACGCAGAATTAAACCCTAGTAGGTTAGAGTCTTATCTACTTGAATCTCTTTGGAAGAACCTTCAAAACTATGAGAAAACTGGTACAAGAAACCCTACTTTTTCAGAATTTTCATCCTTGTAGCCAACCAGTTGTTCAAAACCCTCTAGCCTTCCAAGAACCACCTCATGTAGTTCCAAATATACCTAGAAACATGGATACTAGATTTTTGCCGTTTTCCTTAGCTGTTGTGTTGCATGACTTTCCTCAAGGTTATGCCCAGAGAATTCCATTCTATGATGGGGAGGGAAATTTCACAGCTAGACATCATGTTGATCTGTTTGACGATTTTATAGCCCTAGCGTTGGTGGATGGTGATGATGTTAATATGAGGTTGTTTGTGCTAAGTATGTCAAGAGAGGCAAAGAAATGGTTCAAATATTTTCTTCCTAGATCCATTCAAAATTTTGAAGCTTTCCAGAATGCATTTTTAGAAAGGTGGGATGATAAGAAAATTCCTCTGCAGGTGCTTTCTTAGTATAACAGTATGAAGAAGGGAGGTTTTGAATCTATTCATCAATTTTCTAGTAGATTTATGAGGGTGTATAACTCTATCCCTACTAATATCAAACCACTGGTAGGTGCTACAAAACTTCAATATGCTGATGCTTTTGACAACAACTTGCTCTATTATTGAAAGAGAGAAAATCAGCAAGTCTTTCTGTCATGTTTCAATATTCCTTGGAGGTGGAGGCTAACATGATGGCTAGTGGAAAAATAAAGCGTAGGGTAGAAATAATAAAAATTAGAGAAGATGGGACTTCTACTGCTGTTGTTTCCTCTAATGATTTCAAATTTGAAATGATGATGAAAGCAGTGGAGAAGCTTATGGATAGGCTGATTTTGGATAATAGACTAGTGAAAAGGGAACAAACTGAGGCTCAAATTAGGAATCTAAATTTCAGAGGACCCAATCCCCCTCAACACCCACAAATCAAAAAGAGGGATACAAGGAATCCTAGAAATCCAAATGACCATCAAATACAACCACCATTCCCTGAAAATTATGTTGATGATGAAGGTGAGGTTGAACCTATTGATGATGAAATCCATCATTTCGGTGATTTGGATTCTGAGATGAAGCTCACTAAGGAGGAACATAGCATGTTTTCTCAAGAAGATGATGATAAGTAGTTTTAGATAGCATCAGAACAATACCAAAGGGGGTACCTACATGCTATGGATGATGTACAAAAATAGATAAAATTGATAAGTAGGGATATCACTGTGCATAAAGGAAGGTTAAATCCAAATCATCCTTCTAGTAGTCAACACAACTCAAAAAAGAGAACTGAAAAACAAAAAGAGCCAATGGTGTATAAAGAACCAGAGAATAAAATAGAAAAAACTAAAGAAGTAAATCAACCAGTACTGGTGGATGTAGAAAAATTTGTTTCCATTTTTAACTTGCAGACAGAGCTCTCAAAAGTTAAAATTTTCATTCCTTTCAATGTGTTGTTAAGGAATAGGGAATACAGAGATAAGATAACAGACATGGTTAGGAATTGGGGAGAATTTCAACATGATATCTTAGAAGTGAATGATGATGCTCCCACCATTGTATGATGATGAGGAGGCTCCTCCTTTTTACCTAAGCTTTAATGTACATGATATGATTGTGCACAATGTTATGATTGACTTTGGTGCCTCTCATAATTTAATTCCCAAGGAAGTAGTATAAAGTTTGGCGCTGAAAGTTACTAGACCCTATAAAGATTTGTATTCCTTTGATTCCAGGAAGGTGAAGTGTCTTCGGTTGATCAAAGACATGGTGGTGACTTTGGAAAAAATTCCATCTAAGACTGTAGTGATGGATGTTGTTGTAGAAGATATTCCTCCAAAATTTGGTGTATTTTTGTCAAGGTATTGGACCTCTAAATTGAAAGGAATTCTACAGATAGATATGTCTTATGCTACCATTCCTATATGTGTTGTTGATACTGACTTGGGATCTTCCATTTTCTTAGATGATGTTTCTCCTTGTGATCCTGAGATTCATGTACCCATTGAAGTGAAGGAAGAGGTGGACTATGCAAAGAAACAAGAAGATTTAGAGGAGAAACAGAAAGAATAAGGTCTTTGTACCATGTCTTTTGATGTATAAGTGGCTAAGGTTGGTGCTAGTGCAAGTGTGTAAATTATCTCTCCCATCAGGGATTTTACAGGTCTGTCTTACAAGTTAACTTTTGAATGTACTAATAATGTGAAAGAGTATGAAGCTTTATTGTTAGGGCTGCGTGCTATGAAGGATATGGGATCCAAAAGGGTGCAAGTCATGGGAGACTCGGAGCTAGTAATAAATCAAGTAAATGACAGCTACCAAACTAGACATCCTAGAATGAGGGCTTATAGAAATGAAGTGTGGGATATGTTTGGTAATTATTTTATCGAGCATACAATCAAAGTAGTTCCCATAAATGAAAACATAGTGGCTGACTCCTTAGCTGTGGCTAATGGAAAATTCAAAACTCCCACTGCTGACCAAAGAAAGCATAAGGTTGACATTGTAAACAGACCCTCCATACTAGATAATTCCAAATACTGGAAGGTATTTGAAGATGATATGAAGATTAAGAGATTTTTGGAGTTATCTAGTGAATTTGTAAATACACAAGTAGAGAGTGAAAATGATAATTGTGAAAAAATCCAAGATGTTCAAGGATGTGAAGAGGAAATTGTTGAAGGTAGAAAGTTAAAGAATTCACTAGGGGGGAAGGAGATAATACAGTTGAAGAATAATTATATCCTCGGAGGCCTAATTCCGTAAGAGAAACTATTTGATCAAAATGATGTTGCTAGAGATCCGAAAATGAATCCTGTTGACGATGTTGTTGAAGACAGGAATATAGGAATGGAAGATAATCCAAGGATTATCAAACTATCAAAAAACCTTCCCGTCAAAGAAAAGGAAGAATATATAAATCTGATGAAAAGGTACAGTGATGTATTTGCTTGGATTTATGATGATCTTAAAGAGTATGATACTTCTATCATACAACATACCATCCCAATAATACTTGAGGAAAAATATTTTCGGCAAAGAATCATAAGAATAAATCCAATGATGCTGCCAATCATTGAAAAAGAAATCAAAAAAGTGTTCAATGCTAAGATTATAGTGACTCTGAGGTTTTCAAAGTGGGTTGCAAATCTAGTGCCTGTTAGAAAAGAGAATGGTGAATTTAGGCTTTGTATATATTTCAGGAATCTCAGCAAAGTCTCCTTAAAGGATAATTACCCTTTTCCAAAGATGGAACATATCCTGTTGTCAGTGGTGGGGTCTGAAAGGATCTCAACTATGGATGGTTTATCATGGTATAATCAGGTCAAATTGTTGCATGAAGTTCAAGAGAAGACTACCTTCACTACACCATGGGGTACATTTATGTATGAAAAAATTCATTTTGGTTTATTGAATGCAGGGGCCACTTTCTAGAGTGCCATGGACATTTCTTTCGCAGAGGAGAAGGACAAATTTGTTGTTGTTTACATGGATGACATCACTATGTTGAAGGTCCGTCAGGGAACACATTAAGCACTTGGAAAAATTATTTCTGAAATGAAAAAGGTATGATATACCGCTGAATCCCAGAAAATGAAATTTTGCATTGGAGGAAGGAAATATGCTAGGGCACATCATTTCAAGAGATGGTATAAAGATTGATCCATAGAGAATCAGTGAAATCCTAAAGGTTGAAGAACCAAGAAGAAAAAATTGTTGATGTATTTGTAACTTCGAAATGTATTCACTTGTATATTTCATATACTGTAGTTGATTAGTCCCCGATGTTCCTATTGGGAGAATCAGTAATGTAAACAAGTCATGTAAAGTCATAGAGGTTAACCCTCCTAGTTGATCAGGGGTCAAATTCCGCATATTTTTGGGGCACTAGGGTTATTAGACTCTCCTAGAGAAGTCGGCCTTGGTAAGTTATTGTAAAGTTGGGAATTATAATAAATAGAGAGTGAGACTCTCTATTTATCACACATTCACTCACACTCAGTTGTAGTGCATGAGTGAGAAAGAAGAAGCTGGGATAAGAGAGAGAACATCTGTTGGAGATCATCTTACTATCTTTGGGTTTTACTGTTGCCATTGGTGCTTATTCTATCTCTGAGGAAGTTTTGGGGTTTTCTCCTGTATGGTTTCCCTGAGGAAAATCTTTGTGTCCATTATCTCTTGTGATTTATTGATGTGCATGTTATTCTCTTAGATAATATCCTAAGATAATACTATCTAATTGATAAAAATATAACATGTTATCAGAGCTAACCTGAGAAGAAGACACCGTGCAGCCGTGGAAGCTAGGGATTCTTACTTTTTTTATCTCTCTCCACAATCCATCAGCAAAATGAGGCTAGGAGGAACCTCCATTGAAGGGTGCATCTTTCTATCAAAGCATAGTCTGATTCTAAGTACTTTCAGTTTTTAACCCACCACTACATCACGAAATTAGGTATTTTCACTGAAGAGGATTTTTTTAGTGAGCCCAGGGTAGGATTTCTCTCCTCCTCAAAAACAAAGTTTATAGAAAAAAATTGAGGTTTTTGGTTGGGTAGAACTCTGGGAAAGTGGAACCCTAATCTACCTTGGAACCAGAAAACCAGCATTGCAAAAGATCAGCTCTAGATCCAATTTTTAGCTTCTCAAACTGGTAATATCTAAATATTTTCTATTTCCATTTAACATTCTTAGTTAATATGTCTCATCACACCAAGATTGATGAAAAGCTTGAGGGAGATGATAACTTCCGAGAATGGAAGTATAGTATCTCCCTAGTTCTTGAAGAAAATGAATTGGACTCCTACACTAGTGGAGAGGTTCCAATTCCAGAGGGAGATGAGGCTAACGCCTTACACAAAAGAAAATTGGTCATGGCTAAGAGGATTATTGCTGATTCAATCAAGGATCACCTCATACCACAGGTGTCCTCCCTAAACACACCTAAAGAAATGTTTGATGCCTTGAACAAGCTATTAGAAGGGAAGAACATTAATTGGAAGATGAATTTGAGGAACTAGTTAAAGACTGTAAAGATCCAGAATGAAGAGACCATACAGTCATACTTCACAAGGGTCTCTCAAATCAAGGAACAACTTGAAGCAGTGGATGAAGAAGTAGAGAATGCATAAATTTTGATGACCACCTTGAATGGTCTCCCTAGGTCATGGGATTCTTTCATCCAAGGAATCTGGGCTAGAAAGAAGCTAATCAAGTTTAGTAGGTTGTGGGAAGAATTCTCACAAGAAGAAGCTCGAATAGTAGATCGAGAAGAAAAGATGGGAAATGAAGATCAAGCTCTCACAGTACACTCCAAGAAAATAATAAGGGACAATCATCATCACCAAGGTAAGAATTCTCACCAGAAAGATAACTTTGTAAGGTCAAGCAAGGATCTATCCAAATTCAGATGCTATACATGTGATGAAAGAGGACACTTTGCTAGAAATTGTCCTATGAATAATAATGGTTCTCAAAAGAAGAATAACCACAAAAGAAGACATCATGCTCGCACTGTAGAGGATGATGATCCTCCCAGGAAGAGAGTCAAACAACAAAGTGAAGACTCTTCAAGTGATGAAGAATATGTTCTGATCTCTACTCTCACGGGAACTATCACACATGGAAGCAAAGATTGGCTTATTGATAGTGGGGCTTCCAGGCACATGATAGGATTAAAGGAATCTTTTGTGAAACTATCCGAACATAATTCCACCCACAAGGTAAAAATTGGGGATGACTACCAATATCCCATAAAAGGTAGTGGTGAATCCTCCTACAAGCTATACTTTGGAAATTCTATGAAGATGAAGGATGTCTTGTTTGTACCAAGACTAAAGAATAATCTCTTTTCCATATCTGCATTGGATGCAAAAGGCATAAGGGTTTCATTTGTAGATGGCCAAGTCCTTATGTGGCCAAAGGCAAAGACTATAGATGATGCAGTAGTGATTGGGGAGTAAGAGGGAGGACTATATAAACTGAAGGGCCAACCAAAAAAATCTTTGCTCCATGACACAGTAGATCCAATTGAAGTTTGGAATAGAAGGGTTGCACATGTGCACTATAGGGCACTACCACTCGCAAGAAAAGTTGTTGAAGGACTTCCAGAAATGTAGGCAAAACATGAAGGAGTTTGCAAAGGATGTGCAAAAGGAAAGAACACAAAGAAGACATTTCCAAGTAGAGAAAGCAAGGAAACAGGAATCTTTGAAATCATTCACTCCAATGTATGCAGTCCGATGTCATCCAACTCATTAAGCGGGTATGTATACTATGTTTCTTTCATTGATGATTTTTCTAGGAAGACATGGATATACTTCATGAAAAACAAGGATGAAGTATTCAGCAAGTTCAAAGAGTCCAAGGCCTTGATCAAGAATCACACAGAAAAGAAAATCAATACCTTTCGATCAGACAATGGTGGAGAATTCACATCAAATGAATTCAAAGAATTATGCATAGATTCGGGGATTAAGAGGGAGTTAACCACTCCATATAACCACAATAGAATGGGGTTGTAAAAAGGAAGAATAGAACGATTATGGAAGCTACAAGGGAAATGCTTCATGATCAATATCTTCCTATGCATCTATGGGCAAAAGTTGCTAGAACATCTGTGTATGTACAAAACCTTACTCCGCATAAATTACTCAAGAATAAGACACCTAAAGAAGTCTTCTCCAGTAGGAAACCAGAAGTCAGTCATCTTAGAATATTTGGTTGTCCAGTATACATACACATTTCGAAAGAAAAGAGGACAAAGTTAGATCCTTCAGGGAAGAAGGGTATATTTGTGGGATATAGTGAAAGCTTGAAGGCTTATAGAATATACTTCCCAGGATTCAAGAAGAATGACATCAGCAAGGACGTAACATTTGATGAAGATTCATCCTACAACAAATACAGAAAGAGACCTGATGAAGACCATAAAGAAATAGAAGTACTCAGAATACAAGATACAACTATGAACGATGCAACTCAAGAAGAAGATCGAGAAATAGAAGAACCCCAGGAACCTGTAGATCCACCCCAAGAGAATAACCCTCACAAGAGGAAATATGCATGGGTATGAGAGGTTGTCCAAGGTGAATAGAGATATGGTGCTCCAAAATAAATACACAGAGAAAGGAAAATAACTAGGTCCTGTATGTAGCCCTATTGTGTGACTTCATTGATAAAGAACCTTCCAACTATGAAGAAGCGGCAGAGAAGAAAGAATGGAAGGATGCTATGATCGAGGAGTACCAGTTGATCATGAAGAACAATGTCAAGGATGTTGTCCCAAGACCAAAGGGGAAGTCTGTCATGACTTCTAAGTGGATCTACAATATCAAGCATGCTGCAGATGGTAGCATAGAGAAATATAAAGAAATATTTGTGGCTCATGGCTTCTCCCAGAAAGAAGGGATAGATTATGAAGAGACTTTTGCACCTGGAGCCAGATACACTTCCATCAGATTGGTACTTTCTCTAGCTGCAGTAATGAAATGGAAGATACACCAAATGGATGTCAATACTGCTTTCTTGAATGGTGTAGTGGAAGAGGAAGTGTATGGGGGAAAGCCACTTGGTTTTGAGACACATGATAGGGAGACTGATGTGTGTAAATTGAAGAAAGCCCTGTACGGTTTGAAACAGACACCCAGGACATGGTATGGGAAAATTGATGGCTTCCTATCCAGTTTGGGATTTACCAAGAGTAAAGAAGATTCCAACCTTTACTACAAGGTTGAAGAAGGGAACCCAGTGATACTCCTACTGTATGTAGATGACCTGTTTGCAACGGGTGTAGATGGGTTTATTTCTAATACAAAGAGGAATCTTGTTGCCAAGTTCAAGATGTAGGACTTGGGTATGATGAACTACTTTCTAGGCATGGAGGTGTGGCAGAATGCGGATGGAATTTCCTTGGGACAAGGGAAGTATGCAGTAGAGATCCTGAAGAGGTTTGGGATGATGGACTACAAGGCCGTGACCACACCTATGGCATCGAACCTGAATCTATTGAGTGATGCTTCATCAGATTTGGTTGATGCTACGATGTATCATCAAATGATTGGGTCCTTGATGTACCTAAGAAATACAAGACCATATATTTTCTTTTTTGTGAACACGTTGAGCCAGTTCCTGACATATCCTAGACATGTTCACTTGATTGCTGCAAAGCATATTTTGAGGTACATAAAGGGTATAGTTGATTATGGGATCAAGTATAAGGCGAATCAGAATATTAATCTAGAATTTATGTTGATTCAGATTGGGCAGGCAGTGATGTTCATAGGAAGAGCACTTTGGGGTGCTGCTTTAGTATGGGATTAGGTGTGATCTCTTGGTTTAGTAGGAAGAAATCTTGTGTGGCACTGAGTACATCCGAAGCAGAGTATGTCGCAGCTTGTTCAGCTAGTTGTGAGGCAGTATGCCTAAGAGAGATACTATCTAATTTGTTTGATCTCCAGTTGGATGCTACTTGTATATAATGCGACAACCAGAGCTGTGTGAAGTTGTTAGAGAACCCAGTGTTCCATGACAATTCAAAGCATATCGAGATAAAATATCACTATATTAGGGATATGGTGCAGAGAGGAGGAGTGAAGCTCTAGTATGTTGTGATGGACGAACAAATAGCTGATATGTTGACCAAGCCATTAGCCAAAGTGAATTTTGATTACTTTAGGGAGAAGCTTGGTGTTCTCCATATCGAGGTTCCTTCCAAAGGGAAGTGATGAGTCCATGAGCCCTTTTGACATGGATGTAAGATTGTTTCCTCCCATGGTCAGATGTAAGTGCAGATCCCTTCTAACATGAATGTTAGATTGGTTCCTCTCATGGTCAGATGTAAGTGCAGATCCCTTCTGACATGAATGTTGGATTGGTTCCTCTCATGGTCAGATGTAAGTGCATAGCCCTTCTAACATGAATGTTGGATTGGTTCCTCTCATGGTCATATGTAAGTGTAGATCCCTTTTGACATGAATGCTAGATTGGTTCCTCTCATGGTCAAATGTAAGTGTAGAGCCCTTCTAACATGAATGTTGGATTGGTTCCTCTCATGGTCAGATGTAAGTGCAGAACCTTTCTGACATGAATGCTGGATTGGTTCCTCTCATGGTCAGATGTGAGTGCTAGGCCTTTCTGACATGGATGCAAGATGTGTTCCTCCCATGGTCAGATGTGAGTGTTGGGCATTCCTTTCTGACATGGATGCTAGATTTGCTCCTCCCATGGTCATATGTAAGTGATGGGCGAGCCTTTCTCACATGGATGTTGGATGTGTTCCTCCCATGGTCAAATATAAGTGTTGAAGTAGATGAATACCTAAATGGAGGCTAGGCCTACAACCATCATGAAAAAGGGCTGGATCTGTAGAACTTCCCGTGACAAGTAGAATTGAGAGATAGCACCATTTGATCGAGATAGCGGAATCAGTGATGATGATGATGATCCAACTTTGATGATGATCCAGTGATGATCCAGTTTTGATTATGATCTAGAGAAGAATACTTTTGTTGATGTATTGTGTCAAGAGAATACCTTCCTAGTTAAGAGGGTGTGCTGATGTATTTGTAACTTCAGAATGAATTCACTTGAATATTTCATATATTGTATTTGATTATTCCCTGATGTTCCTATCGGGAGAATCAATAATGTAAGTAAGTCATGTAAATTCATAGATTTTAACCCTCCTAGTTGATCCAGGGTCAAATTCCCCACAGTTTCAGGGAACTAGGGTTATTAGACTCTCCTAGAGAAGTCAGCCCTGGTAAGTTATTGTTAAGTCAGGAATTAGTATAAATAGAGAGTGAACCTCTCTATTTATCACAGTCACTCACACTTAGTTGTAGCGCATGATTGAGAGAGAAGAAGCTGGGATAAGAGAGAGAACATCTGTTTGAGATCATCTTACTGCCTTTGAGTTTTACTGTTGCCATTGGTGCTTATTCTATCTCTGAGGAAGTTGCGGGGTTTTGTCCTTTATGGTTTCCTCAAGGAAAATCTTTATGTCCATTGTCTCTTGTGACTTATTGTTGTGCATGTTATTCTCTCAGATAAGATCCTAAGATAATACTGTCTAATTGATAAAAATATTAAAAAAATGAAGTGCAATCCTTCATTGGACAGGTAAATTTTTTAAGAAGGTCCATCCCTAGTTTTGTTGAGATACTAATGAATATCACTAACATGTTGAAAAGGGATCATGAGATAAAATGGAAAACATATGCAAGGATATCCTTTAGGGATATTAAACAAGCTATCACAAAAGACCCAATTCTGGTAAGTCCATATTTCAACAAAGATTTTTTAATGTTTTCTTATGCTTCTGATCACACTATTGCTAGAGTGTTGTTACAAAAAATGATCAAAATGTTGAGAAGCCTATATCTTTTTTGAGAAAATTATTAAGGGATGGGGAGTTGAAGTATGACATCATGGATAAACAAGCATATGATCTAATCAAGTCTTTGAAAGATTTCAGGGTTTACGTGCTTCATTTACATATTATTGCTTATGTTCCTAGCAACGTGGTGAAAAGCATTCTCACATAGCTAGATCCATAGGGGGGAAAGAGAAAAATGGATCATTTTGTTATTAGAATATGACATTGAGATCAATCCCACCAACTAAGAAAGGGGAAAGGACTTGCAAAAATGATGACAAATTCAAATTGTGAAGCCTTGCAACTAAATTTCTTGGCCAATCATCCAAATCAGCCTGATATAGGGGTGCAAGTAATGCATGAATTATCTATATCTCCTTGGTACTCTGATATTATATATGTGTTGCAAAATTTACAGGCTCCTGTAGGACTAAGAAAAATCATGAGAAAGATCAATAAAGTTGAAATTTGCCAAGTTCTGTATTCTGAATGAATACCTTTATTGAAAGGATCCTGGTGGTGTCCTACTCAATTGCCTCTTGGAGAATGAAGCTAAGAATACCATGAAAGTATTTCACAAAGGAGTAAGTGGGGGACACCATTCATGGAAAGTGACAGTAAACAAGATTCTGAGAGCTAATTTATACTGGCCTTCAATGTGTGCATATATCTACAAAGAGACCACTACATGTCACCAATGCTAAATCTTTGATGGTAATAGAAAGGTGGTTCCAATCCTTATCAATCCAATATTAGTAGAGGAACCTTTTCACTAGTGGGGACTAGATTTTAATGCAGAAATAAATCCAAACTCTTTAGGGAAACACAGATGGATCCTAACAACAATAGACTATTTTACAAAGTGGATTGAAGCAATACCCATTAGGAGGGCTACAGAGATAGTAATTATGGATTTCTTGGAAGAGAATATCTTGTCTATATTTGGCTGCACCAAAAGGATTGTGATAGACAATTCTCCTGCTTTTAAATCTAAGAAAATGATAAATTTATGTCACAAGTATCATATCAACCTTAATCATTCCACTACTTACTATCCACAGGGTAATGGACTAGCAGAATCCTTTAACAAAATTCTAGGGAGGATATTCAAAAAATAACTGGAGGATAACAAAAGGGCTTGGCATACGAAGTTTAAATATGCTTTATGGGCTGATAGGATCATCACTAAGAGGGAAATTGGAATGTCCCGATTCCAGTTAGTATATGGATCCAAGGTGATTTTTCCAACATCTTTGGGAGTACCAGTCATGAAGTTATTGCAAGAGAAACAAGATGAACCAAATCACATGCAGAGAAGAATCAATTGGGTCATAGAATTAAATGAGGTAAGGGACAAATTCTATAATAAAGTGCAAATACATCAAGAAAGGATGAATAACACTTTTGACAGGAAAGTAAAGGAAGAGCAGTTACTGATTGATGATTTGGTTTTAAAATGGGATGCACCTCATGAAGAAAAGGGGAAACATGGGAATTTTGATCATATGTGGATGGGTCCTTATATAATTGCAACATATAGACATGATAATGCCTTCATCCTACAACATCAAGATGGATCTCTGTTGAATGGAGGTCCAATTAATGGAATATTTCTCAAGCATTATCTATCCTGAAAGAGGAGGTAAATTTTGTCTCATAGTTGTACATATTTATTTATTCTTCAGAAACAAATGGTGAACTAACATATTTGAAGCCCGAAGAGAAGGATGTTGGTAGGGGTTTTGGTAAGTGAGTTGCACAGCATCGTGGCAGCTGCGCAAGCTCACACAATACTATGCAAGGCCAAATCATCGCGATGGGCAACAAAATAATTGTTTTGAATATTTTATATATTATTTGACCAAGCTTGTTTCAATAGGTCATTAGCGGCTATAAGTTAGTTAGAAGTGGATCTTCAATGTAATGGTGCATGCCTATCTATAGATCTAGTTTTGCAATTAAAAAAAAGAAGTGAGATCTAAAGTTTGAGAGATCTTGAGTCTATGAGCATCGCATGAGATCTAGTGTGATATGAATCTTAGAGAATTTCCCGTTGTATCTACGACCTATCTGGGTTGTGTTGTTGATGTATTCAGCCTCTGGTTTTGGAGAAGAATTGTTCAGTTTTGGATCTTTTGCGCAGAGCTAATATATGTGACAGTTGGTACATAAATCTCGTCTTTTGTTTTACTGTTCTGTTTGTTGCGATCTATCTTGTTATGATGCTGTGATGATCTAGATCTAGTATGATGCTATGAGTTGCTAATATGTTGCTGTGGTTTACTTTATTCCTACTATACTGATGTTGATGCAATCTATTTTAAGTCTGTAATATTACTGTTGCATTATGAGGTTGGATAGCTTATGTGCTGCTGCGGTGACAAATATATGATGCACTCTGTAGTCATGGAAATGAGTTAATGTTGACTGCATATTCCTGGATCTCTTATTCATGCTATTTTCCCATTGGATCCCCATATCCTCCATCCTCACTATCGGAAACTTGGTTTCGATAGCTCTCCCTTGAACATCTCGGGTGAGACTTCGTCTGCTCTATGGATGTTGTTGGGCAGGGTAAAACCTGTCTGGTTCAGTGCTCAGGGAGATCGTGTAGGTCAAACATCGACAGAGTGAAAACCCCTATCAATGAAGCTTTGTTGGTTGGTGTTTGAAAAAAAATGGTTTCATTTCCGAGACCGAGTTGCGATTAAGAGGAGGATATGTTTTGGCATCTGACTCGACCAAAGATCGAAGGGTGGTTTGAGAAAAAGTTGTGGAAGTTTGCTAAAGCCGAAAATCAGAATCCGAAGTTGTCAACGGGCCACTAGTTGGATAGGTATATCCACGACGGTCATCACGAATGGTTCTTTTGTGAATTTCCTGTCCTCTTGCATGAATGGATGGCAAATTTCATTAAGAAGAAGAAAAATTTCCAAGGAGGAGGGCCGACATCCTGGACCCCAAAGCTGATCCAGGAGTTACAAGAAACCAACAATAAGGCATTGCAGGCAGTTGAAGTATGGTTGGATAGTATCTTAGAAGAATACATCACCGAGTTTGTCGTCGACACCAATAAGTCATTTAGCAAAGCGAAAAGGGAGTTCTTTAGCGTACCACAAGGAATATTCTTGTTGTCACTTAAGCTGTCCATTAAGCAGCTGGTCTGTGAAAAAGGTATTCTGAAGATGCACCAAGAGTAGTGGAACTCTGGTGTGTGGAGGTTGTAGGAACCACGATGATAGGGGGGAGATGTATGAAAAGGTCAAGGGTAGATGGGCATGAGTTCTGGTGAGAATGTGAAGGTCTTCGAGGAAACAAGTGGTTGTACAAGGGGAGGAGCAAGGTTTCGAGAGAAGTGGTAGAAGACGCGAGAAGGTCCTGCTGTGATCGAAGTGGTGAAGAAAAACCACATAGGATGAAGCAACCTTTTTGTGATGACGAGGATGACCAGGCCCAGTTTACGGTCGAAAGGACAATAGGATCAAACCCCAGCAGTAACATGCCCACACATCCATGCACTAATCCACCACAAGGAAAAAATACACACTCTACATCGACTTGGCTGACGTGTCAGCAACAGTCTAGTAATAAAGCACCAGGAGGAGGAAGGAGGCCCAGAATGGCGGGTGACAAAATGAAGTTACCAATATTTCATGGTAATGGCACTAACGACCCATATCAATACCGATTCTTGTGTGAAGCGATCTGGACCACCCGACAAATCATAGATGATGATGTCAAGAAAATCCAGCTAGAAACTACTCTTAGATGTCGTGCATTGGAATGTTTCATGAGATTCATGCGGATTCCTCAGAGAGGTACCATAAAGACATTGGATGAGATCCAAACAGGGTTATTTGAATAATTCAAGAATCCGAAGTCTGAGGCTTAGTATATTACTGAATTGAAAGAGATCAAATAGTTCCCCAATGAGATGATTTGGGACTTTGATCAGTGGTTTAATACATTGATGGCTCGAGTTAGTTTTTAGATGAGCGATGTCCAACACAAGGAATGGTTCATCATCGTGCTTGTACCACATATCCGACAACCATTAATGCAGCAAAAGATTGCGACATAGAGCGAGGCTCTGGAGACTGCAATGAAATTGGAGGCATCACCAGTAGGAGAAAGCGCAGTCACAATGAATTAGATTCAAGCACAGTTGGCCAACCTAATGCTCCAACTGCAAGATATCAAAAAGGCCAAGGAAGACCGTGATGATCTTTGGTGCACCCGGTTCCATGCAGGTAGGCATACCAAGGATACACGTCCAACATTCCAGAATTATTTTCTATCTGGAGCCCCGAACCCATTGATTTGTTCTGGTATACCATGTGTCAAGTATATGGGCATCGACATGAGAACTGCAAATACATGCAGAAGATGGTTATGAAGGCAAAAAACCTGTATTGCACATTTTTTCGATCAATGGGACATGATGACAAAAACTACCGAGCTTATGATTTGCTCCAGGAAAGAATGTATGATTCATATTTTATGAAAGGTGAGGACCCCCGGATAGTGCAAGCACAGCAACAAGTAGTGCAAAAACTAGCACAAGTGTTGTAGACACCACCACCTCCGTTGCAGTTTGTCCCCGCGCAACCGCAACAACATTTTACAACGCAGCCACAGTTTGCACCTCAGCCGTAGATGGTGGTACAACCATAGTATAACTAGGCGCCACAACTACAGTATAATCAGCCACAATATGTTTAAGTTGTGCACTATGTCCAACAGCAACCAAACCCACTGCAGCAACATATGGCCCAATCGTAGTTTCAGCAAGGAGGATTTCGTGGAGGGTTCAGAGGTCAAGGAGGTGGATTTGGTCAAGGAGGAAGACGAGGTCATGAATCGATCTAGTGTTACACCTATGGGGTATTTGAGCATTATCAGAGGGAGTGCCCTCATGCGCAATGTACATACTGTGCAGCCAGTGATCATAATGTCAAAAACTGTCCTCATTTGATTGCAAAATGGTAGGCTAGCAACATTCCTCAGTTGCAGAATGTGCAGAATCAGAATCATCCTATGTTCCATGCACAGAACTAGCCAATGATGCAGGGTTAGATCCCACGGCACACTCATACTTAAAACTCACCCTAGGCTTAGAACATGCCAATGAATCAACCAATGACTCATCCGATGAATCAGAACCCAGTAGTGACTCAAGCCCAGAACATGAATCAAGGACCAATGGTTGCAACGATTCATGCCGAACCATGAATGAAGGATGTCGACATTGGGATTGTCACTCACGCTGGCGTGACAACTGGATACAATGGACCATGTCAACAAGTTCAGCTCACTGGTAAGAAAAAAGTAGTATTTTATATTGTGAAGGAGAAATACACTTTCTTTGAAGCGAAGCATGCAATTGGAAGAAATCTGGATAAGTTACCAATTATTGACATGCCATCTGCTTTTGACCCATTTGTAGAAGTAGGATCATCATGACAGCATGGTTCCTTGCAACATTTCTTTGAAAGTTGTCTATCGCTAACAAGGGACTCTGACACCCCTGTCGAGCTTGAGGCATTATTATATCGGCCAGATAAAATAGTTAAATATTTGCAGTGAACTCTTTGCAAAAGTGGAAGATAAGAAAGGAGATGAGGATGAATATCCAGATCAGAGATTATGAGGTTGATTCTATTATTTTGGATCTCGGATCAGACGTAAACATCTTGAGCAAGAAAAATTGGCAGCTTATGGGAAATCTGACTCTGGGATGGTCACCAGTATAGCTGTGACTAGCAAATCAGGCTAAGGTGCATCCCATCAGCCGCGTCTCTAATCTGGTTGTCGACATCAAAGGTATGAGAACACATGTTGACTTTGATGTGATAGAAGTAGTCGAAGATGGTGGCTCCTATCCCGCAATGCTAGGGATTGGATGGGCTAATGATAGCATGGCAGTTATCAAATTTAAGAAATGAGTTATGACATTTGAAAACTAGGATGTTAGGGTCATTGCTCCTATGGACCCTCAGGAAGGACATCGATATATTGAACCTGTAAGGGATGAAGCCGGTAGGAGTTGGGACCATGCCTATAATATCTATCAGGATTATATTCACCTGACTGTCGATGGTGAACTCAGATGGCATAGTACTAGTTCTATGTCCTATGACTCTAAAGATGCTCTAGAAAATTGGCAGAATTGGTTGCATGAAGTATCATTCAGGAAGTGTGGGTTGATTACACAATCTCTCCGCCGTGTAGCCACCAAGACTATCACGTTGCCTATTTATGAAGGACTGCCGGGACTATCAGAGTTCCTTCTAGAATTTGAATAAAAAAAATTTGAACCACAAAGGATATTGGCACTAGAGGTTGTGCTGAAGGCCACCTCGGCTCGATGGTGGGAAACATATAAACCAATGATCCATGACTAGGAATAGTGTCAAATACTGATGATGGTGCACTTCGGTGATTCAGAGGTCTTCCACGCGGGGAGATACGATGGACAAGCTGACCCTTCTACTCATTTTATTGAGTATCATACTTTGTGGGCATTGTGGCCCAGAGACAAATGGGTCCATGCTTTTGTCCATACTCTAGAAGAGATGCCAAGATCCTGGTATGTAGTGGCAGAGTTGTGCAGAACTATCTCTAGGTGGGAGGAGTTGTTTGTTTGCTTTGTACAGACGTTTAGCTTCCAGGATGCCAACCCAGAGGTATGTGATGATTTACAAATCATCTGTGATGTTGTACTAAAGGTCATCCCTGTCACCTATCCCTTTGATCCACATGCGCATTGCTCCATACAATCCATGATGACTTGCTACAATTTGTCCAAGGAACCCGCAGATGATGATGAGTTGTGGAATGTTAATATTCCAGAGTCGGAAGGAAGCCACGATGTTGCAGCCCCAGACATCTTGACGGATTCAATGAGTCGGATGTTGAAGATCTAGAAATTCAATATTGGGTTGGAAGAGAACCCCAAATTTTCCAATGTCGAGGACTACTGGGACGAGGAGACCATGGAAAGGATCACGGACCTACCACATGAATTCCAAGACATTTTCTCGACACGTTTTTTGGAGATGAAGGGGATTTTGGGAGACCTGGGTGAAATGAAAATTTTGTTAAAACCATATGCTAAACTTGTGCGATAGAGGTCGTATCAACTCAACCCACGATACAAGGACCGGGTGAAGTCTGAGATCGACCGGATGCTCGATGTTGGGATCATTGAGCCTATAGAATAATCTGAGTGGATAAGTCCGATGGTGGTCCAAGATAAAAAGATGGGAGAAATATGCATTTGCGTCGATTTAAGGAAGTTGAATGATCCATGCGTGCATGACACTTTCTCGACCCCTTTTACAGATGAAGTACTTGAAGGTGTAGGCGGCACTTGAAGGTGTAGGCGGCCAAGAAATGTACTCCTTCACAGATGGATTTTTGGGATACCACTAGATCCGGATTGCAAAGGAGGATCACCACAAGACCACATTTGTCATGGGATGGGGTTGTTTTCAATATACAGTCATGCCATTTGGACTAAAGAATTCACCAACCACATTCTCTCGCGTAGTTGTCACTGTATTTAAATATTTTATTCAAAAGTTCCTGCAGGTGTATATGGATGATTGGACTATCTATGAACTAATTAGGGACCATCTCGACAACTTGCGAATGATGTTGGAAAGGTGTCGACAGCATCAGATCGCATTAAATTCTAAAAAGTGTATTTTTTGTGCACCATTTGGCGTGCTACTTTGGCACATAGTCTGCAAAGAAGGTCTGTTGGTCGATCCGGTGAAGATCGCACTAATCCTCAGTTTACCACCACCGACAAATGTCAAGATGCTTCGGGAAACACTGGGGCATACCAAATACTATCGAAAGTTTATCAAAGGATACGCTATGATTACTGCCCCCATGGAGAAACTACTAAAGAAGGATGCAACTTATGAATGGACTCAGGAATGTCAAGGAAGTTTTGACACCTTGAAGGCCAAGATGGCCTTTGTTCCAATACTAGTTTTTCCTGATTCGAATAAAGAGTTCCATGTGCATGTCGACGCTTCTTAGGGGTTGTTCTTACACAAACAGGTGAGAGAGACCTAGATCACCCAATCACATATGCCAATAGGAAGTTGTCATTTGCTAAACGAAATTATACAACAACGGAAAAGAAGTCCTGGTGATGGTTTATGCTTTGCAAAAGTTTAGGCACTATTTGTTGGGCAGACACTTTAAGATGTTCACCGATCATTTTGTTCTGCAATACCTGGTCAATAAGCATATGTTGGGGGGAAAGATCTGTCGATGGCTGTTACTCTTCCAGGAGTTTGATTTTGAAATAATTGTAAATCCAGGACGATTGAACGCTGGTCCGGATCATCTATCTTGTGTTGAGAATGGTGAAGAACTAACCAATATTGATGACAGCTTGCCAGATACCCAATTGAGATGCCACTAGTACCGCAGGTGAATCTGCAACCATTTGATAAATGGGTTGTGGATTTTGTGAGTCCTATTAATCCACTAGGGAAGTAGTCTGGTGCACGATACATTATTACTGCACCGACTATCTGACTAGGTGGGTGGAAGCCACACCAGTAGTAGATTGTACTGCTGCGACAGCAGCAAGGTTCATTTTTGAAAACATCATGACATGGTTTGGGTGTCCTAGGATCTTGATGAGTGACCAAGGTAGTCCCTTTGTCAACCGGATGATGAAAGTGCTAACTAAGGAATTGCAGGTGCAACACAAGAGGAGTACACCATATCATCCACAGGCCATCGGGACTGTCGAAGCATTCAACAAAATTTTGGAAACAACGCTAACTAAGGCATGTAATGCTAACCACAATGATTGGGACCTAAAGATTCCCGTAGTGCTATGGGCCTATCGAACTACTTGCAAACGTCTCATCGGCCAGACACCATTTAAGCTAGTATACAGGAAAGACGTAGTCATGGCCATGGAGTATATTGTTCCTATTTTGTGCATTGTCATGGTGACAGGCATGGATGATGCAGAAGCATTAGAAGAGAGAATTGCGTGTTGATCCAGATTGAAGAAGACTACTTTATTGCTAGCTTCCACCAACATGTTGTGAAGGATCAACAGAAGGCGTAACTTGATCGCCACATTGAGAAAAAACAGTTTGCAGAAGGTGATCTGGTGCTATTATACGACAGTAATTTCATCAAGCATCCCGGTAAGTTACAAATGCACTGGTTAGGTCTGTATCTTGTCCATTCTATTACTTCTGGAGGTGCAGTTCAGCTACAACAATTAGATGGCACAGTATTTTCAACGCTCATCAATGGGAGTCACTTGAAGCCCTATAGGATGGGGCCAGAGCTACACACTGCTTGAAGTGCTGTTAAAAAAAATGAAGATATTGTTTTAGAACAGTAAGGAGAGCCTAGGGGAAGAGGCCACACAAGGTTAGAGTATGTAGCGATGATTGGTTGACCACTTGTGATAGCTGCAGAGTTGTGGGTTGGTCAAATCAAGTAATAAATGTAGGTAGTTAAAACAGTTGGCTGGCGGCGCTTGTTGAAGTGATGCGCATTAATGGTTGATCCGACCATTAGAGGAGTAGGATTACCGGTGAATTTGGTGTCATTAATAACATATTTAGTAATAATGGTGATAATATATTTGGCAATGATGATTTTGAATTGGAAATGGCTATAAAAATCACATGAGATGAAGGAGGATGGCATTGTTCAGTCGAGTGAGAAGCGTGTTAAAACACAGTGTGAATTGGGCAGTGGGTTGTGAGCTGTTGAGTGAGTTGCAGCGTTGAAGGTTAGAGTTGTCGAGTGCATTTTTTGGGGTTGGGGTGTGAGGCATGTTGAGCGACCTCGATGCCAATGAGATTTCAAGTGAGTTAGAGTCCCCTATTTGGCCCACAACTTTTGAAGAAGAAGTCATGAGCATGTCGGTTGGCTCATCGTCTATCTCCAATCAAAAGTGGCAGGCTCAGAGGAAACTCACACCAAATGGCACCAAGAGTATGATGCAGGAAGTGGGATTTAGTTGGGGATGGAGGACCAACTGTAGTAGCTCATCAAAGCAGTTACTGACTCTTCTGAGGCTGCAATGCAGGTGATTCATCAAACCATGCAGGATTCGATGCGGTAAGAGATAAATTAAATTCCATTTTTGACATTGTTTCCAGGAAAACATCTGCAAGACCTATGATGCAGGACATCCCATCGATCAGCACTAAGCCCCAAGCTAGGAACGTGGAAGTTCCCCCGACTACGATCGACGCAAGAAATGAGGAAGTCCACTAGTTGCTATGACCGATCCAGAGTGTGGCTGTGGATCTGAACAAATTATCTGCTATGGTGTTAGTGGAATTGCAGCATGTTGGTGCCCAGAATTGGTAGATAGACAGAGAGAACTAACTGAGGGCTATGTGCAGTCACAGAGCACAGCAGAGAAGCTGCAGAAAGAGGAAGATGAGCTGCATCAAGTTGGAGTGCAGTTGATAGAAGAAAAAGTGTGAGAGGTCGATGCCTTGAAGGCAACGCAGGCTGAGATGTAGAAAAAGGATGCCAACGAGATTACTGAACTGAAAAAAGGTGCAAGACCGCCTGATCGTTGAACAAGCGCAGATGTGTGCCAGGTGCAGCGAAGTTGAGCAAGCTATTTCTGAAGCCTACCAGCACATTTTTGAGAACACAACTGATCTCACCCCAGTCAAAAAGTCCAAGCGATTGGGGCAAACTATTGTTTAGCTTTAGGATACCAACCTGATGCTCAATGCCCTGGTACACCCTGTAGCGCCACCGGAGCAGGTTGTAGAAAGGAAGGCCTCCATTGAAGAAATCACAACTCAGTTCGAAATCATGGAGCAAGAGGCCAAGACCATTATGGAGGTGACAACGTAGTTTTGGCAGAGAATTTTCCAAGATGAGCAACTTGATCAGCTGACCGCGCAAGTGCAAGAATCCGAAGGTCAATTGACAACCCTGAAGACATCACTAAAGGCCATGCCACTAATGGTATAGATCACATGGGATAAGGAATTGAAGGATCTACAGCAAAGAGCCTCCCATGCATAGGAACACTAACAAAATCACTGCATTCAGCTTGATGAATTTCAAGAAATAGGTGGATAGTTAGCAGTTAAAGCAGTCGCCATGCTGCAAGTGGTATAAGAGAATCGGTAGATGGTCTATGGCAAGGCTAGAGAAGAGAACCCAGTGTAGCAGGATTTGACTAATTGTCAGAGAATTGCTGACAAAGTCCAGCTTCAGGTTCGTGAGATCGCTTAAAGAACAAACGTCGGCATACACCCTGTCAACCTAACATGGCTCAAGGACGAGCCACAAGAATTTGTTGGGGACCTATTGGCATGGGTTTTGGTAAGTGAGTTGTGCAACATCGCGACATCTGCGCAAGCTCACATGGTACCATGCAAGGCCAGATCAGAGCGATGGGCAACAAAATAACTGTTTTGAATATTTTATATATTATTTGACCACGTTTGTTGCAATAGGTCATTAGCAGTTATAAGTTAGTTAGAAGTGGATCTTCAATGTAATGGTGCATGCCTATTTATAGATCTAGTTTTGCAATTAAAAAGAGGAAGTTGAAGGGAGAACTAAAGTTTGAGAGATCTTGAGTCTATGATTATCGCATGAGATATAACATGATCTGAATTTTAGATAATTTCCCGTTGTATCTACGACCTATCTGGGTTGCGTTGTTGATGTATTCAGCCTCTGGTTTTGGATCTTTTGCAAAGCTAATATATGTGACAGTTGGTGCATAAATCTCATCTTTTGTTTTACTGTTCTGTCTGTTGCGATCTATCTTGTTATGATTCTATGACGATCTAGATCTAGTATGATGCTATGACGATCTAGATCTGGTATGATGTTGTGATTTGTTAAGATGTCGCTGTGGTTTACTTTATTCCTGCTATATTAATGTTGATGTGATCTGTTTTAAGTCTGTAATATTGTTGTTGCATTATGAGGTTGGATAGCTTATGTGTTGCTGTGGTGACAAATATATGATGCACTCTGTAGTCATGAAAGTGATTTAGTGTCGATTGCATATTCATGTATCTCTTAGTCATGCTATTTTACTGTTGGATACCCATATCCTCCATCCTCACTATCAGAAACTCGGTTCCGACAGATCTCCCTTAAACATCTCAGGTGATACTTTTTCCACTCTGTAGATGTTGCTAGGCAGGGTAAAACATGTATGGGCTAGTGCTCAGGGAGATCGTGTTGGTCGAGCATTGACAGAGTGAGAAACCCTGTCAACGAAGCTTTGTTGGTGGGTGTTCACCAACAAAGGACCTAAGATATGCAAGGGTATCCATGTTTTATATTTTCTTGTGTTTTTTTTTACTTACAGAAATAAGAAGTCTAGGGATTTCAGAAAAAATTTGGGATCCTCCCAATGGATTTGGCGCCTGGTCTACGAGTTTCTTTACTACCTCGTAGGGAGGATAGCATCCCAAGTTGGAGCCGTTTGTTAGCACCATTTCGGGGATAAATAATTTTTTATAGATATGGCCAATATGTTAGAATAATCAACCCATAGTTAGCTACCTTAGACATTAATTAATCCAATTTTTGTCTTATTTGCCTAGTTTCCATATTCCACCTTATGCAAGTTGTCCTCCACACATCCATAGTGGTCAAACTTGATAAATTTGAGTCATGGAGAACTTGGGAAACCTCTTGGAATCAAATTTGCTTTATTCCTAGCCTCCCTAGCGCATGTCTGCTTTTTCTGCTTTATTTCCTGCTTTTTCTGAGTTTTAAGGCAATTGGGAAAGTTTGACTAGGTGAAGTTAACTTGTTTTCTATCCTCATCATCCTCCACTCTTTTCTCCTATGAAAAGCATGTATAAGTTGTCCTTCCACCATCTATTAGCTTTCTTAATTTATTTTTCTAATTCGTGAGCTCCTAGACAGATTTGGAAAGTGCTTTATGCACCTATGGGGGATTTGCTTAGATTTAGTAAAACTGCTTTTGACCAAATTCAAATGGCATCCTTATGCATTCAAATATCTCATGTAATTATTTATTGTGGTAGCCTATGACTTCACAGGC
>LPNX010242669.1:652623-681795 GCA_001517045.1 Pseudotsuga menziesii | reverse complement strand
CCAATCAGCTGGTCAAGCAAGAAACAGAGTGCCATTGCACTCTCATCTACAGAAGCAGAGTACAGAGGAGTTGTAAATGCAGCAACTCAATGTTTATGTTTGCAGGGGTTACTTGGAGAGTGTGGCTTCAAATCAGAATACTCAACTACTATCTATTGTGATAATCAGAGTACCATTCGAATCTGTAATGATCCATTTTAGAAGCAGAGAACCAAACACATTGAGATCCATATGCACTACATCAAACAGCTTGTGCATGATGGCACCATTCACCTACTCTTATGTTCATCTTCAGAACAAGTAGCAGATATCTTCACCAAATTTTTTTTGTGAGAAGACATTCAGCAATCTCAAATCACTTTTGGGGATTGCTGATCATGCTGTGAAGCATGAGTGATGACAAGATTTCCAAATTTTGTTTTACTGTCCATGTTTAAGGGAGGATTTTTCCCACTGGGTTTTTGCCTCTTTCCTTGGTTAAATGGACATGCAGTATGTAAAGGGTGACTAAGCCTTATTGCTAGGACCTATAATTTTCTAATATTTTACTCATAATTCTGGCTTATGGGGGGTGTTAGAATTATCAACCCATAGTTAGCTACCTTAGACATTAATTAATCCAATTTTTGTCTTATTTTCCTAGTTTCCATATTCCACCTTATGCAAGTTGTCCTGCACACATGCATAGTGGTAAAACTTGATAAATTTGAGTCATGGAGTGCTTGGGAAACCTCTTGGAATCAAATATGGTTTATTCCTGGCCTCCCTAGTGCATGTCTACTTTTTCTTCTTTATTGCCTGCTTTTTCTGAGTTTTAAGGCAATTGGGAAAGTTTGACTAGGTGAAGTTAACTTGTTTTTTGTCCTCATCATCCTCCACTCTTTTCTCCTATGAAAATCATGTATTATTTGTCCTTCCACCATCTATTAGCTTGCCTAATTTATTTTTCCAATTCGTGATCTCCTAGACAGATTTGGAAAGTGCTTTATGCACCTATGGGGGATTTGCTTAGATTTAGTAAGCCTGCTTTTGACCAAATTCGAATGGAATCCTTATGCATTTGAATATCTCATGTAATTATTTATTGTGGCAGCCTATGACTTCACAGGGTTGGCTATTGTACACTTATTCAATACAGATTAGTGTTCTGCTCCATATTCAGTCTCCTTTTGTGAGTAATTTGCATGTGTAATTGGCAATTGTTGTGAGTGTAATTGTTCTAACACCTGGGTTCAATTTCCACACAATATGGAGGAAGAAGGTTTGTAAAATTTTCATATCATATAACCTCAAATATCGTTGATGAAGAGCTGCAAATTTTTGAAGGGACATTTCTAGGTTAAGACAGCCAAATAATTAAATAAATTATGATTTTTTACCTTCAAAAGCATGAGAATGAAGAAATATTCCCTTCACTGATTGTTGATAGGAAATGGACGGCCTAGATGCGTAACACAGAATATAAAAGGCTAAAAACGTGTTTCCTCCCAAGAAAAATCGGGAGCGAAAGCGTGGAGAAGAATTAAACTTGGTTATAAAAAATGGAAAACCTGACATCCGCTTTTCATGAGCTGGGTGGAGATCGGAAAGAGGAAACATAAGAAGCTTGGTTGTGCAAAGTTAAAATCCTGTCTTCTGCTATCCATAGTCCGCTAGATCCAACGGTCATGAAAACTACTGCATTGATCAACGGTGCATAAAGAAAAAAGGAGGGTACCGGAATGCGGAAAGACAAAAAATTTGGTCTTAAAAATTTGAAGTTCCAATTTATGAATCCATGATCTGCAAGGAAGCAAAAATGCATATGTGAAAAACTTAAATTTTTTTAGACTTGAAGTTTTGATTTTCGCTTTCTAGGAAAATATAGAGGCGGAAAGACGGAGGTGGAAATGTGGAAGAAGAAAAGCAAAAAATATAAATTTTTTGTATGAAAAGGAAGAATTGTGATTTTCTCCCTCCACAGGTTGATCTCAAATCAATGACAAAGGATCAATCCGGCGACAATCGACCATGGGGAAAAACCAGAGGGCGGAAAGGTTAAGATGAGGGCGGAAAAGGTAAAATTGAACCACGAAAAAACTATCATCTCATTTTTCATTTTCCTGCCAACTCCAGATCGATGACCAAAAATGAATCTCAGGTAAAGATCAACGGTCTATAAATGTTTAAAGATGCGGGCATGGATGAAGTTGTTGCATATTTCCCAAAGGAGCTTGAAAACGTCATTATCAACAGGCGAGATAGATTCCTTACTATCCAAATTCTCCAATTCATCCATCACGTGTGTTCCTGTGTGCTTGTTTGTTTTCTTTCTTATCATGGAGGATCTACCTGATCATCATTTTGGTTAAGATTCAGGATCATTGTTGTAAATTTTTTTCACTCTGTTTCGAGGTTGGTCTCGAGATCCTAGGAAAGTATAAATATTCCCTCGATAGAGGAAGATAGGTTTGGAACCTGTGAGAATTTTGTGTTGTGCTTTGTGTGATTTATTAGTAATAAAGTTGCAGAGTCGAACACTAGTTTATTGTTGCATAGATTCATGTACAATTCGTAATTATAGTCTTTTATTTCCTTCTATTTGTGTATGTCTTCTTGTTTAACTTGTCATTATGTCTTCCTTAATATCTAGAATGGGTGTGTTAACGCTCAGAATGTACCCAGCTTGTGGAAAGGTAGATCCTGAGGTAACAACAAGAACCACTTTAGACTGTATTTCTAACCCAATACAATGAGAGAGGGATCTCTCACAATTTACAAGGTTTTCATAATCAAATATAGTCAGAAGGTCAAATTTCTGAATAGAACAAGTTTGTTTTTATAAAGTTTGGTGGGACAATCATGGAGGAGACCATTGGGTGATGGAGTCAACAATCAGGTCTAAAATTAGGTTGCAGAAGGTAGGAAGTCTGAATGGTGTGCAGACAGAGGCAAGATAGACACCATTTCTTCAATCTGGAGGTATTAGCATGTTGATTAGTAGACATAACGAGATAGGCCATCAAACAGAGCACCGTAACTAAGTAGAATTCTACAAGACTTTAGAATAAAATGTTTTAAAATGCTTAAACAATGTACCTAGATCATGCGAGATGAATTATGGCCCATATACACTAATGCTAAAACATGAAATCAAATACAAAATGGAGTGAAAATAGGATAAACAATCATGTAAAGAAATCACTTATTGAAGAAAAAGATGGCACAGGAATCTCCGTCATGAGAGGTTTAACGTTCCTCCTCTGTAATTTTATTCATCTCTGAAATAATTGAAACCCATTACAATGTAGAGCTTCTCCACTCTTGAAAACCCAACCCTTCTCCCCTCTATGGGGAGCCAATTTATCACGTCTCCGACCCTAGAGGCTAATCCATCGAAATAGATAGGATCTAAAACTATTTACAATCATGATAAAATCTAACAACTAGATCATGGTACTTCCACCACGGTTTACATATATTCAAATAGACATCATGGAGCTAATGCGCATGCTCGGTCTAGATGGAAGCACGACGTTTCTGGTTCCGAGCTTGCTGGTCATGAAAATGACGTCTCAGAATGTTTCTAGTGGCTCATTTCTGACTGGGCTCAACCACCTATCTGTCTATCGATTCAGTAGTGTGTCATTTCCTTTTTTTTCGTTCTGCACTCAAAGGCACCTTTCTACATGGTTTCAAACCTGGCAAAGGAGTTTATGTCCTTTCCAAGATCATCCTTCCTCACAGCTCCCTCCTCTCCAGGTAACACGGTTGCATGAGGGGACTTGAAGAAGGGTCGCATTTATTCTGGTAGAAACAAACCTCTACAGTGGCTTGTCATTATTGTACTCCTCACCTTCCTCGAGGTGGTATCTCCTATAGGAAATATGGTGGGGTGCTCCTTCGACCTCCTCACCACCTCAGATAAAGTTGGCACGTGGAATTCACAAAGGCGGTGATGAAGACTTTGGACACCCACCCTTCCAGTACAAGAATTCGCTTCTACTAGTCACTGTTAAACATGGTCACCACGTACCGAGGATTTGGAGGTAGTGATTGCATCTAGGGGTTCTAGAGGGACCCCCACAGGACATGAAAACCCAAGCACCACGCAGCAGGAGGTATGGCTATCTAAAATCATGTATATCTCTCAAAGTGTTTCACATCTGTCCCCCGATGGCTAGTGCTTTCCTGGTGTAAACAACCAAGATGATACATGAACGTAAAGGCATGTTCGCCAACCATCAAAACTCCCTGACAGAAGAGCTTCTTAAACCAAATATCCATTGCAATTTGCCAGAAAACTCAAGGCCTTATGCAAATTAACGCTCTGAATTTTCTCCTCAGCGTTCACTCATCTCCTGTTCTTCAGTGGTTCAGGAAGGTGGAATTTATATAGGGTGATGAATATGGAAACGGAGATGATTGGTCAAAATTTATCGCACACTCCTTAGTTGTTCATCATAATGGTTACACGAGTGGACATGTGGGTGGGGATTTCCATATGCTACTAAGAATCTAGTCACGCCGCCTCCTTTGATGTTGCATTGTTTCCCATATGGATCATGATATTTGGGCCTAACATTAATTTCCCTTTGACTTACGCTGATGGTGGTATTCAAAATGGTTTTCGCTAACTGCATCCCTTTGCTTCGTGTAAAGGCCAGATTCACTGCTTAAAAGATCCAAGTTTCATGATCTCCCGCTACTTCTTACATAAGCCTCATGATAGATATTTGGAGTCAGGAGGGTTGGTGATGCCGTGGACATAATTTTCATCTAAGGCATGTCACAAATGGTGTCAAGGGATATGATTATTGGTCAGATCATGCGTGAGGATATCCTTTATGTACCAAACCTGACCAGGACATGACCTTTATCAGGTTGAAAGATTCTAGACCATTGATCTGAACCCCTCCTGTATCCATCGTACACGTGTACAAGACCTCCCCTCATTGCCATTTTTAGAAATGATCAAGGGATTCGTGAATTCCTACCTTGTCCATTTGCGCGATATTTCAATCCTGTCCAGTTTGGTGCTTCATACATTCAATCGGGTTATCATCAACTCCATAGCTCAAAAGGAACAAACCTTTTCAACTCCACATGGATCCTTTCTTTTTCAATCTGAGCATTTGGTACGCAGCAAATGCACACTAGAATACAACACTAACCACCTGCACAACTTTATTCAGGAGAATCAACATCAACCATTGATCAGTAAACTACCTTCATCGAGACCATTCAAATTGGGATACCTTAACACTTAGTCAATCTTCCCTCATTCAGTCGATTGGCACCTTTAGATCATGGAATTTACCACGTCTGTCGATCAACCCCGACCTCATGTCATGACCGTTGATGTATGTAGCCCCTGCAACTTTTTGCGATTCGAAATATCAACTTTATCCGTGCTAGTTCAGATCACGGAATTGACTATGACCCCAGATCTATCTCCACCTTTACCTCAGCCATCTGATCCTTTCTCCTTTTAACACATTCCATGATTTGAAAAAAAAAAATCCTCTGTGCATGTTTATCGAGCGAAATCATTTAGGGCCATCAATATTTCTTTGCATCAATATTTACCCTCCAACACTTCTCCCCTTTAATCTACTTCGCAAATCTAAACACCAAATATTACCTCACATCTCCGATTGGCGAAATGTATTTCCATCGTTGATCTTCATCACCTTGCATCTAGATCGTCGATCTTATCGTTGTTTACCTCCTGTCCTCCAATGCATGCTCTAATGATAGAGTGATCTACCTCCATAAATCAAACTCACTTTCATCATCCAATGGCCTGCGACGAAGATCATGCTACTTGTTTCAAGGGCTCTTTCATGAAATATTCAAATATAACCATTTCCAAACCCTACAAGCCCATAATTCCAAAATTCAAACATAGTGCTAACAGGGTGTATAATAGTTCAGAATTCATATTCCTATGCTCTAGCTATTGTTATAGGTTTTTACCAAGTTTTTCGCCCAAAATCAATGCAGAATTCATCCTTATGATGCTCTATGTTGATGGACTTTCATCTTTCTTCTTTTATTACCAGACCAAAAGCTTTTTTTACTGTAACTGAGTGTTATCTTTCCTTTGTAGCTCTTTCCCCACAAATTTTTCTGTAACTCATCTACATTTGTGACTCCACAGCCCAAGTTACGCTTGCCTTGTTTCAACCACAAACTCAATCTAAATCTTGTTTTTTTTTTATATCTAGGCTTTTTAAAAATCTATGAGAGTTCCCTCTCTAGAATGGAAGAAGCCAGCTCCCTTTCCTAAAGTGGTTCTTATGTTACCTTGGGATTCACTCTCCACAACCTTGGGTGTAATTTTGAGTGCTAACAGATTGAATGGGTAGAGTGTGGCTCTGTTTTTATGAATTTTGATGGTTTAAATTGAAACTGTAGTGGACAACCTCAAAGGAGAAACCCTTCTCTATTGTAGCATTTATAAGTTTGTGTTTATTACTGGTACCTACAGGATTCGATACTAGGCATGTAATCGATTTAGATTTGTTTTTAATGTTGTAATCCTACATGATTTTGATCCTGGGTTGTCTTAACATTTGGAATCATGTTTAACTCAACGTTTATGTTTGTACTTTAGCAATGGTGCCTATAGGATTCAATCCTCACTTTTTAATTGAAATAGTTTGGAAGTTTTTGGTCAGCATTCCATAGGATTCAATCCTAGGTGTGAATCTGGTTGGTAATCAACTGGTTTATATATAGAATTTTAGTTCTTGGTTTGTTATTTATAGTAGTTTGTAATATGATAAAATCCTACGGCCAAACCTTAACAGGTTTCGATGGTTGGCCTTTGTGTAGAGGGTTTTGTAATGGAATTTATATTTGGTTTATTAATATTTATAATTGTTATGTTTTATCATAGAATTAGTATTTAATTATGTTAAGTTTGTGAACAACGTTTATGATATAGTTGTTTATATTGGATTTGATATGTGAAAAGAAAATAAGTGTGCTGGAAATATGAAATCTACCAACAGTGGAAATGTAACGTTAGAGTTTGGATTTTAATGGAGATAGTTTCGTTTTTTATTTTAATTATTTTCTTTTGGTTGGTAGTTTAGTAATTATTTTAAAATGATTTGAACCTAGTTTGAAGTTCTACCACTCAGATATTTGACCTCTATTTTGTGGGTTTATAATTTTGTTCATACATAGTTTATCTGAATGTTTGGATGCAAGGTTTAAAATACTAATTATGTTTTAACTGCCAATAATGGTTATTTGTTTATCTTTAAGAAGACTATGTTTTAATTTTTCATCTAAGTTTGAACAATAAACAGAAAACTAGTTATCTTAAATATTCTATAGTTTTTAACCTAAGATAAACTCTATTAGAAAATTACACAAATACAGAGAAGGTTAAATTTAGGATATGAATGATAGAAAGAATAATATTGAAAGAAGAGAGACCATATTTGTTTTCTAGGGTTTGGAAATCTAAGAAAAACATATGTGACAGCCTAAAAACAATACTAAGGAATATAACCAATATTTTTCTAACTAGGTAATCAAGGTTAAGTAAACCAGACACTCATGTAGGATTATCTCTACTTCTAGGGTTTGGATGTAACATAAAATAAGGTTTTAAGTTCTCTAAACAAAATAAACCTAGCTTCTCTTTAAGGATCTGTAAATAAAGTAAACCTAGTTACAGCAAGCATATAATACTCATATTTTCATTCCAGATTATAACCCTTCATTTAATAAGAAAATTGTATGAACTGTAAGGAATAAAAAGAAACCTCATACCTGCAATTTGAAGCTATTTTAATGGCTAGAAACCCTACACACTCAAGCATACAGTATTAACAAGAACATAGACAATTCTGACCTCGTATCTATTAACTGAATAACTTGGGAACTACCATGTTCCATCCAACCATGGCCCAAAACCATTCTTGGTTTTAATCCAGATCCCCTTGAGCTAGTTCCAACATGCAAGTAGATTAAAGATCCTAAAGGTAAGGCTTCCCTATCTGGGATAACAGGTTATGTACAAGATTGCTTTTCCTTTCTGGAAAAATATGCTCTCCAAGAAATATTAGGAGAATAATGATAAGATAGAATAGATGGAATAATCCAGAGATCCCCAAGCCTTTCTTTGGTTTGGGTCTTTATAGACAATCTTTAGGAAAAGAGACAGTTAATTCACGAATCATTTGTTTTCTTGAAATAATCTTTTATTCAATTTATGTGAAATTAATCTTTATTTATTTTAACTTAGGAACTCTTTGACTAGTTCCTATTTGACTCTTTTAGGTATTTAAATATTTAATTTAATTACTGTAATAAATAATAATACATAGATCCTCCCATTATTATTTATAGCTACTATTATTATTTCACAAGATCACTCTTTTATTTATATATATATAATATATATATTGTTGTTAACATTTTTACTTTCGGTACATCATATAGCGTGATCCCAAATCACATGATACTTTTATTTTTAGCTTATAGTCACTTCTTTATTAAGACCTTTAGGTAGGGGTTAGGTTAACTAGGTTAGGAATCTCTAAACCTCCTTGCATGTTGGATTACCTCGTATAACATGGTAGTTCATCAATGCTTGATGAGAAACAGAAATTCAAATTTTCATTTAATCACTTAAAAATAAGTAAGGTGAGATCAATGTTTTATCAGATTCGTTTTCACTCAACATATTAATTTTCTAGTAACTCCTAGCGTTTATTCAGAGCCCATACTCAATGCTAAGAAACAAGGAGTTACAACCTAGTGCAATTCCGGAGCTCCTCACTCAACACTAATTCTAGGATGTATTTGTAGGATACACCTAGGGATACAATTGCCAAGGATCCGATGTTCCAGAGCTTATGCCCAACATCAACTTGGAATGCTCCAGGGATTATTCCCAACGATTCCAATTATGATATATTTCATGTGCTTCAGATGTTCCTGCTCAACACAAATGTTTCATAACTCATGTGATCCAGAGCTTCTCACTCAACACAAACATCACTTACTCGTGTGCTCTAGAGCTTCTCTCTCAACACAAACATCAATTACTCATGTTCTACAGAGCTTCTCGCTCAACACAAACATCAAATATTCATGTTCCTTAGAACTCGCACTCAACATAAACATCTCATCAATTATGTGCTTTAGGGTCCATGCCCAACACATGAAATCATATACATGCTAAGTAAAACATATGCATTTGTCTTACGCCCAATATATTGAACAAATCATAATTCTCATGTGCAGTGGGGTCTTATGCCCAATATACAAAATAAAACATCAAAGCAACATTACATGCAATGGGACTTATGCCCATAAGTGTTAGGCTAAAAATTCAGGATATTACATCCCTCCCTGCTTAGAACAACACAATACCTGGTGTTCTAGGGACTAGGAATGAAATCATGAAACAAGGAAGGGGAAGCCTCTCTCATGGTTTCTTCATTCTCCTAGGTAGCCTCATCAGCTTCAAAGTGCTTCCATTTCACTTTTAGCTGAACTATGGTGTGCTTCCTGAGATGCACCTCTCTCTTGTCTAGTATATGAAGGGGTTCATGTAGTAGGTACAAACACCCCTTCAGGTTCCACCTATAACAAGGACCAATCAATCACATGTTTAGTATCATATACATATTTCTTTAATAAGGATGCGTGGAAAACATTATGAGACTCTTATGTGCGCAGGTAAATCTAGGTCATATGCCACTGGCCCTCTCTTGGCCAGTATCTCAATGGATTCACAAAATCTTGGTGCAAACTTTTCGCACCTCCCAAGCTCAATGAGTTTCTCTTTGCTTTTACTTTTAAGTAAACATGGTCTCCTATCTGATAATATTTATATTTTCTTTTCTTATCCACATAACTATTCTGGCGGTCTTGTGCTTCTTTACAGTTTTGTTGGACCTTGGTGACCAATTGTTCCAAGACTTTTAGTAAATCGGGCCCTGGGCCCTAACATGAGCCGGTCCACCAAGCTATCCCAAGTACCTGGTGCTCTACACTTCCGGCCATAGAGTACCTCAAAGGAACTCATCTTAGTGGAGGTATGGTATCCATTGTTATATTCAAACTCTGCAAGATGCAGGTAATCCTCCCACTTGGTGGGGTTGTTCATGACATACATCGTAAGCATGTCTTCTAAAATCTGGTTTACCCATTTTTGTCTTCCCGTCTATTTGTGGGTGGTAAGTAGTAATAAAGCTCAATTGTGTCTCTAATTCAAAGAATACGGATCTCCAAAATTTTCTGGTAAACTTTGTATCTCGATCTGAGATGATTTCCTTGGGTATCCCATGCAATCTGAATATCTCCTTTAAGAAGATGTCGTCAATGTAAACTGCCTTGTAGGTTGACTTCATTGGGATGAAGTGTGTCACTTTAGATAACTTGTAGACCACTACAAAGATAGAATATTTTTTCTTCTTTCTCTTCGTTATACCCGTAATAAAATCCATACTAATGACCTCCCACTTCCATTCTGGAATGGGTAATGGCAACAGCAATCCTGAAGGATGCTGGTGCTCAGCTTTGACCAGCTGACATTCTTGACATTTCATGATAAACAACAGTATGTCGGCCTTTAAATTAGGCCAGAAAAAGTATTTATTTACTGTGGATATCATCTTTTGATATCCCAGATGCCCTAAGTAGGGTTTCTGAAGAAATTTTGTGAGGATGTTGGACCTGATGTCCCCTCCTTCCAAAACATACAATCTTTCTTTGGACCACAACATTATAGTTTCGTCTACCTTGTACTCTTTTTGTTGTTGAAACAACTTGTCCTCTTGGACCTTATTGAGGATTTCAACATACAAAGGGTCAAATTATTTGGTCGTTCTAATCCTCTCATGTAAATCTAAATCGGTTTGACTTAAAGTCACCTCATATAACATATGAGCTCATCAACTTAAAGAATCAGCAATTTTATTCTCCTTTCCCTTTATATGCTTTAACTCGAAATGTTACTCACTAAGAAAACCCAACCATATGGCCTTCCTGGAATTTAGATCTGGTTGATCAAATAAATACTTCAAACTCATATTGTCTGTCTTTAGAAGAAATTTCTTCCCCATGAGGTAGTGCCTCCACATCTTCAAGGCATGGATAATGGATGCTAACTCAAGATCATGGGTGGGGTAGTTTTGTTCATGTTCCTTTAACTTGTGTGATTCATAGAAAATCGCACAATCATTCTGCAACAGGACTCCTCCAAGCCCTTCCTTGCTTACATCCATGCAAACAATGAAATCCCCATCGAGATCCATAATTCGTAGTATTGGTGCAGTCGTCAAAAGCTGTTTAAGCTTCTGAAAAGTTTCCTCGCACTTTGTCATCCATAAGAACTTGTTTTCCTTCTTTTCCAAAGTGGTCATGGGACAAGCTATCCTCGTAAAGTTCTCAATGAACTTTTGGTAGTAACCGGATAATCCCAAAAAGGACCTAATGTTTGTGACACTAGTAGGGGTAGGCCAATCCTCTATCATATTTAATCTTTTTTGAGTCAACGACTATCCCCTTCTCGGAGATGATGTGACTCAGGTAATGTATATGTGGCTTATAAAAATTACATTTACTAAAATTGACGTAGAGTTGGTGTTTCCATAACACTTGTAGTACTATGCAGAGATGCTCCTCGTGTTCCTCTTTACTCTTAGAGTAAACTAGGATGTCGTCTATAAAGACCAATATAAATTTATCCAAGTATTTACAGAAGATATTGGTCATCATACACATAAAGTTTGCAGGTGCATTGGGAAACCCGAATGGAATTACCACAAACTTGTAGTGGTTTCATCTTGTACAAAAGGAGGTTTTATGAATATCCTCATCGTGGATCCATACATGATGGTTTTCAAACTGCAGGACGATCTTTGAAAATATCTTGGCTCCTCTTACTTGATCAAACAAGTCATCGATCCTAGAGAGTGGGTATTGGTTCTTGATGGTCATTTTTTTAATTTGGTAGTAATTGATGTACATCTGCATCGTACCGTCCTTCTTCTTTATGAAAAGTATTAGTGCTTCCCAGGGGGACACACTAGAATAGATATAACCTTTCTCAATCAACTCATGCAACTACAATTTGAGCTCCACCAACTCTGGTACGCTCATGCAGTAAGGGGATTTTGAATTCGGAACTGACCCTAGTGTCAGTTCTATGGAAAAATATAAGTCTCATTTTGGTGGTAATCCTAGTATTTCCTTAGGAAATACATCCATAAAGTCTACAATAAATGGAAAGTCCTCGATGTGTTGTTCTCTTTCAGCTTCTACATCCTAGATGTTCGCTGCAAATAGTTTGCAGCCCTTCATAATGCACTTATTTTCTTGTAAGGCAGATATTTTCCTTACAGAAACATTTTTAGGTATGCCTTGAATATTTACTTGATTTCCTTGGCTATCTGTGCACAATATTGACTTGTGCAAATGATCGAGCATGACACGGTCTTGTTCCAACCAATCATTGATGATAAGTACATCATACAATCCTAAGGGTAAAATATTTAGATTTATCCTAGCAGGGAAACCATTCAGGTTTACCTCACAATATCTAACTATTTCAGAAACCTTTTGTTTTGTACATGTGGCTAATTGCACCATCCAAGGTTTCTCATGTTTAACTTTGTCTAGTTTACACAAATCAACAATTTTAGGTGTTACATAGCTTCGGCAAGCACCGGGGTCAATCAATAATGAAATAGAAGTGTTGGAAACCTTACCTTATATTTCAATTAGCATAGCATGATGGTCTGCTTGTCGGCCATCCAAGGTTGCAAGACCTGCTTCATTAATTGCTTGCAATAGTAAAGAAGTAAAGCTTCATTAATTGCTTGCTGCTCTTTTCTTTCATTCATATTATTATCCTTGAAACTATATAAGTATTCTTGCATACTTTGTATGGTTTTCAGTACATCAAAATTTAATTCAACCACCAGTTCTTCTTCCCATGTGGGGGTATTCAGTTTTCCTTGCCGACTATTGTATTTTTCCGTGTTCATGATCTAAACTATTCTTTGAATCCTGCAATGTAAAATTTTTAATAACAAGAAATTTTCTATTATTTAACAAAATTTCAAATATAATTTATTTTCTACAATGAATTTTTGATACGCCCATAAGGTCTCTTAGTGTTGAAACTAGGCTCTGATACCACTTGTAAAGTCCCCGAAATTCGGAAAAAAAAATTGTAAGCTAGACAAATGCTATCTTTCATGGACATTATTTATCTTTTGCGGAATGTATCTGCCGTTGTTTACTAGATCTAAGTGTCATAAGCTGTCTTTTCCTTTTTATGTATTTTCCTATGTAATGATGACATGTTTATGTTACTTGGATTTTTTTATATGATTACTCTGTTGGTATTTACTAATAACGTAAATTTTCATATGTTGGCTCAGTTACATTGTACTTCCTATTTATACGTCTTGTACTTTATTTATAGTTTTATTTATTAAATATATGACTTGCCTTTAACTCTCAAGGGGTGGAGTGGCAAGGTTTTATTCCTTGAGGGACCACTCGGAGAGGTAAAAAGGTCCTTTTTGCTTTTACGGGATTTACTTAGTTCATTGTGAACTAATGCAAACTTCCACTTTTTGTGTAGGTTACTTTGTCGGTGAAATCTATCTATGACAGTGAAAAGTAATATCATCCTACAACATGATAACTATGCTACACTATCCTATTCATAATTGGAGATAAGAGGTGTAAAGTCTTGACCTAGCGGTGCCTACGTTCTATGTTTATGAAGAGTTGAAAGTGTTTGATTTAAATATTTATGGTCATCTTTATTATTGTGTTTAAGGTTATGCACCCTTATACACTTGATATTCGTTCTATAAAATGTAATTATTTTAAGGTGTAATTCCTAGGGTTTTAAGGTATGATCCATACACCATGGAAAACCTTGTGATGAATATCTTAGAGAACTATGGGGTATATTAAAACCATTTATGGTGTATTTCATATGCCATAATACTTTGGTTAAATGTTTTAATGGATGTTTTAGCTAGGGATTTAACGTTAGGGTGGTGGACTATGTGAATTCATAGTGAGCTTGACTATGGAACTGTGGTTTTGGATTTCGTGGGTAGTGGAGGACAGGGTGGCACTTTTATTGCTCCTGGGAAAATGTGGGATAAGAGACTCATACGCTGGGTATGGTCATTGTGTTGTTCATTTGGTTTTTCCTCTGGTTGTGTGTGTGGTTTTGAGCTCTCGGGAGAAAGTTTGTTGCGTGATGCAATATTCTTCCCTTTTTCCCAACAAGTATGCTCTTAATCATGGCTTTACAACACTATATTGTTTGTTTTCTTATGTTAAGGTTTAGCATACTTCTCATAGCTCTACGTGTTTGGTTTGCAGGTGACAGGGATGGCCCGAAATTGTGGCTTGATGGTGGCTCTTTTGATGGTTTGCACAACCTTTTAAGAGGGTAATCCCTGTGAAATGAAAAGGCACTTACCTCTGTGCATTTGTTTGACAGAGGATTGAACTCTGGTTTGGGAGAGTTTATCGCTGTGTAAATTTGATTAATGGATTGATAGTTGGTTTGGGTCCTTTTTATGGTTTGGGAATCCAAGGGATGCGACTGTATTTAAATTTTTCCATAAAGTCTCAAATTTAAATACTTTGGGGTAAGTCATGTCTGTCCAGAGGAAGACTCGGCTCTGTGTATAAAATTTGGTTTGTGCTTCAATGTATGGGTTTAATGTTTTAATGGAAGTGCTCTATGTTTGGATTGAATTGATCTTAATACTTTGGCTTTATAGTTCCATTTATTGCAATGGCACTATGTAAATCATGACTATGTTATTTTACCTTTTATGCATTATATTTGTGGAATGTATGGATTATTATCGTGGCTGGGGTTTCTTATTACGTCCATGAGCTTGGATCGGCCCTTATGTGAACACACTACCTGCGCATATGGTTTCTATGTTTATTATAAGTTCTGAATTTGTATTCATTGATAGTATATTTTTAAATATTTTTGTTAAGGATGGGATTTCTCTTCACAATCGTGAGCTTGAAAGTTTTAGGCTCGGCATTTAGATGGATACGCAGCCTTCGATTATGATAGTTTAATTTATATGAGGTAGATTGAATTGGTAGTTTAATTTATATGAGGTAGATTGAATTGGTAGAGTGTGGCTCTATTTTTATGAATTTAATGGTTTAAATTGAAACTGTAGTGGGCATCCTAAAAAGTGAAACCCTTTAATGTTGCGGCGTTTATAAGTTTGTGCTTATTACTGATACCTATAGGATTCGATCTTGGGCACGTAATCGATTTAGATTTTTTTTAATGTTGTAATCCTAAAGGATTTTGATCCTGGGTTGTCTTAATGTTTGGACTCATGTTTAAATCAGTGTTTATGTTTTTACTTTAGCAACGGTGCCTACAGGATTCGATCCTAGCTTCTTAATTCAAATAGTTTGGAATTTTTTCGTCAACATTCCACAGGATTCGATCTTGGGTGAGACTCTGATTGTTAATCAGTTGGTTTATATATATAAGTTTGGTTCTTGGTTTGTTTTTTATAGTAGTTTGTAATATGAGAAAATCCTATGGCCAAACCTTAACAGGTTTTGATGGTTGGGCTTTGTGTAGAGGGTTTATTAAGAATTATAATCGTTATGTTTTATAATAGAATTAGTATTTAATTATGTTACATTTGTGAACAATGTTTATGATATAGTTGTTTATATTGGATTTGATATGTGAAAAGAAAATAAGCGTGCTGGCAATATGAAATCTTCCAACAGTGGAAATGTAACATTAGAGTTTGTATTTTAATGGAGATAGTTTCATTCTTTATTTTAATTATTTTCTTTTGGTTGGAATTTTAGTAATTATTTTTAAATGATTTGAACCTATTTTGAAGTTCTACCACTCAAAGATTTGACCTCTGGTATGTGGGTTTATAATTTTGTTCACACATAGTTTATCTAAATTTTTGGATGCAAGGTTGAAAATACTAATTATGTTTTAACTGCTAATAAGGGTTATTTGTTTATCTTTAAGAAGACTATGTTTTACTTTTGCATCTAAGTTTGAACAATAAACAGAAAATTAGTTATCTTAAATATTCTATAGTTTTAAACCTAAGATAAACTCTGTTAGAAGATTACAAAAATACAAATAAGGCCAAATTTAAGATATGAATGATAGAAAGAATTATACTGAAAGAATAGAGACCATATTATTTTTTCTAGGGTTTGGAAATCTAAGAAAAACATATGTGACGGTATAAAAACAATACTAAGGAATATAACCTATATTTTTCTAACTAGGTAATCAAGGTTAACTAAACCAGACACTCCTGTAGCATAATATCTACTTCTAGGATTTGCATGTAACATAAAATTAGGTTTTAGGTTCTGTAAACAAAATAAACCTAGTTGCTCTTTAAGGCTTTGTAAATAAAATAAACCTAGTTACAGCAAGCATATAATATTCATATTTTCATTTGAGATTATAACCCTTCATTTAATGAAAAAATTGTATGAGCTATAAGGAAGGAAAAGAAACCTTATACCTATAGTTTGAAGCTATTTTAATGGTTGAAAACCCTGCACACTCAAGTACACAGTATTAAAAAGAACATAGACAATTCTAACCTCAAATATGTTAACCTAATAACTTGGGAACTACCACGTTCCACCTAACCATGACCCAAAACCGTTTTTGGTTTCAATCCGCATCCCCCTGAGTTGGTTCCAACATGAAAGTAGCTTAGAGCTCCTAAAGGTAAGGCTTCTCTATTTGGGATAACAGGTTCTGTACCAGATTTCTTTTCCTTTCTGGAAAAATATGCTCTCTAAGAACTCTTAGGAGAATAATGATCATATAGAATAGATGGACTCTAATCCAGAGATCCCCAAGCCTTTCTTTTCCTTGACTCTTTATAGAAAATCTTAGGAAAAGGGACAGTTAAATCAAGAATCATCTATTTCCTTGAAATAATATTTTATTCAATTTATGTGAAATTAATCTTTATTTATTTTAACTTAGGAACTCTTTGACTAGTTCCTATTTGACTCTTTTAGGTATTTAAATATTTAATTATTGTAATAAATNTATATATATATATATATATATATATATATATATATATATACACACACACATATATTGTTGTCAACATTTTTACTTTGGGTATCATATATCATGATCCCCAAATCACATGATACTTTTCTTTTTAGCTTATAGTCACTTCTTTATTAAGGCCTTCAGGTAGGGTTTAGGTCAACTAAGTTAGGTAGCTCTAAACTTCCTTGCATGTTGGATTACCTCGTATAACATGGTAGTTATTTAGTACTTGATGAGAAACAAAAATTTGAAATTTCATTTAATCACTTAAAAATAAGTAACATGAGATCGATGTTTTATCAGAGTCATTTTCACTCAACATATTAATTTTCCAGTAAATCCTAGCGTTGATTCAGATCCTATACTCAATGCTAAGAAACATGGATTTACAACTTAGTGCAATTCCAGAGCTCCTCACTCAACACTAATGCTAGGACGTATTTGTAGGATACACCTAGGGATACAATGGCCAAGGATCCAATGTTCCAGATCTTATGTTCAATATCAACTTGGAATGCTCTAGGTATTATGCCCAACACTTCCAATTCTTATATTTTTCATGTGCTTCAGAGCTTCCTGCTCAACACACATGTTTCATAACTCATGTGCTCCAGCACTTCTCGCCCAACACAAACATCACTTACTCATGTGCTCCAGAGCTTCTCTCTCTACACAAAAATCAAATACTCATGTGCTCCAGAGCTTCTTGCTGAACACAAACATCAAATGTTCATGTGCCTCAGAGCTCGCGCTCAATACAAACATCTCATCAATTATGTGATTTAGAGTCCTTGCCCAACACATGAAATCATATACATGCTAAATAAAAAATATGCATTTGTCTTACGTCCAATATATCAAACAAATCATCATTCTCATGTGCAGTGGGCTCTTATGCCCAATATACAAAATAAAACATCAAAGCAATATCACATGCAATGGGACTTATGCCCATAAGTGCTAGGTAAAAAATTTAGGATATTACAGGTATTCAACTCTGGTTTTCCTAAGTCAATTACTTGACCCAGTACTGGAATCCTAATTGGTGGAGTTGGCATCAATGATGCCTTGATAGGTCACTCTTCAAATGGTCTAGCTTGGTCCAGTGACACAATCGAGTATGGAATTTGGTTGACTTCCACTCATACTTATTTCACTATAGTACAAAGTGTTTGTAGTAAGTTGTTTATGCTGCTTGTCAATTTTGTATGCCGCTCATCAATTTTTCGACGGCTTTCCTTGACTACTTCTTCCATTATTTCTGCAAAAAGGTTGTAATCATCATTGGTAAGGATGACAACTCCATATAACTAGTTGAATTTCCTCTTCTTTCATCTCTTCTCACACTTCTCTGAGTGATTTCTTTTATCTCTGAACATTGTATCTATTGGGCTGATTCTAGACTTGTATTGACTATGAGGGGGAGATATTTGTGGATTGTATTTCGTTGGTGGATATACTCCCTAGTCTCCATTGTTATTTATCGATGGGTCCTCCTATTGTGGCTCTTCTTCTGCAGATAGTTGATCATCTGTGATAGGAAATCTCCACTTTGTCGGACAATCCTAAATAATTACCTCAATTTCAGCAAAAAATAGTTCAAACTGAGTCACGATCCATTGGTGTTGCAGGTCTTTTCGAGGCTGCAAAAATATGTGATGGTCCTTGACTGAAAATATTATAACATTTTGAAACCGTTTGATGGTTTCCTGAGTTATTAGTGACTATTTTCTCACAAAATGTGGGACTTCCTCGTCTTGTAGATAGAAATCAACATTATCATCTTGTTGTCTCTCAGGTTTCTCTTTGTCGAACCAGAGATTCTGGTATCGATCTCCTTTGAATTAAACTGAAACATCTACCCCTTGGTAGTTTGTTGGTCCCGCCCATGCGACAAAAGAAATTAAAAGTAAAAACCAAGAATAATGAAAATGGTTACCCTTTTCCTGCACTTCTTCGGCATATTCTAGCATCTCATTAAGAAAATAGGTCGACCAGTTGAGTTGCACACCTGTTGTGCACTACTCTACCACAACAATTGTTCCAATGGTACATTGATTTGGTCGCATTTTTTGAGAAAATTGCTAGATAGAACCTTAGTTGTCAACCGAACAACTGTGTCATTTGTAGAGGCGATGGTGAACCCTCTCTTATTCCTTGTCTTTCATTCTATTTGTTAAGTTTGTATCTTGGTCATTCCCTACAAAAAATGGTTTTGGGTTGAATCCTGCAAGGGGAATCCCTGTGATCGGTTCTATTAGCTTGAAATCCACTGAAATCTTTATGTCGATCCACAAACAACCACTATGGAAAAATATTACCAACTTCTTTATGCAGGAATTCACTTATGTTGTGCTTCCAAAAATATGACATGTGCATCAACAATCATTAGTCCATATTTATCTAATCCTCTTTCCCATTCCATTAGAACTATGTCTATAGGTCCATCCTCTATTTCTCGAACAATAGGCAAGTATCTGCCCATCACTAGTTCTAGGAATTTATGCTGGTCATGGTTGAAAAAACCCATCTTCTATAGATTTGGAATATTTTTTGTCATTACTCTCACTCCTTTATGTATTGCTAGTGTGACCAACAGATATCTAGCATTTTTTTCAATTCAGACCTTAGACACATCTGTTGGCCTTCGCAAGACATAATCCAACAACAAGGATGCACATACTTGTTGCTTCATCATCTAGTGAAGATGTTGTTACGCATGGTTTTCGACTAGTAGATCATTTTCTCTTTGATGTACTACGCGGTTCCAATCATAAAACCATTGGAGTAATCATAGGGGATTGTGAAACAGGTTCTACACCTCTTGGTGACTGTGAAACCACTTTTGGGGTACCTTCCATAATTGGCATAAGTGACGAAATCTCAATCTCTAATTCTCTAATGGTGCTTGTACTGGAGACGAAAATGACCATACTGTGTGAAAACTAACTTTGTCTCTTTAATGTTGTAGAAAATTAATTCACACGATCGGTTGGATATAATGAAATGATAAAATTTAGCACGAAGATTCTATACATTTTACTCAGTCACTTGTTTGCATGATCTTGCAATAAATGGAAAGGTGGCAGTGATTTCCGTCACATGGAGCAATATTTCTAATCATTAAAGGAAACTGCCAATCAAACCATCACTTCTCCTGTCATTTCAACGGTAGTTATTCTGCATTAATGGTGGAAGTGACCAAAAATACGCCACCAAGATATCTTGCAAACTCACATTAACAACTATCCAACTGATATTTGCAACTATCATTCAGTGTGCAATAGAAAAAAAATATTGCAGCAGGCCTAGAGCTTACGACACAGCTCTTTTTCTGAAACAGACAGATATTCTACGATAGTTATCTTTTTCTCCCACAGGCAGAAAGTTTGCGACAATTTTTCATCTTTTGCGACAGACAAAAAGTCTATGACAATTTTTCTTCTGCAACAGACAAAAATTCTGCGACCAAACACTCATAAACTTAACACAAAAACACTCATGATTTTTGTAGAAATAATACTCATAAATTTGTGTCTTTTTCTTTTTCTTTTTCTTCTATCTTTTTTCTTTTCTCATTTCTCATTTTTTTCATTCATCATTTTTTTTTCAATTTTTTGTTTACCAAACGATGATTATTCTAGTAAGGTTTTAGTCAACTTACATTCACCAATCCCTTGAAATATGTTCCATCTAATTTCTACAATTGTGCTTCTCCTCCTTCAGTGATCTAAATAACCATATAGGGTCCCAACCAATGTGTTCTAATCTTTCCAATATGCTTCAAAAACATACTATCATACAGGAGAACAAGTTCTCCAATGTGAAATTCTTTATTCTTGATATGTCGGTCGTGCTAAGATTTCTATCACACCTTCTCGACATTCTAATGATAACCTATGATAAAAAAACTCTTCTTACAACTGGACCAACAACAACAATCTTTCTTCGATAGAACCAACATCGGAAATTTCAGTAACCGCAGCTATCCTTAGACTGGGTACAATATATTCCATTGGCATGATAGCCTCTTTTCCATAAACCAGTCAAAATGGAGTTTGGCCTACCAATTTTTTACAAGTGGTATTATATGCCCATAACACTACAGATATTTTTTGATCCCAATCATCTCTTTGAAGATTACAGATCTTTGTCATGCGTTCTCCGAGATTTTATTGAAGTCCTCAACAACACCATTTGCTTGTGGATGATACAACGTCATCTTCTAGAGCTGAATATAGAATTATTCAGTTATTTTTTCTATTAACTGATTCACAAAGTGTGTTCCTTGATCACTTATCAAAATCTTCAGGAATCCAAATCAGGTCACTACATTGTCAAACAAAAATCTAGGAGCAGTCTCAGCAGTACAATCCTTTATTAGCGTTGATTCATCCCATCTAGTCAAATAATCCATTGCATTGATGATATATCGTGCATCTATTCTCTTTCCTAGTGGATTAATAGGTCCTACAAAATCAGCATCCCATTTTTCAAATTCCTGCAAAGCTATATGAGGTACTGGCAGAATTTCAACTCATTGCAACGACTTTCCAGTTCTCTAGTAGATATCATAGCGACGATAATAAACATGATCATCTACATGCAATGTAGGCCACCACAATCCTGTTTGTAATATCTTTCTCAGTGTATATTTCCTAGTATAATGGCCTACTACAACACTAGCATGTGCTTCATTCAATATCATTGATCACTCATGTTCCAATACAAAGCGACGAAGAATTTCATTTAGTCCCATTTTGTATAACTGTCCAGCGATCAACTAGAAATATGTGGCCCGTATAACTAATTTTTTTTGTATGTTGTAGTGAATTCTACTGGTGAATTTTCTGTACTAAATAATTGTATAATATCTATATAATGATCTCCAAACATATTAACTGCAAATAGTTGGGCATCGGGAAGACTATCTTCGAGACTTGCAGGTTCTTCTCCGCCCAATAAATAGTGTTGAAATGTTTGAAGTGCATATGCCATAGCTAAGCCTTCTCTTTTTGTCATGGTATAATTATTCTATGTTATTGATAATTTTCTGCTAGCAAAGAAAATAGGATGATTAATATAACCTTCACCAGACTGTACTAGTACAATGTCGAGTGCGACAAACGATGCATCAACATGTACATGAAACTATTTCTTCCATCCTATAAAAACTAATATGGGAATTGCAACCATCTTATTCTTCATGACATCCAGACTCACTTGGCATTGTTCACTCCACTAAAACTTAATATCTTTCTTCAATAGTTTCTCCATAGGAGCAGTCACCTCTGCATATCCTATGATAAAAAATTTATACTACCCTATGTTTCCCAAGGTTTTTCTCAACTGATTTACTGTTGTGGGTGGTGGTAGGTCGGTGATGATCACAATTTTAGTAGGATCCACCAATATTCCATTGTGACAAACCACATGACCCAACATAATTCTGAAAGAGGCACAAAAAATGCACTTATTTAGATTCAGAGAAATTAGATTACTGACGTCAACATCATTCCAGCATCATTATGAGGATCTAAATATGATATTTTATTATCCCAAATACCATCCATCCTTCAAATAATAACTCACTAAAATTATGAATAAAATATTTGAAAGTAACCACGACTATCCAGGAAAAGATAGAAGGAGCATTATTTATTCCAAAGGGCATCATTGTATACTGGAAACATCCCCACTCTATCACAAAGGTTTTTTTGTGTCAATATTCCTTCATAATTCTTATATGATGTTAACTAGAGAATCCATCAGTAAAGGAATATACTTCTTGACCCCTGACACTATCCAATACTTCATCTATAAACAAGGTAAAAAATGGGTCATGCAGGAATCCATCATTCAGCTTCCATAGGTCGACCCAAATACACACTTCACCAACAATTTGCTTATCTTGCACTACCATCAAGCTTATCCACTTAGATTCTTCAACATGTTCTATAATATCCACATCCAGCATTCAATCTAAATCTATCTTAACTTTTTATGTGTACCTTGCATGGACTCAATATGGTCGTTGCTTAATAGGTTTTTCATCTGGATTCAATGGAATCTTCATTTCTCCTAGATATCCAACAATTCTCTTCATTTCAAAAAACTTAGTGTGGAACTGATCTTGAAACACATGGAGGTCTGTAATCTTTCCAACAGTTTCATCATCCCAATAATCTGTAATATTTATCTTTGATGGATTTAGAAACTGGTTGCTTGAGACACCAGATCCTTCCACCTCGTGAGTACCTTCAGACTCAGGAATATTGATGTCGTGGGGATCATCATAATTTGGTTTCCTATTACATTATAGCACTCCATCCAATGTTGGATTGTCGCACTGCTCTAAATTCCAAAGCTAACAGGAGATGAGGTTCTATTACTCTTTCTCCAAATTCTATCAGAAAAATATCACGAAAAGATTCTAGGTTAGGAAAACCCTCATAGGTAGGTAGATCACACACCTCGATACCTACCTGTTGCATAGATTTTTTAATTCTTGTGCATCTTATAATTGACACTTCATGTAATTGGTCTTGTCATTTTTCCAAAGCTTCTCCTCAATCCAATGTGTAGGAACTAACAATTATCCAACTGATTTTTTTGTCGTCCATTGGATACACATAATCATCCATTGCAAATGTAATGTTATATATATGGTCCAGATATCCACATTCCCCTTCACTATTCAACTTCTTGACATACCTCTGACCTTCTAAAGGATCAATTGGTGCGACCACCCTCAGCTCTTCATCCTCAAACATTAATATCATTTTCTTGAAATTGATAATAATTTGGTTATCAATGTCCCAATAAATCCCCAAAAGCGTAGGATACAGAATCGTATCATCAATAATGTCAATCACCTCAAATTCTGCATAAGTGAAAATTCCTTCTATCTCGATAGGAACTTGAATTAGTCGACCAATAGGTAAAACCTTCAACTGATTTGCTAATCTAAGCTGGACAGGAGACCATACTAGTCTCGACTTTCACATACTCTCCCATGTTTGTCTAGTAAGAATTCTCACATCGGATCCCAAGTCCAGAAAAATATAGTCCATGTCATATTCTCCTATCAAGGCAGACATTCTCAGTTCATGACCAGTCTTCAATCTTTTCCCAATATGATTAACCCTATTTTTTGTTTGCATGTCTTCTTGAGGTTCTTCTATCAAATATGTCAATTCTTCTACAATATCTTTATCTTGTATTAGTGCTAAACAAATCCTATAGAATTCCTTCAGTTTAGTAACACTTTCTATATGTTTCTTCTGGAACAGCTAGTCGAATCATTGGGGCATATCCAATATCGGTCCTTCCTTTGGTTCACCAAAATAATTCGACGCTTGATTTCCATCAAAGAACTCATGTCGAGCATCCAAGAATATCTCCTTTCCTTTTTAGACTTCAAATGGTGCTTTATTTTGTGATTTTGGTCACACTCTCAGCTGTCCATATGGTGCTTCTTGATCTGCTCTCGTCCCAGCACCTCCTCTAGTTATGACAACAATATTTGGCTCCCTTAGTTCAACATATATCTTTTGTTTGTTCAAATTAGGATTCTGAGGTGGGTTCTGATTTCCCATGTTCCTAGCCTTCCATTTCACAATCAATTGAGGGCAGTATTCAACAGTATGGTCAAGTATTTACAATATGAACAGCTCGTAGTATACACTAGTAGAAAATGAGAAATTAATGACTAAAAAAATGACTAAAATCAGGCTATAAACGACTATTTTTGAGTCGGTGACTAATAGTAGCAAATTACCACTATCTTATAGCTAGTCGTATTTCACTAGTCATTAATAGCTTGACTTAGTAGTCATTGATTTAGTCATTGATTTGGTCATTGATAGACAATGCTTTAGTCATTGATAGTCAATGATTTAGTTATTGTTTTAGTCATTGATAGTTAATGATTTAGTCACTGATTTAGTCATTGATTTAGTCACTGAGTTAATCATTGATTTAGTCGCTAATTTAGTCATTGATTACAACCATTAATGACCAAATATACGACTAAATAAACTACTAGATGTTAACATATTAATGACTAAACTAAATACGACTAAGATACGAGAAATTAGCTACTAATAGTCGTATATATGTGAATTTAGTCATTTTTGTAGTCACAAATTTATGATAGGGCATGGAGGAATCGAACCACCAACCTCCTGCCTATAATTAGGCAGGCGCTCTACCATTGAGCTAGCACCCTTTAAGAAGTTGTTATTGCTTCACAATGATGATATTCAAACAAATGAGGAAATCAAATGAATATTTTTGAAGTTGAGGTACACAAAATGCAATCAAACACATCAACCAATAAAAAATGAAAAAGACAGAGAGAATCCATTGATGAGATTTGCCTTCCACTGTCAACAAGGGAATAGAAGCTGTTTTAGAAAATACATATTAGGGAATTCTAAGAAACCTGACAAGTTCAAATGGGAAATCATCAAAACTAACTATGCAACAAGCTAAACCTATTCAAAATGAGAAGTATTCGCCCTTGTGCAAAGCTACAGTGTTGAAACTGGGGCGTGAGCTCTCCCATGCTCCAGCCCTGCTCACTTTGTACACGTTTACTTATTTTATGTCTTAATTCTTGTATTGTACTTCTTTTAAGGGAGGTCGTTTGGTCCTCCCACATGTACAAACATCATTGTAACCAACAGTCCCATTGACCTACTTTGCGGTCATTAGTGGACATAAATAAAATTATCTTATCTTATCTTATCTTTTTGCTTCTTAGCACAATCAAGAGAAAGCTTCAATTAATAAATTAAATTTCTTTCTCTATAAAAATGACCTTTTCAGAATAGAGTTATCAGCCAACAAGAAATTACTACTAGGAAACAAAAGAAAACAGCAATGCCTTGCTTGGGATATTTCCTTTCATAAGTAGAATCAGTTTGCTCATGCAAAAAAATTATATGAAAGATAATAAAAAAATACCTATTTGCACAAGCTAATGGTTATTATTGATCCGTTGAACAAACTACAGATCCATAAGCTCGATTTTGGTGGGAATTATACAAAACACAAATGATATAGTGGATAGCCACAAGAAGCTTGTGTGCTTCAAAGAAACTGAACAATAGCATTACTTCCTACAACCATCGTGTCAAAGTCAAAACTGTCTCATTCTTTCATTCAAGGTCAACAGAATTACTATAATCAAAGTGGCAAGTCAGAAAACATACACTTTCAGGATCTTTAGGACATTCCATCTGTGAGAAGAGGCGTCCTTCAATCCTTGCTTTTGTGAGAATACCCCAAGTGTCATAAGAGTCTCTACAAAATCGACAGATAAAACGAATGATCAATGATGTGGTAAATTCAGTAAAAAGTATGTTGACATCACAATATTTCAAAAATCTAGTAAACAAAGAATAAACACGAGCCAATGATGAGAAACTCAGCTTGGCAAAAGCTCAGAAAACAAAATTTATTGAAAATGAGTGTTGTTTCTACTTTAGCATTTATACTTGCGTTGGTGCAAGTTTTGTGGTTGGACCTGTAAGTCAAATTCGTCAAGCCACAAAATACTTGAGTAACTTGAGAGCCAGAATTTGACCTGTGTACTCGCAAGTTTAACTTGCTACTGCCAAGTTTGACTCGCCTATAGTAAGTCAAACCTTGTTCCATAACAAACAACTCAGCTTTGGCAGCAAGCTGAGTTTGATTGATGAGTTAGAGTCAAACTCCATGATTTTTTCAACCATGAGATCATTCAAAACCAAAATCATGAAGTCACAGCAATACCTTAGAGTGGATGACAAGATATCATGAGTAACTACATCATAAAGATCTTGCATAGCTTTCATAGCCCCTTTTGCTAGATCGGGTTTCTCTTCATGCATCTGCTCAAAGAAAACATTGTAACCATTATGCTTTTACAAACGCAAAAATTCAAATAGAAATTGAAAACATGTTTCTTTCACGGATACTGTGATTACTATGACTTTGGCCCTTTCTTGCGATAAAAGTATGAAACAGCACTTGAAAACAAAACCATATGCAACTAGCAGAAAAAAATTGTTTCCAATAAGTTTATGGCACTAATACTACCCAAAAGCAATTTTCATCATTACCAGCATCTAGAAGTCATGAATTTTGAATTCCATTGAATGTAACAATAATATGAAGAACTCTTGCAAAATCACTTTCTCATAATAATTGCTATCGAATATATTAGACTTTTCTATATATAGACTAAAATATGGACATACCTATATAGTCTAAATTATGGACAGACAAATGTACAGAAAAGAGAAAATTATTCTTTAAACAAAAACTAAATTAACAAAACCTCAAAAGAAGTCCCAAATAAAAGGTACCGAATTTCAATAATCCAAACTTACCAGAAGGCCAGTCAATGCTGTCATTCTTGATAGTAGAAGAGGCAGCTTATCTATTTGGAAATTGACAAGAACAGATTGATATTGTATACTATCATTTACATCACGAAAAAATATTTCAACCGTGTAATCAAGTTAACTGAAAAGACTTACATATGCCATTTAGGAAAAGTCAAACTATGTCCCAAAAGAGCATTATCCTACAGATGTGTACAAAGAGATTTCCATCAATGGCCATAAAAGAGCAGCGCCTATATTTGTTTAGCTTTATAAATTTCTATTGCTCATCATTTGATCATACCATAGCCTGCCTTCATTATCTAGCAATGATTTCAGTATTTTCTCCACATTGTAGTAGCATTCGACAACAGCATAGTACATATACTCATCTTTAAAAAATTTGTCTCTCAACTCCATTTGAGCACTTCTGCATTCCACAGCCAATTCTATGGCCAGAAAAATCTGTCATGGTAATGGTATAAAATTATCAACTAACTTGATTTCAGATAATAATCAGTGATCCATAAACACTTTATTGTTGTTCATGAATTTTATCCTGAAAAATGTTTCATAAAATAACCAAAAGAAGATTCCTTTCAAGCCTTACATTCAATAGCAGCTATAAAATATGACCTTACAAAGCAATGTATAGAGCAACAAATATACCTTGCTGGATAGAATAAAAAGTGGCCATTGTACTGAATTTAAGCTCCCAGAATTACTTGGGATGAGAAGCAATTCCATTTCTCTGAACAAATGGCATTAGATGTAAGACATGATGCATACTTGCAAATTGGAAGTTGTCTCTCGATATTATGTAGGTGTCAATTTTTTTTAATGCAAAATTAAAAAATTACCGATTGGTAATGTAATCTTCTTCACTGAGGCTTTTAATAATTTCATTCCAGAAGGGTGAGAACTTTGAAGCATAGGTTTGAGTTGTCTCTGTATATGCCTGGAGCAAATATCAATTACCATGGAGCAACTCACATTGTTATTGTATGACAACATTATCATAAAAATTCCTTTTAGATCACAACAGAGCTTCATGATTTATAATAATAAAAAGCAAAACATGTACAACTTAAACCATAGTTGATAGCCGTCGCGAATTTTTTTTTTTTAAATCACCTACAGGCAGTCGCTTAAGCGATGGCTAAAAGTGTTTTTAAAAAAAAATACAAATGCCAGATTACTGGAGACACACCTTGATGTTTGTATAGATTGTGAAATTACTACAATAAAGCTATCTTTTGATGGATGGCAAAGAATTAGATGTAATTTTCGAAAATAAAGGTTGCAAATAATTCTTGGTAATGTAATTCATCTTGAAGCTATCATAATCAACAAATGATTTCCCTACATTAAGACTAAGTCAATATCTACATTGCTTGCATCAGAGTAGAACATCTTGGTTGGATTCCACTAATTAAAGGAGAATAATCTATCAATATTGCCTGACTAATTCACAAACTTGCTTTTTGCTTTTCTACCTAAGTAAACCTGATGGATTTCTTCAATACATCATTATATTCAAGTTGTGATCTTTTGGAAACTAGAAATAAACCTTTAAATCGGCATTTTGCTCCTCGTAACACACCAAACTGGGTGCCTAGAGACCTCATTGGGTCATCTTGAGCAGTTGTGCCTGTGGAGTGCCCATCTGTACTGCTGTACAAAGTTTAAGCTATCAATACT
>LPNX010242669.1:600250-646443 GCA_001517045.1 Pseudotsuga menziesii | reverse complement strand
TCTTGTCTCTTGTGATGTGCTTATGTGATTGCTGTGCTTGTTATTCTCTTAGTGAAAAGATCTTATCATAATGCTAGCTTAAATGTTGAAAAACTAACAAATACCTTCCACATGTGGAGTATTCAGTGCTTTCCACCTTGGTTTATTTTCACAAAATATGTAATTAATTGTACTGTTTGAAAGGAGCCCCAGTTTGCCATTGTAAAATTTCATGGACTGTAAGCTAGCATTGTCTAGCATAAGAGCTGTGTGAAAGGTAAAGTAGTTTGGTTAAAATTATGTTTTTTTCTTTTGCTATGGTCTTTCCAGGGGTTCTAAATTGTTGTCTCTGTGGTACAGTAAAGTAAATATGGTGACTCAACTATTGGCAGGTGTGCATTTAGCTATTGCTGCTGAAGCTATGGTACTTGGGGCACGAGCTGGAATTAACACCCGCATTCTATACGACATCATATCTAATGCTGCAGGAAGCTCTTGGTAAATTTTGACAGACTTTTCTAAATATGTGCTATCTTACAAATAGTGAAGATAAGAACTCCTCTTTAGGACCAAAGACATCACACTAGTATTTAGCTGTTAACGTCACTGCAAAAGGTAATATTGGGGCCAAGTTACCGAATTATAGTGACCAGAAAATGAATTCTAATGAATTTTAAATGTCATGGTTATGTTGTTTGTTTCATTGTACCACATTTACACTGCAAGCTATTTTATAGTAACCGAATGCTAACATATAACTTATAACATATAAGAAATAAGTATTGTTAGGGTGAACTTTTGAAAAAAAATATTATATAAGAAATACATATTGTTAGGGTGAACTTTTGAAAAAAAACTTGTAAGAAATAAGTATTGTTATATGTTAAGGTGACCAAAATGCCTGAAATAAGATTGGAAATTACATCAGCTAGAATAAAGTGTGGGAGTGTTTAAAGCATCTCTGAAGTAAATAAGAAAGAGGCAATTTTAAATAAACAGAAGAAGAAGATGTGGCGATATCACGATAACAGCTGGCTATCGGTGATAACTGAAAATAACCTCAAAGACAAAGATGTTAGTTTATTGCTTGTCATGACACTATCAACTAATTCATTGCTCGCGAAGGCAGAGTGTTCTACATCCGATGCCCTCTCTGACTCCATCAAGGGAATGAGGTGCTTTTGACTCAGTTATTTTCCTCTGAACTACCAATGATTATGATCTATAAGACAGCGTATACTCAAAATAAAAAATGGGATTCCACATAACCCAGCTATGAGATATACAATCGAACTATGAATATTTAATACTCAAAATTCAACTTATAATGCCTGTAATAACATCAAACAGCAGAAGAATTCTGTATGTTCCTTTTACAACAGGAACAAGCCAGTTGAGCCATTCTATTTGCCAACTTTTAGTGCATATTTCAAGTAACATGCATATTATAGAATCTTTGGCATTTTGACAAACATATTGCAGATGTCCCAAACAATCAATTTTTGACATGAATTAATAATTAAACACATCAGAAAATGAAAGTTAACAAAATGGATTCAGCACTTATCTAAACAACATCTGCAGTGCACCGAGTAGCTGCTGGGGAATGGATTTCTTCCCAGGCGTAGGAAATCCTTTGTGACTACCACCCATGTGCCAAGGCTATGAATTGGCACCGGCAGAAATGTTCTAAAATGTGGGCAAAGCTGCAAAACAGCAGAAAACTTCTCATAAACCCACCAACTGACTTGCTGGAGTGGGAGAGAATGCAGTTCAAGCATTTATGGGAGCAAGGCTGAGGCAATCAGCCAAGTGCTTGTTAGCATACATGCTATATGAGCATTCCTTTGCATGCTAAAGTGGGATTCCATAATTTCCAACCAGCTCTCTCACTTTTGCCCTTTGCTACCTTTCCACCTTAGAAACAGAGATACTTGTAGCAGATTGTTATCAGACCAGAAAATTGCCCTTTCTCAGTTATAAGTATGCAGAATAAGGCCCTATGCAACCATAAATTTTCTCGAGCCTTAGACCAATGCAATTTAGCCCATGGATTTATCATTTTCCTATACCAGCTACATAAGGTGCCCATAGCTTCTAGTCGATGGAGAGCACATGGATATGGGAAGAGGAGAGATGCATATTGGGAGAGCTCATGGATATGGGAAGAGGAGAGATGCATATTGGGGATCATCCCCCACAAAGGGAATTTTTATTTTTTATGCAAAAGTAGTAAAACTTTCACTATTTACATATTCACTAGCAAGGTCTTAGCCTTTGGCTCTTGCTAGGAATTTTACATAGGCATAGATATTTTCCACATATTTACATCATTTACATACTGATGGTACCCTTGCACCGACACCAATGGACCTTCATATGTATGCCATGGACCTTGATGTTGTTCTACTTAGTGTTATTTAGCCTCCTAGTGCCTAGTCTAGTCTTTTGGACCATAGTTGTCCACTTTTGGACCATTTAAACTAGTGATATATCCATGAATCCTTATTTGTCCACTTCCATGCTGACAGCTAATACAGATGAATAAATTCCGAAGGAGGTTTTGGCCACTCATGTCAGTTCACAGGATATGGAATCTATCATTAGGCTTTGTAAGGAAGGTAGAATGCAAGATATGTTTTATGATGAAATGATTAAAAAGGGGCTAGTGCCAAACTTTAAGACTTTTAGTGTTCTCATTAGGTCACTTGACACAAATGATAAGTTGCAAGAAGCAAACAGGGTAATGAAAGAAATGCTAGTATTGCTCAGCCATATCACTTGAAAGAGGAACACTGTAAATTATGGATAATTTATTAATTTTTGAGGTATGGTTAAAATTTGACTACTTGAAAGACTCAAGAGAAATGGGAGAGGATTTAGAATCTGTTCCATTGGCCCTCAATTCGCTTAGTTGATCTACTTCTGGAGAAACTGTCTTGACTCTTGACAGTGGACTTATTCTCATTCATTTTTTAGGAATACAGGTTTAGATATTATCAGGTTGAGATCTTCTTCTGCACTTAACTGAGAACACAATCCGAGGGAAGAGGGAAAGGCTCTTCCACACATTAGGTGGCAACTACAAAATAACCGCAGCAACAATAATAATAATAGCTTACCATTGTTTCAATTCGATTCTTCCTGTACCATCGTCGAGATAAAATGAGACATCAATAACCCTCTCTTCCTTGTTGAAGACCATCCCAACGAGGGTTACCTGCGCACCCAAAAGACATACATAGTAAGGCGATTTATTCCATAATACATAAAAACCCTTGAATGTTCAGTAAAAATTAAGAACGATTCTTACATTGTTGACATCAACGCCATCTATTGTAAAATTCGAATTCTCATCAGAGAGCTTCTGGGTTGCCTGGATTATCTATTTTACCGTCAATGGAAGAGGCCCGGTGCTGGTACCGATTTTCTGCAAAACCATCCATGCTTGATTGAATGTTGGGCTCCTTAAACTGCCAAAACATGCAGAGGTTGAAAACCCTAAAACCGCCTAAGCTGAGAGGAAAAGATGCTTACCCTCACAGAGGAAAAACCTCCTTCGTTAACTTGGGTGGCCTGAGAGGGCATAAAACCACCTCCTAAGAATAGAGAACCTCCATTCGACTACTCTGCATGTCGAACATCTTTATTCTCTACTTTGTTAATCCCCGCAGAGAACAAGGGTTTTTGGATGAAATTCACAAAGAAAATAATATCGGGTGCGAAGGATATGAAGTGTAATCAAATGACAATGGTGTTTTTCTGCTGCAAAGTCTTCACTGATATTGGGGATTTGAGGGTGAAAGCAAAAATCCCGACAATTTTCTTCCCTCCATTTCATTCGCCACTTTGTGTTGAATTTGACGTTGGTGTCATTTACCAATCACTTTGACATTTGACTATGGAATTTTTAATCTTTGTCAACAAATTATATCATTTTAGGTTTTGAGTTTAATTATTTTTTAGGAGTAGTCTTCTAAGTTTTGGATTTTTTAAACTGAAAAATTATACTATTAATTAGTATATGTTTAAATACTAAATACATAGTTGATATCAATACAATTTATGTTGAATTAATGTAATACCTTTATTTATATGGAGTAGCTTATAAGTTAATATAACAAAAAAAATAATATATATGACTCGATCAAACCATAAACAAGATGACTGAAATATGATTGCCCAAATGAAAGTTCAAAAAAGTGTAAAACCTAAATTATCCCATAAAGCAAAATATATGGTCGATCTCTCTTGCATCACAAAAGTGCCAACTTAGTACATGTTGCCCCCAAAAAGATGAAAAAACATCTAAGATAATGCAGTTTCAATAAGATAGTTGAAATAAATGCCACCGCTTTGTCCATTGCAAGCATGTCATTGTAAACCTGTCAATTCAAAAAAGATAAGATGATAATAAAATATGTATAAAAAGTATACCAGTGCAATCCATCATGCTACAACCAAGGGGAGTGTCTACATTTGTATATACAGAGGAAGAAACGACCATGTTTCCTCCTCTCATGTATATATCGAGTAAGAGCCAAAGTTGAACTAATACATAGACTGTAATACTGCCATGTTCGGTGCAATCCTAATCATGGAAAAACTAATAGTGTATAACCCCTTCCTTCATATTGACCGCCCTCTTTGACAATGCATCTGTATCTCTATTAAATTCACGATATATATGAGAAATAGAGATTCCTGACAAGAGAACATCCCTAGGAGGCCCTTGCTTTATAATTACAATTAAAACATCAAACAAAGAACGTTAGTCATGTCGATTAAGTAACAAAAATAAAAATGATACAATATACAATTACAAAAACTCTCAATATAAAGACCGCATGATATATAATCATGAATTATATTGACTTACCAATGGAAATGAACCTATTTATATGAGTGTGTGTAGGAAATGAACCTAAGTGTCGGATATGTGACGGTGCTTTCCATGTTAAGTAGTTGACCAATTAAAGGCGTCGTCGCTTAAGCGACGCTTACTAACGCGTCGTCGCTTAACCAATGGTTATGAGAATAGTCATCGCTTCACCGACGCTTGTGGCCACATTTACAAAAAAAACACGTATCCTTGTGATTTTTGGTAAGTTTAAAAAGAGAAATCCACGCGCCGTCGGATTTTTCCTGTCGGATTTTGGATCGAAATGTAGTAGTGCTCTAGTTGTACTCCTCAATTCCTCTAGTTTAATGGTTCACTCCGAGCAATCAATCTACTAGCACCATCTTGGTAAAGAGACTGGTTATTCCTCGTAGCATAACTTCCTTTCTACCGTGAACCAACTGGCTCTTGGTTGCACTACCTTCTAAATCTACCCATCAAGGAATGTCATTTGAAAGTGAAACTAGGAAACAAGGCAAAATGGGACCTATATTAACTAACTAGTTATCTCCTTCTCAAAGAAAGTAATATATAAGGAAAGAGGTCGAACAATAAAAAAATGGTAAAGAAAGTTACCAGTATAAATAATATGTATAAAGGCAAGTTCCCCATTTGAAATAGGCACCCGGAGATAAAACTGATCATGGCACCAAGGTTTGTAAGAATCTCCCTCAATAAAAATATTCTAACGAATATTTCCTTTCATAAGAAGGCATAGACTCCTTTATCAACTGTATGGAGTAGCATAATGAGAATCAGCATCGACTGATCTTTACGGATACTTGGATTGATTAACAGCATCGCCACCTAATCACATCGACTTATCCATGAAGTACAAACATCGAGTGTATAGACTCTTGGGATCGACAAACACCTGTGAGCACTATTGAAAAATGGATGTAGGTTTCCGGATATAACACAAATCATAAATGACACCCTCAGACATTATGCAATATACACCCACCATATCCAAATGAATTAAAATTTCAGTTTAGAAACCACTTTTATTAAAGTTCAAATTCTAGAAAAATTAATAAAAAATTAACAACGACTTATAGAGATAGCTAAACATAAAAAATACATCATTAATTTTTTACCAAAATTAAAACATCACTTCCTATCACATATGGCAAATTAGTATGCATCAGCTTTGGTGACAACGACCCTGGCCTCAGCATGTTCTTGCCCTACTTTGTAAATTCTCTGTTCCATTCTAAAGATTAGCTCCGTTTGTCTGCATTGATGTCATTTCCCTCAATAAACCAAAAACTAAATGAAGCTTCACTTCATTGCATAAAAACCCTCGGTCTACAATAGGGCATCCACCGTTATCTTGGGTATATCTTTCTGGTCTACGGAAGCGTTAGGCGCTCTATAGCTATTTACTAGGGGATCATGTGCCATACGTAGCGGTGTGGATTCCAGTTAGTCATGTAGGAAAAGAACCCCTCCACTTTCTATATAATTTAGGGATGGGCACATCATATTGTATCCTTCTTTCCAATACGCAGGTGCAACATATCCATAGCCAGATGGTCATGTCTAAAGCAATAAAACACGGATGTCCGAAGGCAAGGCATATAGGTGGAATTAGATATTGTACTCACAGAGATTATCATTGATTGGAGATGCTACTCGCAGTAGCAGGTGTGGATGCAATATCCATGTCCAAGAAAAAGCATACCTAATACTTCTTTATTTTGTTTGCTTTTGGATTAAGCCTAGTAACCAAACCCAACGTCACCATGACTCCATGTAAATCATATGCTATAACACTATATTTAAACCATATGGTATAATATGGTAAAATGTGGATCCTAAACCATAAGCGCCAATGTTTAAAACATATCACAAAGGCATATGTTTATATCCCTTAAAACCATACCAATATAATGTGGATTGTTAATATATTATTATATGCCACATCATAAATCTTAACCATATCTTTATCCAAGGTCATGCCACAAAGCTGAGATTGTATGCAAGCGGTAATGTTAAACATATCCATTAAAACCATACCAATATAATGTGGATTGTTATATTATTATATGCCACATCATCAATCTTAACCATATCTTTATACAAGGTCATGCCACGAAGAGATTGTATGCAAGCGGTAATGTCAAACTTTATGTGTTATAACCATATAACATAAAAAAAAAATGCCATCGTTTGAACTATGGAATTATAATGTGGTAAGGTTTAAATATAGGTTATGTTGGTATAGACATAATTGTGTTTGGTTAGTTTTATTTATATTACTAAAAATGATTTTAAGTATTTTTTAGTGATATTAATAATATATAGAAATACTAAACAATGTTAATTTTAACTTTTGATTATTTTTATTTTTTATTTTTGAAGGTATTTGGTTTTATAAAGAAAAATTGACTAGTCAACAAAAAAAAATTAAATTTTCAAAGATATGCCTCTAATAATTTACATAAACCTCCTAAATGTGCTCCATGCCAAGATATCTTCTTGAATATACCCCAAGTCAACATCTTGTTATATAGTTATATCCAGTGCAACAATTTTGTTTTTAGAGGAGTAGTGGTTTTCTTTACTTTAAATATGTCTTTTTATAGAAGAAAATAATTTTATTTACTTTAAATATTTAAAATAGAATGATAACATATTAAAACTTTTTAAGTCAAAACTACTTAAAGAGAAATGCAAGGTAATTATTAATTGACCAAAGGAGAAAAATAAGCTAGAAAACTTATGGTTAACTCTTATTGTGGATGGAGTGAAGTAAGGTAGTGAAAAAAAAAAACAAGGAACAATTTATGTAATGTCTCCATCCATCATGATTTTGGAGAATTAAAGGATAAGCAAAGGATATCTTGAAAGATGATTTACTTATCAATTAATGAATGCTTTATGAAGCTTAAGCAATGCAAAAGGAATCTTACAAAAAGGTTCAATTTCCAACATATTTGTTGAGGAAAATAATCTTTAGTTTTTGAAATTACGATTGTTAAAGTTGATCGTATATGATAATGCTATGTTATTTTGTTTTGCACAAATTTTTGATCGAAATATAAAGCTGTAGTGCTTTTTGCAAGAGTGTGCTATTAGACATAGATGTTTTAGTTTTGCACAAATTTTTGATCGAAATATAAAGTTGTAGTGCTTTTTGTAAGAGTGTGGTATTAGACATAGATGTTTTAGGCTTAAGTTTTATTTGAGATTTATCCATAATTTCATTTTTGGGGGGGTTTGGAAACCAAAATATGTATTAGTTTAAATTTTTATTCAGTTTGGAATGTATAAATATAAATGAATTTGTAAATTATTTTATTTATTATAAAATAACTCCACTAGTTCAACAAAAATATTATAAAAATAAATCCACTAGTTCAACAAAAATTGGGTCACACTTCCATTAAACATAAAGCATAATAAGTACATGACATAATAATACAAAATCAATCCCAAAGTGTGCAAAAGAAATTAATAATACTAAGGGTCTCTACATACAATGCTTGTTCATTTTCCTTGATCCCTCCAGACATAGCATCAAAAATGAAAAAAAGACAAATGGGGAGAAAACGAACGTACAACCATAAATAAATATCATAGAAAGAATCATATCGAACCCCCTAATCCATTTTCCCTTGAGGCGACCACCATTCTCTATCACAAATAGACGCGGGTAGAGATGCCTACTCTCGAGACTCAAACACCGACATCCAGATTCAAGAAAGACACAACACACCAAACGAGAAGATGCGATCCATCTTGAAAGCACGAAATGAGAAGATGGACCAGCAAGCGGAAATTCCATGGCCATGGAAAGAGGGGAGGAAATTGCAGAACCAAAAATGCCATAAATGCTGAAATGAAAAGACTGTGATTCTAATTTCCCACCTGCCATTGTTGGTTCTCTCCATTCCCTATTCAATCCAAAGTGTACAAAAGTTTTAAAAGGAAACAACATATCGCAATTCAATCTGAAGCTTAAAAAATAAACAACCTAAAGCACGGGTTAAACAAGAAAAATGGAAACGAATTTATACATAAAAATATATATTATATATTTGTCAAAATAGGTTGTTTTAAATTGTGTTTTTTCCAAGTTGTAAATGAAAAAATTATGGAATCTCTATTTATGTAAAAAAAATTTGCGAACCATAAAATCCCCCATAAGGCTAAAAGTTCATGCAATTGCTTTGTTGGATCTCTGAAGATCGAGGTGCATGGCACTAATATTACTAATAGAAGGTAGACAACTTTACAAAAATTACACTTCATTGAAAAAGTTTGCAATTTTCCATGACACAATTAAAAATTACTAACATAAATGACTAATTCATATTCTTCTAGCTAGTCATTTTTTATGTCGTGACTAAATTAGTCATTTATTTTAGTCATTTTTAACTCTGTCACTTATTATCTAGTCATATTTGTTAACTGGTGACTAAATTAGTCGTTAATTTTAGTCGTTTATAGTTGGGTCAATAAAAATTGCTCATATTTAGTAGTAAATCACTTGGAAAACCTGTGGTGACTAGAATTTTTAGTCACCTAGTAGCTAATTCCTCATTTTGTACTAGTGAGGATAGACCATTATGGTCTGAAGTATTTGTTTGATCAGCCTACTCTGAATGCTAGGCAAGCGAGATGGCTGGAATTTTTATGTGAGTTTCATTTCGAAATCAAGCACATAAAGGGAACTTGAGAATAAGGTAGCTGATGCGCTCAGTAGGAAGGTACAGGAAATGTATGTGGCATCTCTTAGTATTTGCCAATCAGATTTGAGGCAGCAGATTGTTATTCATGTTGCTGGAGATGAATTGTATGAGCAGGTAAAAGACAAATTGCAGCAGCAAAGTCTTGAGAAGAGGTATGAGGGATATAAATTGGACGAAGATGGAATTCTTACTTATAAAGGATGAATTTATATTCCGAATGTAGCAGATTTGAGGAGAGCTATTATGGATGAAATCCATCAAGTTTCGTATTCTGGTCACCCAGGGTACCACAAGACAATTGCTATAGCTAGGAAGTAGTTCTTTTGGCCAGGAATGAAAAAGGACAGGGATGAATACATTTCAAGGTGCATGAAATGTCAACAGGTAAAAGTTGAGCATCAACATCCAGCAGGTTTGTTGCAGCCTTTTCCAGTTTCGGAATGGAAATGGGAAGTTATTGCCATGGATTTTAGTATAGGATTGCCGATGACTTGGAGACAACATGATTCCATCATAGTTGTAGTAGAAAAGTTGACAAAGGTAGCACATTTTATACCAGTGAAGTCTATGCACAAGACTAATGACATTGCAAATACCTTCATGAAGGAGATTTTCAAATTGCATGGATTACCGAAGGAAATAGTTTCTGACAAAGATGTCAAGTTCACTTCCAATTTTTGGAAGGGATTGTTTGCAGATTTGGGTACAAAGCTAAACTTCAGCACTGCATACCATCCTCAGACAGATGGATAAACGTAAAGAGTTAATCAGGTGCTTGAAGATATGCTTCGCATGTATGTGATGGACAAACCAACCAAGGGGGAAGACTACTTACATTTGGTAGAGTTTGCTTACAACAATGGACAACAGGAATCCTTGGGGATGAGTCTGTATGAAGCTTTGTATGGAAGAAGGTGTAGGACACCAGTGACTTGGGACAATCCAATAAATAGGATTATGCTTGGACCAGAATTGCTCAAGGAAATGGAGCAAGAGGTTGTAAAGATCAGGCAGAATCTAAAAGCAGCACAGGACAGACAAAAAATCTAAGCAGATAAGCATAGATTGAATAGAGAGTTCAACGTTTGGGATCATGTTTACCTCAGAGTGAAAGCAAGGAAGAGTTCCTTGAAACTTGGAAGTTGTGCCAAGCTATCACCTAGATATTGTGGGCCATTTAAAGTGCTTGAAAGAATAGGGCCTGTTGCATATAGACTTGCATTGCCTGCTAGTACTAGAGCTCATAATGTTTTTCATGTTTCTTTGGTTAATAAATATGTACATGATTCTAACCATGCGATAAATTGGGATGTGATTCAGGTGGAGTCCAAGGGAGAATTACAAATCGAGCCAATGCACATCCTCAACCAAAATGTCACAATGCTTCGGAACCGAGCCATAGGCTAGGTAAAGGTGCAATGGGGGCACTACGGACCTAAAGAGGCTACGTGGGAGCTGGAGGATGCCATGCGATTGGTACATCCATTTTTGTTCAATTCTGTGGAACATTGAGGCAGTACCAGTGTAGCATTTTGTTCAAATTTTGTAAAGCACTAAGGACAGTGTTATTTAAGGGGGAGGGGAATGTAACACCATGGTTTTGACCCCAATGCATTAAATATACATGATATATATATATATATATATATTGTGAATAATCATGGTGCGAAGCTAAAGGCAAAGGCCCCACCTTCGATTTGGTTATGTTATGTTTCAGATTGGAATTGTCACTGATGGTATATCGGGACATATGGCACGTATTAAATTGTGGCATCATGTAAATGTGCTTTTTAATTAAACGAACCCAACCAGCTATGTTCACTGCAACCATATTAAGAAGAGGCATGATTTCCTAAGGTTAAGGGTGGGGATGTTAAACCTGGATTCCGTGGGAAAATCCATGTGTCACCACGCTGTACGATTTCTCCCCTTTCCTTGTCTCATCCAACCACCACCTTAACTGTTCTGTTGTTAGTTGGGGCATCTAATTGCTGGCAAGAAAATCACTACGCCCACACCTGCACTCTCTCTACGACACACCTTTTGGGTTGTAGATGGTTTGTCCACTATCCAGAATCATGAGCTGTTCATTTTCCCTCACGGGGGCCGAGATAAAAGGGGGGCATGATTCATTGATTGGGGTTCGTTCTCCTCTTCCTCACCGACCATTAGTCTATGGATCTGTACTTCCTCCTGCTCTTGCATAGAGTCTGCATTTTTACTCCGCCATTATTTTCCAACGTTGCTGTTGTGTCTGGACTGTGCGACGTTCTGTTGCTTCATCATGAGTCATTGCTGTGGTTTTCTCTTGTTGTTTTCCACCTTTGTTGGCTGTGTTTTCCCTTGTGAATTGGCTGCGGTAGGTGGCTGTGGGATCGTTTTGGCCACGATAGGGCCAAGAACGATCCAGGGAGTTGCTTTTCCCCTGCTAAAGCTTAATAGTTGGTTTGTTGCATGCACGTAGTGGTTTTGTCCTCAGATTGCATTGGAGTGGTGAATAAGGTCCTGATGTTCTTGATAACCCTGGTGCATTAGGAACCACATGAACAGAGCTAGTGGGCTAGATTTCTTCTCCACAACCCATGAATAGCACTGGAAGGGAGATCAAGGTCTGAGGGACTACGTTGTAGAGAAAGGACTGATTTCCTTATGTTGGGTGTGTGTGTGGGTGTTTTAGAAGCCAGGATGGTTCTGGTGTCAGTGTCTGTAACTCTTAAATGGGCTCACCAGTTTAGAATTTATCCTTTACCCAGCTCTTAGATGGCCTGATAAACCCAATTGTGTTGGCTTGGATGAACTGTGTACCCTTATGGTGTTGTTATCCTTGGCTATGTGTAAGCTTGCTAGTTACTTATTCCTTGGGGAAACATGCCCGACTTGGGGGCGGAAGCATTGCTGAGAGATTAAGGAGCACGCAGGCCTATGGTTGGGTGGAACGTTGCAGTGATGTAGCTGGTTGCAGAACAAGTTCTTTATAAGATAAGTATTCTTGCTTAACTTGTGTCTGCAACCATATTTACCATTGATGAATGATGATGTACATGTTAAATGTTGATTGATATGTTTTGCTTCCGTTGTATATATGAATGATTATGCTTCATAATATGTTTTATGTTTTTAAGTACCATGCTTCAACATTATATGCATGTATGTCCATGTTCATGGGTCTAGATGCCCGGTTGATTTGGTGTGTGGTAGCATCCTCTTTGCCAATCGGAGGGTCGGGGACGTTATAGATTTATGGGGTTTTAGGCTATTATTGATCTCAAAATAGTCGTGACAATGATAAATGTATTTATGAATCTTCAAACATAAACCCATAGTTACTATGAATGCATCTATGTAAATATCAAAACTTAATTAGGTTTTGCAATATTCATTTTCTTTGTTTATTTAGGGCATATGTTAATGGAATTAGGAAAAGACGAATGACACAAAGTGTAGTAGCCTTATTCCCCATTAATATTTAATATAAAACATGAAGGGAATATACCTGAAGAGGGAAACTTGAACAAGATTTCAAGGCCACCACATGTAGAAAGCCTCCACCAAAATCTTTATTAAAATGCCAGCCCACCCAAATCCAAGAACCTAAACAGATCCACCAATAGGAATTAAAAAAATGGCATGAAAGAAGATAACATAATACAAACCCCTTTGTATGCATGGTGACTATATCTACTAATGTAATTTGCATGGTTTCTCACCTGAGCAGTAACCGAAAGAAACCAAGCAGCTAAAGAACTGATTTGGCGTTTGTAAAATGCTTTGATTATGGTTAGGATACTTATTTCATATACACCTCCATATCCAGCATTGGAAAAAATGGTTATCATAACATGTTCCTTGATATTGAATGGCCTTGGATTCAGTGAAAATGCCACTTGGTACATGAAAATCGTATTCTTTTGGCAGGCAGTGTTGCAGCCATGAGATGCCCCAAGGGAAGAACTGAAACTTGGGCAGCGTATCCTGATATTATCATCTGGTTTGATTTAAACATCAAGAACTTATTGTCCACAACTAATGAAACACAAGATATTACTCCTATAAACCAAACCCTAAATAAAGTTGGATCATCTGTAGTAGGAACAATCAATGCAACTTCCTCTATTAGAAACTGGTCCTTTAGTTTTTCCTCACCTGTAGCTAGATATATGTTCAAAATTAAGCATTGGATTCACTAATAAAACAAATCTATTAATGAATCATATACGCTAAACCTGAACTTAAATTACTCAACCATAGAATCACTACTAGCCGAAGGGGCATTTTAAGACAAATTTTGGAGACGAATACTCTTAATGTCTTAACTTTGCCAATCAATATTCTTTTACCTAATATTTTAATATTTTTCTTAACCTTCTTTATGTAATATTTATTTATTGTGTTTCTTCAGTGAGGTCCAAGAGCTTTGTTTTCTTCCTCCAAAATGTTTACCAGTTTGTGTGTTTCTTCATTTGTTCCCGAGTCAACTTTTCAAGATTGTTCTTCTGTAATGTTATTCGGTTTGTGGGTTTCTTCATTTGTTCATGGGTTAGGTTTTCAATATTGTGCTTCAGTAGGCCTACAGGGGTTGCAAAATCCATCTTTTTTCCCCCATTGGAATAATGCCATGTGGATGCTATGCATTAGACGAATTTTGGGGTCTAAAATGGGCCTCCTAAGGAAAATAATAAAATAACAGTTAAAATAATAAAATAATAGTTAAAATAATAAAATAATATTGATTAATTTTGGAGGAAGAAAGAAAAAACTACTTTTTGTGTTCGTATTTTCGACATATCTCCCTGTGTTTTTACTCAAATTTCAATCGGGATAGCTCGTTGGATGCGGAATTTGATTCTGCATCCGACGAGTACCCACACTGCATACTTTTGACGGACCCCGCTACCCCAAAAATAAGAAATCCCTGAAAAAATGTGATGATGATGTCATCATCACGTTTTTTCAGGGATTTCTTGTTTTTGGGGTAGCAGGGTCCATCAAAAGTATGCAGTGTGGGTACTCGTCAGATGCGGAATCAAATTCCACATCCAACGAGCTCTCCCGATCGAAATTTGAGTAAAAACACAGTGAGATATGTCGAAAATACAAACAAAAAAAGTAGTTTTTTTTAATGACAAATATGTCAATTCAACCATTATGGTTGACTTATTTTATTGAAATTCTATTGGTTCTTGAATTCCAACTCACAAAAACTTATTTTGGCACGTTTTCTTATAAGGCCCATTTTAGACCCCAAATTTCCTCTAATGGAATCCTCGTCCGTCTTAGTGCCCTCACCTAATTAATAAGGTTGGGTTTAGCTCTTGGTCTATTTTCCTTTGGATGCAAATGATGGGAAAGAGAGGAATAATACATTGGTATCAGTCAGGATGCAATCTTCAAACAAGTATTTTTTCACATATTTGGCGGCATTGAAAATGAATTTCCTTGGCTTCCTCGTTTTTTAATCCCTTATGTTATTTTTTCAACAGTCTTTTATGAGTCACTCAAGAGAATTTTGACATCAGTTCCAGTCAAAAATCCCTAGGGTCCTTGATTTACATAAAAAAAAATTCTCTAAGAAGAACTTTTCATGTAACTTTGTTTCCATATTGAACCCTAATTTCACCATTTACACAATTTGTTCTCTTTCCGAACCCTAATTTCTCCATTAGCCATGTTTCCATCACAGGCCCTAATTTCTCCATTTTCCCTATTTTCATCATTTACCGTACTTTTTTTATCACATTCTTGTGCTCCAGTAACAACATAAATCCCATTTTTGCAGGCAACGTCTTTGACTTCAAATTTCTGTACATGGAAAGGGGGAGGTATGCCTCTTTTATATTAATAACATAAATACATGCGATAAAAGAATGAGAAAATGTAAGTGATGGTAGTTAGGAGTGATTCCTCTTCTCTTCGTTTAGAGTCTGACCTCTTCTTCCTCTTCTCTGTCAGACAGGAACTGTCAGATCAATTACACTGCTGCTCTTAATCCCCTTCTTCAGGTAGAGTTCCATTAATGAAGGAAATTTTAAAACAACAAAAAGGAAAATATTGTTTTCAAGTGGTAGTTCCCATAATTGGGAGAACATATGTAATACTTTTTTAATGGGCATCCAAACTGGGGAAGCCACTATAAAACTGTAAGTATGGATTCACTTTCCTTCCATATCTTGACTTACAAAAAATACGTTTGTCCCCTGGTTGCAGCAGATCCAAATGCAAATCGATAGGAACAAGTGACTATTTACTTAGTACCAATTTCAATTTAACCCATTAATTCACCCATTGAATATCCTATGGAAAAACCAGATGCTTAGATAAAATGTAAGTAATGTCAGTAGTTTGCGGCCTAGTGTACAGAGTTAGTGGAGTAAAACATGGAAGGGGAATTGCATTTCAATCTTTTGACGGGTTCTCTTTTCTTTATTCGAAAGAGGCTTGTTATTAACACTGGATTCAAATGCCAATGCTTTCAAAGATACAAACTAGGATCCAAATCAGCAGTGCTCTCTTATAGATTATAGTTGCATTCTATAGTGGTTTTTAAAGGTCTACTTTTCATATTTTATTTTCTTAGCTCAGAGGTTTTTTTGATTAAATAGATGTTGTGTTTCTTTAAAATATTCACATATGATATTTTCCAAATGTCACTATGTTCAGTTGAAAATGATGTTTTTTTATCCATAGATACCTTCGGAGTAGGAGGCCAATAATCCTCTAATGCGACCATTGAAGATCTTGAAAAGCTAGTGCTAAGATGAGACTCAACCTTCAAAGATGAGACTCAACCTACAGCTTTAAAGAAAAATGATGCATATACGGTACGATAGTCATTGATAGTGGTTTTGTGCACTAATTGAGGGGGTATTTCCAACTTTTGAAATATTATTCTTGTAGCCTTTCAAATGTGCATTGTTTTGACTGAAGGCATTCATTTGATCCAATTCTCTATCTCATTCCTTGCAAAAAATGTTTATTCTTTGCTTGTATTCTATGAAACTTAAAAGGAGATTGGAACTAAATTTTCTACAACACCTACAAAGGTCAACACACAATAACAACCCTATCCATCCTCTAAATTTAACTAGAAGCATTAAGAAAGACATCTTGGTTAGAATATCCCTATCTCTAGAGTCTACACCAATGAGTCTAGCAATTCTTTCACCATCCACGAGTCCCATAGATTTTATGTTTGTAAAGAGCCTACAATCAACTCATGAAATGTTGGATAAAAATGTAAATATATTAACACAAGAACTAGAAGTAACACAAAGACCAAATCAAAGAGAATCTACAGACCAATCTCTCAACTAATTTCCTTAGCTTTGATTTGGCATGGACTGATATCAAATAAATAACAACGGTAACTTCTACAAATAAATCCAGAAAACAACTCATAAATATTTTGCAAATTGTGATTTTACAACTAATTTATTATGCTTAGGGTAAGAGTTTCATGCAAACCCAATGTAGTCCATCTAAAGCAGCAGCCCTATATGTTGAATCACTTAAATATTTTAATGGAGTAAAGGATGTCATATTAGGCCTATTGGATTGACTTGTATAACTCTCTTCAACAGAAAATGCCACCAACTTAAAACTTAAACATAGATGAAAAGTTCGATCACAAAGATACATCTAGTATAGAAACCGGATTCATCTTGAATTCAGATGTGGGATTTTGTTGATAATTTTTATCCTCTTTTAATCTATAGAATGCCCTAAATCCCTCACTTAAAAATTTAAAAACAAATACAAAACTTAGAGACTCCTATTTTTAACAACCATAGCTAAATTGAGAAGAGTATGGTCAAGGTTGTGCGTTCTTGCATTGAACATTTTGTTTTGTTATTTGATTTTTCTCCTTTCTTATTGACTAGGAGTCCTTTGTTTCTCATTCAATCTTTCAAATAATTGGTCCTTGGTGACAAAATAATTATCCAAATCTATTGTACAATTCATTGTATTTGGATATAGTAAGCATTACATTGAAGGGGGATTAATAGTGCCAAGATCATTTACTGGAATATTACCATCCTATTTTTTCCTAATTAAAATTTGGGATCATTCAGTTGTTTTTCTATCTCTATTTTACTTTCCAACCAAAAGTTGGAGATCCTCCTATTCTCTCCGGAACTTGCGATTCAGTATGGGCAAGTTGATATGGTCTATAAGTAAATAACTATTGCAATAGTTTGTTAGTTGTTTTTTTAATTTACTAGTACAGTTGCTTCATCTGTACTTGTCATCTCCTGTTCCCACCAATGCAAGATTCCTTTCTAGCATGCAAAGCATCCAACTCCAAACTAAACGGTACTATCCTATCTACTATTCTTTTCCATTCTATTTGTCCATTTTATACAAGAAGAAACAAAAAAATACTTTATCTTTCCCTCTTACATTACATGTATTGCAGCTCAAATTCAACATCACAGAAGAATACAAAAAACACGCTTAACATCTATGCCTCCCTTTCTAGCCATTCATGAAGGTATACATATGGGTACGTGGTTTTTCTCTCTTGTTATAGGATTCTACTTCCTTTTTTGCTTCCTTTACTTTCCAAATTAGTTTCTTCTCTACAATATATATAAATTTTTAAAAATTTATTTCCTATCTTCAGGTTCCCATTGCCTTTTTTTATTTACGTGGGTAGATGCTGCAATGCCTTCAACCTCAACGCTTTCATGGTAAGATACACTCATTGATTTTGGTAACATTACTTGTAAACCACTCTTTCTTATTAGAATTACATATAGGATACATCATATTTTTCAATATATGTACATATGCTCATAAAATTCAGTATATGCTCGCTTCATATTTTCTTTGTGAAATTATCTTGGACTGATGGTTGTCCTGGTTTTTATCTTCACCCACTCAGGTCAATTACACCTTTTTTCCAACTACTTGCACGATGCCATCAAAGAATTGTAGATTACTATGAAGAAATGTTTTTTTAAGGTCATGTATCCAATCTCACCAATTTGTGCTACAACAATCTCAGTTGGTCAATCCCACAAATTCATGCCAAGACCTTGAAGTAAGAACAACTCTACCAAATAAGCCATGTTTAATGTATTGTGTGTTGTCGATCATTGTGTCCTTAACTGAAATAGGTGAATTGACATCAATTCCATAAATTAATACTAATTACTGAGCTATTACTGCATGCAACCCTTTTGTTTTGATCACAACATAATCTGGTTCTAATACAAATATCTAAGTCTCACAAGTTTATGAAAATGGGCTTGCACAATGTCATTTAATTTATTTCTGAAAAAGTTATTATCTAAAAGGCTGGGTTAATTATACTTTTTTGTTATTGCTCTTATCCTGGCTTCTAAAGTTCTATGCAAGGCTCTCTTTTGATTTGTATGTGTGAAATACCTGTGGATGTAACTTGTAAGTGATTAAACTACACACAATTTCCTGATTGTTTAATAGACAATAATGCTCATTTTCCTTTTCAATATGTCAGCGAGGGATTTATATTGATATTGATATTCATCACAGGGATGGTGTGGAGGACGCATTCTACAGTACTGACTGAGTCATGTCCGTGTCATTTCACAAGTTTGGAGACTATTTCCCAGGCACAGGCCACCTTAAAGATACAGGATATGGGAAAGGAAAATATTATTCATTAAATGATCCCTTGAATGATGGAATTGATTATTAGAGATACAATAATCTCTTTAGGCCTATAGTACAGAATGTCATGGAAATATATCAGCCAAAATAAGTTGTCTTACAATGTGGAGCGGATTCTTTATCAGGTTATATGCTACATTGTTTCAATTTGTCAGTCAAAGGACATGTAGACTGTGTTCGATTTATTCAGTCATTTACTGTTCCATTGGTGCTTCTTGGAGGTAGGGGTTACACTATTCGTAGTGAGGTCAGTATTCTTTTCCTGTTGTTTGTGTTATGAGGTTTAGCTTTTCTATTCATATCTTTCTTCAAGAAGCAGCAAAGATTATATGTAGGTGTTAAACCCCAATATAAGTTGCCTCATAATGAATGCTCTGAATATTTTGGGCCATATTATACCCTTTTACTGCATGCAAACCCTGCATACCAAACAGTCAAAACTTCTACAACCGGAGGGCCTCTCTAGTTTTTCTTCAACAATGTTGCTTTTCTTTACCTTCCTTTTCTTCACTTCAATCCATTTCACCTGCATGAGGAACTAGCCATTGGAAATTTTATCATCGTACAAAATTTTTGGATGTTCTTTAACTTCCAGTTCCAAAGGATGAGTTGCCAGCCTGCCAAGTATTGTCCTTTGTGGGAGTTTCTTGTGCAATCCCATTATCTATATGAGGAGTTAGACAGTTCCTAGAAACTCTAATGTTTGTCCATTGGACCATTTTTCATCAAGAGGCCTTATGTGTGTTGTTCTGAATATATATTCAAAGTTTAGAGGTAGTATTACTGGTTAGGGTTGATGTCGTTGCCATTATATTCTTGTTGAAGTGCAGAATCCACACAAGTGTTTTGAATCATCCAATATAAACAAATTGTTGGATTTCTTGCATCAAATCATGGTCTGGTGCCCTGCAATCTTCCTTTCCAAAATTTCTTTACAAAGCCATGTTGTCCATTTTACTATCATTGTAATGCATGCTTTTCAGGTCAATGGTTAAAGGGTTTGATCTTTTCCTTCTTTAATCCAAACACAACACGTTCTATTTCTTTGATTTGATCATTTTACTTCAGTGCCCCCAATATTCAGCCATTAGGGTTAGGAAAATAGTAGAAGGAATATCCATTAAGAGTATTTTAATTTTAACATATGTTTCTTATTACTGCTTTTTAAGAGGTGTTTTGGGCTTTATGAGTTTGCTTTGATGGTAAAGGGCTTCTCTTACAGAAATTGAAAAAAATCGATACTTTTGCTTGTTCTCTGTTTATTTCATTTCAATATTTGGTTTTCACATGAGATTGTATTGTCTAATCATATTGGAGAATTGTTTGATTGACTGGTTGTAAACTCTAACTTGATTGGTTTTCACATGAGCTTGTACATATCATGGAATGCAGAATCCCTATTGTTCTTGTAATTTTTTTGCGTTAATGTTTTTCCTATTGGATAATTGTTTGATTGATTGGTTGTAAACTCTAACTCGATCCTCAAAACAATTATGAATACTATCTGAAGTATCTAGCTTCATTATTGTGTTTTTTTTTCATTGCTAAGGGAAAGGAGGATGCTCTTATCACCAAGAATATGGTTGTAGGAGAAAGTGTTTACGGAGAGAAAAGGATTAGCATTCAGGTATGTCGTACCATGGTATAACTCTTGTAACCTTGTAATTTGATACACTTACAACCTTCAATTTTTTTTCTTTCTCTATTAAACTATGGTATGTGTTTTAAGTTACATCTCATGTCATCATGTATGTATCTTTCCATATTTTCAAAGTGCAATAGATGCATTCTCTTATTTTGTAATATCTAAAGTTATTTATCAAACTATCTATTGATTAGTATTTTATGCCCTTGGAATCCATATTGAAGAACTGGCCTCATTATGTAGATCAATAATTGATCTCTTAGGGAGGAAACGATCAGTGTTATATATTTGATAACTTCACAACAAACACTTGTTCTGCTACAAAGGTTCTGTAAAATAGTTGGCTTTGCAGGAACTTAGATTTGGAGCTTAATTAAGTATATGGGAACTTACATTTCATTAAAATAGTTCAAAGCAATACATCAGGTTCATGGTATCCAGAATATTAAGTCTAATATTAGGATGGGGGAGTGAGTTGGTTAAATCCATATTGTTGTCTCAAACAATTCTATTTTCTCATCTCTTTTTATATTTCAGTGCTCAACCATGTTAGTTCCAATCAATATCAGGAATCAAATAAGCAAATAAATAAATAAAAATTAATGTCAAGGAGGTAGAAAGTTCAATGATTAAAAATTCCACTTGGTAAAATGGGAGATAGTAAAGGGTTTTCTATAGAATGGGGGACTTGACATAAAGGATGTAAGGCTAATGAACATAGCCTTGGTATGAGTTTTTTAATGTTTTTTTTATGTGGTCTGGATATTTTTATGTAGTAAAGTCTTCAAATATATATTGTTATTGTATTTAAATATCCTATTATTATAGTTGTAGTTCCAATTGAGCAAGCTCATTGTCACTTTTGCTTTAAATGCAAAGGTTATAGTTGGCATGTGGCTCCTTACTTTCTCTTTGAGGTTGTTAATTAATGGTGTCCTAAAGACATGAAACATGAATTAGAAACTATATAATATCAATGTTTAATCTATTCATATCCAAAAGGGGATACATGGAGGATGGACCATGAAATTGATACTTCTCAACAGATACAAAAAGTAGAAAAATATGTTGTTTCAGCTGTAGCAACTGTGCTCTCTAATATTTGTGGACCAGGTGAATGGATGCCAATGTCAAAGCTTCATTCTGAGGTAAATCTTATTTCTCCAACATATAAGTGTTGGATGAAGCCTGTTGTTTTGTAGTGTTTTATTTTATTTTTATGTGAGGCAAGGACACCCTCTAGCTTGTTAAAAATGGAAGTGTACTGGAGATGACACTATAGAGGGAATGAGATACATATGCACCCAAACAATGGATACCAGCATTATAAAGGGTTAAAAACAAGTCTTATAATGACCAAGTTGAATGCTCGAACTCTGAATTGGCATCAGTTCGATTTGGAACCAATTCTATGTGTGCTTATACTAACTGGTAAACAACTTAAAATAGTAGGAATGTTGCTGAAACTCAGATGTTTGAATAATATGAATCCACATATATTTTTGGGGAAGCAATCCCAAGGAAAACCCTATGAGGTTGAGATGATACAATGGTTAAAGACTTCTTGAATATCATGCCACTGTCGAGCATTGTTTCTTGTGACTCCAATTTTGTCTATGTGTAAATGCAGTTTACAAGGTATAATGAATTAGTAATTGCCAAAAAATGAATTTTTAGACTTGCTCTCCATGTAGAATGCCTATATTTCATCCCTGTAGAATTCTTAGAGTTAAGAAAATTATGAATTGTTAGATGCCCTCTGCATGTAGAGTGGTTAGATTTGATCTATGTATAATTCTTAGATTTCCTCTTGTTATCTGTTTATTTCATTTCAGTATTTGGTTTTCACATGAGCTTGTACTCTCTAATTTGATGTCTAAATGATGGACATATAATGGAATGCGGAATCCCTATTGTTCTTGTAAATTTTTTGCGTTACTTTTTTTTGTATTGGAGAATTGCTTGATTGACTGGTTGTAAACTCTAACTCGATCCTAAAAAAAATATGCATACTATCTGAAGAAGCTAGCTTCATTAATGTGTTTTTATGTGGTATGAGTTTTTTAATGTTTTTTTTATGTGGTCCAGATCTTTTTATGTAGTAAATTCTTCAAATATATATTTTTATTGTATTTAGATATCCTGTGATTGTAGTTGTAGTTCCAAATGAGCAAGCTCATTGTCACTTTTCCTTTAAATGCAAAGGTTATAGTTGGCATGTGGCTCCTTACTTTCTCTTTCAGGATGTTAATTAATGGTGTCCTAAAGGCATGAAACGTGAATTAGAAACTGTCTAATATCACTGTTTAATCTATTCAGCTCCAAAAGGGTATACATGGAGGATGGACCATGAAACTGATACTTCTCAGCAGATACAAAAAGAAGGAAAATATGTTGTTTTAGCTATAGAAACTGTTCTCTCTGATATTTGTGGACTAGGTGAATGGATTCCAATGTCAAAACTTCACCTAAGGTGAACCTTATTTCTCCCACATATAATTCTTGGATGAAGCCTGTTGTTTTGTAGTATTTTATTTATTTTATGTGAGGCAAGGACACCCTCTAGCTTGTTAAAAATGGAAGTGTATTGGAGATGACATTGTAGAGGGAATGAGATACATATGCACCCAAACAATGGATAGCATCATTATAAAGGGTTAAAAACAATTCTTATAATGAACAAGCTGAATGCTCAAACTTTGAAATGGAATCAATGTTGTTTGGAACCAATTCTATGTGTGCTTAAACTGACTAGTAAACAACTTAAAATAGTAGGAATGTTGTTGAAACTTAGATGTTTGAATAATCTAAATCCACATATATTTTGGAGGAAGCGATCCCAAGGAAAACCCTATGAGGTTGAGATGATACAATGGTTAAAGACTGCTTGAATATCATGCCACCGTCTAGCATAGTTTCTTGCGACTCCAATTTTGTCTATGTGTAAATGCAGTTTACAAGGTATAATGAATTAGTATTCACCAAAAAATTAATTTTTAGACTTGATGTCCATGTAGAATGCCTATATTTCATCCATGTAGAATTCTTAGAGTTAGGAAAATTATGAATTGTTAGATTCCCTCTGCATGTAGAGTGGTTAGATTTCATCTCTGTAGAATTCTTAGATTTCCTCTTGTTTTCTGTTTATTTCATTTTAGTATTTGGTTTTCACATGAGCTTGTACTCTCTAATTTGATGTCTAAATGATGGACATATCATGGAATGCAGAATCTCTATTGTTCTTGTAAATTTTTTGCGTTCTTTTTTTTCGTATTGGAGAATTGTTTGATTGACTGGTTGTAAACTCTAACTCAATCCTAAAAAAAAGTATGCATACTATCTGAAGTAGCTAGCTTCATTAATGTGTTTTTATGTGGTATGAGTTTTTTAAGGTTTTTTTTTATGTGGTCTGGATATTTTTATGTAGTAAAGTCTTCAAATATATATTTTTATTGTATTTAGATATCTTGTTATTATAGCTGTAGTTCCAATTGAGCAAGCTCATTGTCACTTTTTCTTTAAATGAAAAGGTTATAGTTGGCATGTGGCTCCTTACTTTCTCTTTGAGGTTGTTAATTAATGGTGTCCTAAAGACATGAAATGTGAATTAGAAACTATCTAATATCACTATTTAATCTATTTGGATCCAAAAGGGGGTACATGGAGGATGGACCATGAAACTGATACTTCTAAGCAGATACAAAAAAAAGAAAAATATGTTGCTTCGGCTGTAGTAACTGTGCTCTCTGATATTTGTGGACAAGGTGAATGGATGCTAATGTCAAAACTTAGTTCTGAGGTGAACCTTCTTTCTCCCACATATAAGTGTTGGATGAAGCCTGTTGTTTTGTAGTATTTTATTTTATTTTTATGTGAGGCAAGGACACCCTGTGGCTTGTTAAAAATGGAAATTTATTGGAGATGACACTGTAGAGGGAATGAGATACATATGCACCCAAACAATGGATAGAAGCATTATAAAGGGTTAAAAACAAGTGTTGGATAGCAGCATTATAAAGGCACTCTGAAATGGAATCAATGTTGTTTGGAACCAATTCTATGTGTGCTTAAATTGACCGGTAAACAAAGTAAAGTAGTAGGAATGTTGTTGAAACTCAGATGTTTGAATAATCTGAATCCACATATATTTTGGAGGAATCAATCCCAAGGAAAACCTTATGAGCATGAGATGACACAATGGTTAAATATTGCCTTAATATCATGCCACCGTCTAGCATAGTTTCTTATGACTCCAATTTTGTCTACGTGTAAATGCAGTTTACAAGGTATAATGAATTAGTATTCGCCAAAAAATGAATGTGTAGACTTTCTCTCCATGTAGAATTCCTGGATTTCATCCCTGTAGAATTCTTAGAGTTAAGAAAATTATGGATTGTTAGATGCCCTCTACATGTAGAGTGGTTATATTTCATCTCTGTAGAATTCTTATATTTCCTCTTGAGATTAAGGATCAAAAGGTGCTTGCTACTATAAGGATTCTATAGCATGTAGTCTGCACACAGATGAGTATAAGGACCAGAAGTTATTTCTTTATGAAAGGAATAATAGTAAAGTATTTTTCATTTTTCTCTACTTACCTGCTCCCTATGATTCAATCTGGTCTAATGGGAAAAACAACAACATTTAGATATATATCTTTGCCAAATTTTGCTAATAATGATAACCTTGTTTGTGTTACTGTAATAGTAAATATTCTAATCCTACGGTAACCATTTGCTTGACTATCTGGTGTGGTTGTTTTTGGTATTTCTTAATACACGCAACAACAAAAGCATTCAATTTTATTTTTAGTATCGTGATATCAGTAACCAGAGTTCTTTGGACATATAATTATTTTGCTAATATCAGCCATTCAATGCTATTAATTAAAAGCTTGTGTGTGGACATTGTAGCTGAATGAAATAAGGCACCCACAGTTGGGAGTATCATTAATCTTAAGCTAAGATTTTTATGTGTAGAATGTGATTTGATTATGTAGCCTGATTTATTTGATTGGTTTTGGATTATCAATAATAATGCATAGAAATAAGATTATGTATAACAACATTGAACAAATTCAGCTATTTAAAATTAAAGCTCAATAATAATTTTTTCATTATTTTTGCAACTTCTTGAGTTTTATAGTGGCATTTGGCATCAAAATAGGATTAGGAAGTTTTTGACATCAGATGACTGGACTACTGCTGAAAGTAAATGAAGGTCATGGGTTGGGCTTCTTTAGTTCCAAAAAAAATCCAAGCCACTTTGTTATCAACACAAGGTCAAAAGGACGGATGGATGCAGAATTTGTATCTTTGGTTTCTCTTCTCTTGTAATCTTACAGACTCCAGAGAGTGATAAATTCATTGGTAAGCAATATAAATTAGAAATCAATTGCCATTAATTTGTAGGTTTTATTCATCCTATTCATGTCCATCAATTTCCATGTTTCCTTCATTGTTTTGTCCATAAATGAAGCAACAATCATGATCTACTGTAGTAGTATCCACTGCACATTACACTGACCCACTAACACTAACGAGATATTTAGATCTGTATACATAAATTTTCAAGCGAACCTCTTACCTTTTTCAAACAAAAATCTTACAACAAAACTGAAAGTTGTTAAAATGAAAATCTTATAAGGAAACTGAAAGTTGTTTTTTTGCATTAGTATATGGCATTTCTTTGATAATAGTTGAGAATGACAACACCGCTGCTTACACCCTAGAGAATTTGACATGAGATTCTCCAATTTCCTATGTCCTGGACGACTTATGGTGAATTAAACTGAAATTGCAGACTCCTCTAATATGCTTAGTATTTTTTTTGAGAATCATGTGTACTTTGAATATGTAGTATAAATGAATGGCACATCAAGAAAAAAAATCTTCAAGTCATGAATTTCTTCCATTTTTGGCTCTTTTTTTGAAACAATTATGTCACATGTCTTTTCTTGATATTAAAAACACATACTTTATTAGCTAGCTTAAACATAACTAGTTCTGAGATGTGGATGATATTCATCACAACAAGAATAATACTGGTCTCTTAATACAAATGCATATAGTCATGAAATTGTTTATTTCATTTTAACCCCATTCATGTTCTTGTTGCAATTCAGGAAGCTAGAAATCCATTTGACTATTGTGATATGGTTACTACAACAACCTAAAAGAGCTTGAGGGCTCCAAGAGCTGGGATGATCTTCTATAGGAAAGGCACCAAACCTTTTGAGTAGCAACAGGACATTGCAAACTCCCACGTTATTCTGTCTAAAAGCCATAAACCTTATGTTTATGAAATGCATTTTATCAATAGGAAAATTGAAGTGCACTTTCATGTTATTTTAGCAGAAAAATGCATTTTGTTTTGTTGTAGATTTTGTTAGTCTTAGTGTCATGCCTAAAAAGTCTTCGTGCCATATTGAGGTATATTTTACAAGCGAATGTTGAACAAAATGAAAAAAAATATTACATCAAGGAAATATATGAATGTGAATTCTAGAATTGATGATATTTGTATTCGGGTACAATGAAATAAATTTCTTTATGGTCTTTTTATGCATTGACATAAGAATCCCAGTGAATGCAATTCCTACTCTTGTAGATAGACCATTTGTTATAAACTTCTGGCCTGTATCTAAGGATTCATTGGTTGTCTAGATCTACTTGTTTTTATCGAATAGATCTTGAATCTTGCCATTTTACATTTATATGGTAGTACGCTTTTCCATATGCATCTCTATTGGATACTAGATTGCTCTAAGCTTGTACAATAGGAAGGAGAATGTGGGATACCCTTGATCACCTTTTCCAGTTATTGCAATTCCTACTCTTAGATAGAAATTTTCTTGCGAATTTCCAGCCTGTATATGACGATTCTTTTTTTTGTCTATATCTACTGGTTTTTAGCGAGCATGTATTTATTTTTGCCTTTTAACATTTACATGGTATTATATTCTGGCATTGTCTTCTCTTGGATAATGTATTGCTTTGAGATGGTACAGTGGGAAGGAAGGTATGAGAAACTGAGAAGGATGACACAACAGACATATGAGTGAGTGGAATGTTTTTTATTCATATTGAGCATTGGAGTTGGGTATATTGCACTTTTGAGTTTGTCAAGCATATGAAATATTGTGGTGTTTCAGTTTCCTTAAAAGGACCAAATAAAGAAAATTGTTTTTATTGTTAACTTGTTAGTTGCCACATTTAGCATGTTTATATAATGAAGTGCTTGAGAATATTCATCTTAACAATTAGGCTCGTCCCATTCACCCAGTGACCCACATTAAATTTGTGCTCATCTAATATCTTTTGGTTAGGGTAGTGGATTTTACTAGATCTTAAGTAGTGACCCACAACTTCCCAATGGTACATATTTCTATTTCTGTAAGTCTTTTGTGAAATTATCATGAATCAAAATTTGTTTTCCATTGTGATGCTCTCCTTGGGAACAAAGGATGGTTTCACCTTTTTGCATTTTGATGCAACAAGGTGTATGGTGTATTGTTTGATATTTTTTCCTCTGTTTAACAAGGCATGTATTGCATTTTTAAAATTTTTACTTTCTTTTTTGGTGATGTGTAAAAACTTTGGTGACTAATTATCCAATCATATTTTAGGGATAAAGTCTTATCTATATGTGATTTGTCAGTAAGTTCACCCATAGTAAGTCTGCATGTGCCTACCACAAAGAAAGATTTTGGGTTTTCACATACATGGCCAATGCGCACAAACTTTTCACAGAAACATACAAAGACAAATTATATTTAGTATTTCCAATTTTCAAAGGATAGAGGTTGTCTTACATGATGCAATGCTTCGTTGGCTTTCTCAGACTCAACTTAAGATGGGATTTCCTATAGATGATATTACCTTTGTTACAGCATATTGTTTAAGTGAATTATCATATTTTTAAAATAAAGAGAGTATATTTCTTGCTTCTTTGTAGGTCTGGCTTAACAAAAAACCCAGTTTGTCATCTCCATTTGCTTTACAAGTTTCACTATTACTCTGTTTCTTGTGTTGTTTCTAGTTAGGGTTCTACTCAGATACACTTGCATATGAAAAATGCAAGTGTTTAATGATAATAGAAATTGTACAATTGGCAGGAAGAATGTTAGCCTTATCAGGAACTGTGTTTAACAAGAATATACATTGTAAAATTTGTAGGAAGAATCTAAGGAGTTGTCCAATGTTTTGTCTTTAGAGGATGATATCTATGACTATCAGCCCTTGGAACAAATGGAAAACTTGGTGAGACAATCAGGGGGTGTCAAATCTCTCATTCACAATCTAAACATGATTGCAAAAATACCAAAGATACAGAAAGGAGGCTCAAAGCAAATAAATTTACATCATCCATATAGTGGAACTATTTGTATGTTTTAAATTGTGCTCTAGTTTGTCACAGTGTGGTCACCTCCAAAAATTTGTAATATACAACAAGGAGGCCTTTGCTTTCATTTGATCATGATCTTGGTCCACTTTGTTTCTTTTATATTCCCAATTTCCCAATCTTGTTTGGGAGGAAGAAACCAATTTACTACAGTTTCCTAAGAGCTTTCACTTTTAAGTTTTTATGCTCATGCGATATAAATTTTCCTATATGTGATGTGTGTTCAACCAGAAATGGAGGAGAGTCTATTTTCTTACTATTTCATACAACAGAGTGGCGTATTTTCTTCATCAGATATATTTCTTCCATGCAATGGCATATTCACTGTATAATTTGATGTTATCTGAAAGCCTTTTTTGTTATTCTGTAAAATTGTTAATTCTCTGATTTTTTGATAAATTAAAGGGGTCCATTTTTTTGGTATTAATTGCAATCTTTCACTACCTTGTTTTAATGTTACCTTTTTTGTCTTCTTTTATCCTCTAACAACTACCTTATCGGTGTATTACTGCACCTCCTTGTGGCAATTGCTAGTTAATGATCCCTTTAGGCAAGGTTGAAAAACAAATAGAATTTATAGCCCATGTTTTTATAGGTCAACCATATTCTTCAACCAACAAACATAATTTATAGCCCATGTTTTTATATGACAACCATATTCATCAACGATAGTCATAGAAAGAAAGAAAAAGGAATAATGAAGGTCATACTTTCAAACTAGATACTAAGGAGCATATGGATAACGAGGAAAGTTAGTTGTACCTTGTGGGTAAGGATGTTATGATGAGTCCTAATGGAGTCGATCATATAAATGTTTACATATTTTGTATTTCATTTTGTATGTGTGTTTTTTATTTGTTTTGATAGAGTTGTTTTTCCAATATGTTGTTGATGATGATGGTGATGATTAACGTCCACTGAAACCAATTTTGGTCTATCAAACCTTAAGAAGGATAATACTTGGTTTACTTTAAACTCTTATTCCTATGCTCAAAAATCTTGCCAAGAAGCTTTCCAAGCTCACTATAGTTTTGACAAGTTAGGAGGTTATAAAGGTTTGTATTGTATCAAATACTATGGAACTCAGATCTAATGTGGGTGTAAGCAAGGCACTCTAAGAGAAAGTGATTTTCATCCTCAATGCTCATAGACTCACACAGATGACAAACGCTTTATAAAGTGGCTAGTATATTAAATATGATTCAGTATAAAAATTATAAAATTATAAAGAAATGGTCATTTAAAAATAACTTTTATTTTTATTTTTATGTTTTGCATAGAGAAGCGAGATGCTCTCAATAAAGTATGGAGATATGTTGGCAAGTTATGTTGAGTAAGACAACGTTCGCAAAAAATAAAAAAATAATTAAAAATGTTCATATTGCCCAATAATTAATTTTATATATATATATATATATATATATAGATATAGATATATAGATATATATATTGATGCTTAATAGATCAAGATATATCTTAAACCTTGATCTATTAAGCATCGAGAGAGATGTGTAATTTTTTTAATGTTAATTTTTTTATACATAAAATATTAGACCTTAAGAAACTCGATCCCTCTCTCTGTTTAATAGGACATTGTCTAAAAACACAACACTTTGCACCTTCTTGCCGGAATCCAACAATTCAATGAAGAAAAAGTTTTGATTGATCAATAACTCTGCTATACTTTTCAAGCATCAAGGTCAGTTTAAAATGAGCTAAAACAACTAGGGGCGAAGTTTCATGGAGGAACTCTGCCATCACACCCTTGGAACTTTGACCAATAGAATTTTCATTGGAATTCTTCCTAAAAAGGCATCTGGAAAAGGGACAAAGTGTTACAATTTTAGCTCTTGAAGTTTAATAAATATAAATTTAAGATGAATCTATGATGACTAGCAAACATAATTAAACAATAATATGTGAAATTACCATATTTCACTTTAAAATTCTATATTAAATATTTTAAAATAAACGCACACTTTCACACATTTATATTCTATTTATAACTTCTTTAACCAATTAGTTATTATAGATTCAATATAACACAATACTAAATCAATGGAAAGTGTGTGTATGTATATATATATGTATATGTATATGTATTAATCTATGATCTATTAAGCACAGAGAGAGAGATGTGTAATTTTTTTTAATGTTAAATTTTTTATACATAAAAAAATAGACCTTGAGAAATTGGATCCCTTTTCGTGTTTAATAGGACGTTGTTTAAAAACACAACACTTTGCACCTTCTTACCGAAATCCAACAATTCAACGTAGACAAAGTTTCGATTGATCTAGAACTCTGCTAGATTTTTCAAGCATCAGGGTCGATTTAAAATGAGCTAAAACAACTAGGGGCGGAGATCCATGGAGGAGCTCTGTCATCACGCCCTTCGAACTTTTACCAATAGAATTTTCATTGAAATTCTTCCAAAAAAAGCAACTAGAAAAGAGGCAAAGTGTTACATTTTTAGCTCTCAACGTTTAATAGATATAAATTTAAAATGAATATGTACTGGATAACAAACATAATTAAACAATAATATGTGAAATTACCATATTTCACTTTAAAATTCTATATTAAATATTTTTAATTTTATTTATATATTTTAAAATAAATACAAAGTTTCATACATTTATATTATTCTATTTGTAACTTCTTTTACTAATTAATTATTATATATTCAATATAACACATTTACTAAATCAATGGAAAGTAAAAANTGTATATATATATATATATATATATATATATATATATATATATTTTGTGAAGTTTATGTTTATCCTTGCGAATACTTTTCTTATATTTTATCACAATTCATTTATATTAAAAATCATATTCTTTACAGCCTGTTAAGCTTTGAGACATTGTATACAAACACTAAAATATATTTCCAATTTATATAAATACTTTTCTATTTCTTTATGCTCTTGTTAATTAATTTTTATTTATCACTTCAAATATATATATATATATATTAATTTTTATTTATCACTTTAAACATAAATATTTCAATTGCTTTATCTTCTTAGGATGTATGGCTCAATTACTATTACATACCTTTAACATTTTCGTCAGATTATTGGAACCCCAAATATGATATTTTAATATTAAATTGAAATTAATCATATAGTTAATTATCTTTTAACTTATTATTTTTGAAATAATGTGATAAAACATTAAAAGCAATCCTATTGCTTATTATAAAAATAATATTTCGTATTGTTATTCTTTATATGGCATAATGTGACATAATTTTAAAGTCAATTATATTATATTTTCAAATTTCACCAAGGCAAAGTATATATATTAATTTGTTTTTTAAAAATTCAATAAGTAATATTATCAACTTCTTAATGTTGCAATGTGAATTGTAAGTTTAAATATGAATGTGAATATTATTAAGTCTTACAATGCATCATTATCTTTTCATTATGTATTAATTACATCTTTTTACTATGTATTAATAGTAGGAATTATATAAGGGTGAATCTATGAACATGGGTAACACTTTTTGGCAAGGCTAGGGGAGAGGGATGAGTTTTCAGGACATTTAACTGAGTTAGTTTAAGTTCTTAATCGAGGTATTGAAATATTATTTGATAGCATATATAAGTGTTATCAACCTATTTTTTTTCTCCCATGTGCAATAAGAGCTTTCGCCATGAGTACTTTACACCATATCACATGCATAATCCATCATTATTAGACCCTCCACCTTCATATGTGCCATCTTTCAGTTAAATGCAAAATCCTCACAACAAACTGGTTTTTAGGAGACCTCTTCCCAAAAATGGACCTCTTGATGCTAGGTCAATCATTCAATGCAACCACAAAAATTTACTAGCCTAATTCTTAGGCCCTTATTGGTGCTCCCAACATAGAAGATAGGTCAAGAAGTGTGCTAGCCCTTTATGGGAAAAGTCTTTCTTTCCTCCAAAAATCACAACTTTTGACATTGAACAAAAAGGACTAGAAAGAACAAAAGCATTCGTTATGAGATGGAAATCCAAGGATAAATTATTAAATAAAAATCCGCAAAACTAAGCTTCTGTCCCTAATTTAACTATAACACCAGAGGAGTTTTGGAGGTTTCAACCTCATAATTCCATAAGAAGCCATGAAAAGGGACATTATGCACTAGTTCATTCTAGTTAGATTCTTTGATTCATTCATTCTTTCCCTTCCATTCCATATTTCCATTGAGAAATTAAGAAGGGCATTCCTTCTTACTTTCTCGATCCATCTTGCAGGTACCAACGATAGGAGCCTAGAGAATTCAAGCAAGAAAAGGACTTTCCTGGCATATAATCTTGGAGACCATTCTATCATATTCAAACCGCTCCAAAGGTGTAAACATTGCAAGTCTACATTCGTTGGTAAATAGAAAAGGTGAAACCATTCTTTATATGTACAAATGTCTTGTTCATGCATGGTTTATGAGTAGTTTAATGCATATTGATATATTTATCCTTGTTATATCCAGTTATTTTTCTTTGATAATACTGATCTTGTCATTTGTCTAAGCTCGTAGGGTTTAGATTAAGGTTTTGCTAACTCTTGATGTAGAAATCCACAAACAGATTAATGACTCCACTTGGGATAATAATCCTCCATCATCTTATTTGTTGCATTAGCACTTTCATTCTCCTTATTTGTATCTTCATTTATACACGCTTCTTTTGTAGGTCCCCTTCAGATATGTATCTCATATGTTAGGCTTTCCTAACTTGATCAAAACCCATAAAAAATCATGAAAAGCCCCCCTTTCCCTGTTTTTTGTCAATAACGCACCTGTTAGCCTCTCTTTTGTGCTGACTAGTGTATATCTCCTCCACAACAAGTGTGCTACACCTTGTTTAGTGAGAAATTTCAATGTTTTTCTCAAGGCCTTCTATTTTATAGTCCCTCAAGTTCTACAAAATCATTTGCATTCAAGAATTTTATTTACTACATTTTTTTCATGTGAAAAGTTGTCCCCCTTGGGATCTCCCTTTGTTATTACTTTATGTTTTCTTGCAAGTTACATGGAACTTTCAGTTTTAGAGGAACATACCATTGGGAGCATTGGATCCAAAACTTAGAATTAAGAGGTAACAAAGAAAACTCCATTCTTATTCTTAAATTGTTGCTTTTACTCTGAAATAATATTTTTCTAAATCATTTCCTCTAACCCGTAGGATTTGAGTGAATTGTCATTTTGGTAGTTTGTTGAATCATGTTTTGAAAATGCCATTTCACTTTCATTTACTTTCAACATTTTACTTTTTTTCCTTAGTTTCATAGTTGATTACTATCACACAAATCACTCCTAAAAATTATATGCTTGGTTCATGCTGCCAAATCTTAAAGTTAATTCTTTTCGTAGCTTAAATCAACATTAACTCCATTTGGAGAGAAAACATTTATAGTTAGGATAAGGATACGAGAATAAACATGAAAACAACTTTCCACAACCACTTTGCATTTGAAACATAATTGACAGTCCATCTAGGGAGCTAAATTCCTCTAGCACCATATGTGGTTATAGCCAATTTAACAACAAGCCCATTCTTTCAAGGTGGTACAAGCCAAGAATATGATTGGAGGTCTATTTGGGGTCACTTTTCCCACCCAATATTGAAGATACCTTGCTTCATGGGTTTAAATTTAAGGTGTAGGGAACTTTTCATAAGTATATGAGAATAAGGTATCCTAGTATCCAATTTATTAGGGATCTTCCATGGGTGTCTCTTGCAAGTGAGGGGGAACCCGTGATATATTTTTGTATGCCATTATGTACCTTCACTACCTAGTTCCTTATAATTTTAATAGCTTCTCTAATTTTGACTCATTCACTAAAGACACTACTTTCAGTGAATGTTTGGAAGTAGCTATAATTTTCTTCTTATTTATCACAATTGAGATAGGGATCATTTCGTTGAGAAACACTTGGAAGAGTTGTTCATGTTTATGTGAATAACTTTGATAGGATAATGAGTCATTTAATTTTCTAAAGAATGCTTGTTTTTCACTTAAATCACCCACATTTATTCACCACTTGAGTACTTATTCCTTTCAAAAACATGAATTTTGGAGCCATAATGGGGAAAACAAATTTCAATGGCACAACCCATGAAATCCCAACCTAGGATGGTCCTCATCGATGGAACTAACAAACATAGTTTGTATTCCCACATGATAACATCACACGATCGTATTCTTCCCGATTTATCCAAAATTGGGTTACCCATTAGAGTCATTATGGGACTCCATCTCTCAAAGTGATTCAACATAATACCAACTACCATATGATCCCATCACGTGGGGGAAATCCTAGTAATGTTTGGGGAAACAATATTCCCCACCATAACTATCCCCAAACCAAACATACACATAAAACCCATGGTTTGACCGATTACCCTTGCATTCTTTGTAATTTTTATGGTCATCCACTCCATTAGTTCCTTGATCTCACTCATGATCTAATCCACAAAAAGTGTTTAGAGTATGCAAAATGCAATAAAATCAATGGTAATCAACCTACTACATCAAACTACCCCACCCCTCAACATGAACCCATTGTTTCAATGTTTGAAATCCCCTAAACGTTGAACTTGGAGGATACCCCTAAAAAATGAAACACCTTCTCCCACCATATCTAATCCATGGTCAAGACCCAACCATGTATATTATAGGGAACCCCTTACACCTATATTTATACAACATCCATTATACCATATCCTTCTAAAGGAAATGGAAATTCTTACCAACCTTTTTCATAATCCATCATCCTTGATTGGGACATGCTTACCCATAATCATCTCCCAATGTATATGTCATTTCAAATACAGGTAGTGGGTGTAAACATTATAGTTATTCAATGTATTGTATATCATGGATCCTTCTCATGTGCTATGCCTTATTCATCTTAGAGACAATTAGGTTCTCCCCCTCTTATTACATTAATAACCTGTCACATTTCGAGTAGCCTCTTTACACCGTTGAGACCATGGGGCACTCAAATCTATGCATAAATTATTCACCTTGATAAAAAAATTGAATTTCCCTTCCCTTCACATCTATTTAGTGAATTTTATAGTGAAGACAAACTTATATTTATAAATTTGGATTATTCAAAATACCCATTCAATTTTGTTGGATTATTTTTATCACAAATGCATTCAAACCATGCTCTAATAATTCATGCATATAAAAAATTCAAGAAGAGTAATTTAAGCATAGAAATATATCATTATTTATAAACCATTACAATCATATACAATTTGACACTTATTTAGGAATTTCCTCCAACTAGTTGCAAGCTAAGAATGTTCCTCCCATCCATACGAACTCTATCAATCCTTCTATTTCTTTGATAGATGCCACACTTGAATTGGGACTATCAATCCATAAGAGGTGTATTTATACTTATTACTCTTCAATTTACAATCACACTCCTCACAAATCACTCCTCACCCAAGGGAACCTCTCCTCTATTGAAGTGTTGTGGGTAAACCCATCGATAGCTGACCGTGACCCCTCACTCATTCTCCATCAACCTGCATAATGCCAAGGAAGATAGCATGTTCTTAGCATCATAGTTCCTCAAGTTGTATCCTTCTCCTTCTATAACTCTATTATAGGTCAACAAACAAGTCTTTGGGATAAGGCTTCAAGGATGTCACACTATAGGCCAAGTTCCCTTATCCCAGGAACTAGTTTATCAAGGTATCTAGGCTAACATTTATCATGGTGGTATCATGTGTAGCTTATGGAAAATAATCTTCCTTGGTTTTACCAATTAGAACTACCATAGCATGGATTCTCCTCATCCTTGGATGCTAAAATTAATGAATCTTGATTGAAGGAAGATTCTAACATTAAATATGCACGGTTTTGTCTTGACACATGGTTTCTCTAGAAGAGGCCACTTTTCCCTCTTAATATTCAATTAGGATAATTAACCCATGATTAATTAAAGTTACCCTCATTTATATAGTTAAATGAATTTGGATTAAAAAGTTTAATGAAGTCTAAGGCATAGTTAAAGTACACCAGGGTCATCACCCCTCATCTCCTGTCACTTCCCCCACTTGTGGATTCATAGCCCACCTCTCGTATTCATCCTTATTCTCTTGCAGTTGTTTGGTAGTTTTATATTAAAACTAAAATGTACATATTTACAATATATTGGATCATCTTAGACCATCATATATGACATCTTTACTTTAAATTATTACATCATATTTACATATTGGGGTAAGAAACGAGGTGTTACATTCCCCTCCCACTTAATTTATGCATCGTCCTCGGTGCATATTAACACTATGTACATGTGAAAGAACATTACATTTATTTTTCAAAACAAATGCAAGTATGGCTCGTGCATTGGATCCTCCAATTCTGACATTGTTTCTTTAGGGATTTAATGGGTCCATTGGACCTTTACCTTCCATATGGATCCATTTATTAGCAACATAATCTTCCTCTCAAGGAAGCACATTGGATTCAACAAAACATATCTTTTCAGTTCCACATGAATCATGTCCCAATCAATAATGTGGTTAGGATCAAGTACATACTTTTTCAATAATGACACAGAAATACATTATGCACTTTTATGTAAGAAAGAAAAGGAAGATAATATGCAATAATTCATATACTAGATAATATTTCAAACGACCTACAATATTTGGGCGCTAGCTTAGGATAAATTCTGAGTTTCAAGGAACTCTTTTTCAGCTTGAATTTTAGGTACATGTGATCACCAAATCTGAATTCTCTTGCTACCTTGCCTTTGTCTACATATTTTTTTTGTCTATCCCATGCTATTTAAATGTTGTATTATATTCAAAATCTACTCTTCCATTCCCTTATGCAATTCTATCCAAATTACTAATTATGTTTGTTGGATTTTACCAAGTGATTAGAGTATTGCACTTTCTTCCATATAAGGTTTCAAATGGACTCATATTCAAATATGTCCGAGACCCATTGATTTATGAAAACTCCAGTGAGTATAAGTAATATTCCCATTTATATGTTTGATCCATCACATACATCCTTAGAATATCCTCGATAACTTGGTTAACTCCCCTAGGCTTCCTAGCGGCATGGGATGATATTCTATAATCAAAATCAGATTTGTTCCAAATCCTTTAAATAAACCCTTTGAGAATATTGAAGTAAACCTTGAATACCTATTTGATACAATGGCCTTTAGTATCCCATATAACCTAGAAATTCCCTCATATAAATATTTTCTATGCTAATTTCCTTATGCATTGAATTGATTGCAATGAAGTGGGAAACCTTCATTAAGTTATCCACCACAACCATGATGGAATCGTGTTTCTTTACTATCCTAGAAAATATAGGATGAAATCAATGTTCACTGCAGTCCATTTACATTTAGATATTGGTAGTGGTTATAGAAAACCTGTTGGATTTCTATGTTACACTTTTACTCAGTGACATTCAATGCACTTGGCTATATACTTAACAAAATATTACTCCATTCTTGGCCAAAATAATTGAATTCTCACTATTGCGATTGAAGTTTTGTATCTAGGGTGTCCTGCATATGGAACTTTATGCATCTCATTCATTATTACTTTCCTTAATTCCATAGAGTTAGGAACATAAAATATATGTTTATGCATAAGATGTCCATCACTTTCCACGCTTTAACCTTCATATTTATTCTCTACATTTTCCTATTGCAATCCTTCTTTTACCCAAAAATAGTGTTCATATGAGATAACTACCTCAAGAATTCAGATTTGCACATGCTAATGGTTGTAGAATGCATTATATATACTCTCTTGTTCAGTGCATCTGCAACCTTTTTCTCTTTACCTTTTATATGTTTGATTTAAAAATCAAATTCACAACTATATTCCATCCATCTTGTTTTTTCGGGATTCAAAGTATTATTTCAAACAATTATTTCAACCCATTGTGATATGTCCTTAATTCAAAATTCTTACCCATAAGATAACGTCTTCACATTTTAAGGCATGCACTATAGCATACAAATCTAAGTCAATCTAAGTCATGTGTGACACATTTTTTCTAAAACTCCTTTAGCTTCATAGACTCATAATGAACTACATGTTCAGTATGCATCATAACTCCACCAATTCCTTGTTTGCAAGCATATGTGCATACCACAAAATATTCATTTGGATAAACAATTTAAGAATTGGTGTATCGGTGAGAAAACTCTTTAGCTATTGAAAAATTTCTACACACTATAGTCTCCATTCAAATTTGACACCTTTCGTAATGAGGTAATTGGATATTCCTCTTTTGAGAAGACTTTTATGAATCTTCTAAAATATCCTACAAATCCCATAAATGACCCTGCCGCTGATAATTATAGGTGTATTCCATCCCATTCTAGCTTCAATCTTCCAACTTAGATCTACTACATCTCCTTTCTCAGATATGATGTTGCCCAAATATTGAATTTGATTCTCATAAAAGGAACATTTTATCAGCTTAGCATAAAGTGACTCTATCTTAGTAACTATAGTACTAATCTCAAATACTCCTCGCGTTCCTCCATTGATTTTGAGTAACTCAGAATGACATCTAAGAACATAACGACAAACTTATCTAATTCTACATATCAGTGAGTTTTAATGTCTTTTTTAAATACGTAGACCACGTTACATTAAATAATCAAATCCAGGATCGTGATATTATGAAATGTAGACATTTTATGTGCAAAATTATCTTATTAACAATTTCTAAAGGAACTCTATCACTACAAATGTTCAACACAAAATTGAAACCAAACAAAAATAGGAATCAACTATGCTATTGAAATATTATAGAAATATACTAAAGTACATAAATTATATTATACTAGAATTGCAATTATAGGAACAACATGTTACAGTTCCTAATTCAAGAAATTAGAATGTTATGCAACAATACTCTAAATAACTCACTCAAAGGTAACCAAGGGATGGATATTTCATGTAAGGAATTCACCAAATAAAATCATATAAAGAGATTTAATAGAATTGCATCACATGAAATGAAAGAAGAAAAAACAAATACTAAATGAGAAATTGTTTAAGCATAATAAATGAACTATGTACCATTGCAAATTTAGTGAGCACTTAGAAAATATTACCTTGAGATACTAAGCTAGTTTTAAATACAAACATAATTTCTATATACTTCTTGAAAGGTAAGATAAAAGCTTTTGCATGATTGATTTACTTAAGAATATGATCTAGGTTCCCAGGTGCATGGCAGGGACAACAATGCAATTGAATGAATCGAGTAGTGTTATGACGGAAGAATATTAAGACTGAGAAAAGAAGGAAATACACTACACACACAAAACATAGAGACACAGACAAAATGAAAGAATTAGAACCAATCTCTGCTACTTCATTACTATTTTATTATACTCAATACTATGCTAGTATATTACAACAGTGTACATGTTTATATAGAGTGTTGAGAACACTTTGGTTGTCCGCCTGTTACGTTCAGTTATAAGAGAAGTTAGAGCAATTCAGAATTTCAACTGCCACATATGACTTGAATACAAAGAGACGATATGTTGTAGCCATTTAAATATGGTAGTGTTGACGATGCATGTCAAGGTGTGGAACCCGTCAAGGTTGTGTCAATGTTCATACTTGTTGAAGTCGACGTTGAACTTGTCGAAGTTGATAATCAATGCCGATTGCTAGGTGGATAATTCCCCCTTCCATAAGAAACAATAGTCCCTGTTGTTTTCTCGTACATATGAGGAAACTTGTTGGTAAGTTTATTAGAAGAGTACCATTTTGCTTGTTCTAGGATCTGGTTGGCTTTAGCTGCTTGCAACAAGGGAATTACATTCATCCTTGTATGGAGTATGCTTCTTCCCATGATGGTGTCGCAAGGAAGAGGATCCTAAACATATGGATGGATGTCTTCGGGTTCTGTTGTATGCAATTCATTTTGTCCCAATAGTGGTTCATGGTATGGTCGAGGAAGATCCAGATTAAATAATGGATGCAAACCAAGGAATGAAGGAATGTTGAGCTGGAAAGAATTTTCTCCAATATTCTTAAGAATACTATATAGACCAGATCGCAAAGGACTCATATTTGTGTATGGACCAGTGAAGCGTTCCTTCTTGAGATGAAACCATACCTGATCCCCAATTTGAAATGAATGAGGAATATGATGCTTATCATGTAGGGGCTTAGCTTTTGCATTAACTTACTGGAACATTTGTTGTGCTTGTTTTTGGATGTTGTAGATTTGGTCTCGAAATTTCAATTCTTTTTCAACTTATCGTTAGTAAGAGTCGGTTTTGTTCGAATGTGTTGATGAAATGATCAAGTCAGTGGGTGATGAGGGTTGAAATCCATAACATATCTCGAATGGAATATTACATGTACAGATGTGTTGAGCACGATTGTAACTGTGTTTTATATGTGGAATACTTTCATCCCATGTCCAATGATGCTTGTGGCTATACATGAAGAGAATTTATACTACCAAGAGATTCACAAATTCCATCTATTCGTCTATCTGAGGATTGAAATATGTCAATAAAGAGAGTCTCATGTCTAGCTATTTCTAGAGAGTATTCAAAACATGCTAACAAATATGGAATCTATATCGAAACTGATGGCCGTCGGCAAACCATAATGTTTCCAAACATGTTTGAAGAAGTGATGATCAGTCTCATGTGTTGTCATAGTATTCTTGCATAGAACGAGAATAACCATCTTGGAAAATATGTTGACTACTACTAAGATCACATCATGCTCATGTTTAGTAGTAGGATATCCCGTCAGGTAGTCGTTGACACAGATCTGTCAACAGGGAGTCAGTATCTTTCAACATCCTTAACCCAACGATATCCCTGAGCACAGACCCATATAGGTTTTACCTTATCTAGCAACACTTGCAGAGAAGATGAAGTCTCACCCGATATGTTCGAGGGAGAACTGTCGGAACCAAGTTTCCACTCTAAGAAGGAATATTGCGCATCTACTGTCAAATTATCACAACATTACTTAGCAGATCCAAGCATTGGTTTATACATTGAAAAATTCATATTATCATGCAATGGACCATATTAACATACTTCGATATTAGCAAGCATATCGATGCATAAACATATATACGAACAAAGAATCATTCATAATAGGAAAGCATTGCATCATTCAAAAATAAATATCATAATGTAGTATTCATTCTTATCACATCAGAGAAAATAGGAAGACATGAAAAAGTAAGAAGACACAGTGTATTTCTCAATTCTCCGTCACGTCATATTAACTCCACATCAAAACACAGGTTCCCAAAACATTTCTTCTCGTAGACCGATCGCAGATAGATTCAAGATCAAAAGACAAACATAAGATCAATATCCAAATATTTTCCCCAAAGAACAACCAAGAAGACTTAACATTTACAATCCTAAATCTATTTATAGGCTTGCGCCTTTATATCGGTGGTCCACTTAAGTCAAATTCCTAACCACTTGTACCAAAATCTACAAAATCATGACCACAATCCACATAATATGGTCAAATATACCAAATGTGACAAAAATACTCAAAATGTGACCATTCTGCCTTGTGTGCCAACTTTCACCTTTGTGCGGCATCTTCGACCTTGCACAACATTCTTGATTCTACACATCTAGTTATCCTAAAAACTGTCTGCCAACAGAACCTGAACAAAACATTCTGGCTATCCCTCGCACCACGTGAGCTAGAAATGGTGTAACCATTGATCTTTACCTTGAAATACTCATACTGTTGGGTGATCTCTTTAACCTGCTCCTTTACCTTTTTGTTGGTTTCTTGTATTTCTGTCACTTCATGCTCCAGTGGATGTTTAATGATATTTGCAATGACATCCCTTCGACCATCTTGAACCTCCTGCAACACTGAAATCTATGCTCCAATGTCCCATAGTTTGTCCAACTATGTTGTGTGCCTCTGGTGATTCTCCCTTTCCTTTGTGATGCATTGTTGTAAGTCTTTTACTTCTGTTGCTTTCATGATTTGCACAACTGGATGGAACTCTTTGAGCGATGTCCTTAGTGTAGACAGTTGGCCCTCGATTTTCTACAACTGCATGGTGAGTTTCTCCAACTGCTCATCTTGGACTACACTACCCCAAAACTATGAAGTCGCATCTGTGACTTGTTTTGTATCTTTCTCCATCTCTTCCATTTGCCTCACCAATTATTTAATAGCGATTTTTTGTTCCGCAACCCTCTCAAGTCATGTTCCTAGATCCATCAGCGCATGTATATATTCATTGTTGTGCTTAAGTTCTGTAATCACAGCTCCAAGCCGTTGTGATTTTTCCTCAACATCTGTCTGTAGTGATTTCTGGCACTTCTTGGTAGGAAACATAAATTGTCTATTCTAGGTGCACCCTGCTATCCCAGATTTGTGCTTTTTCTATCGTCAATCCATCTTGCTCCTTATTTAGTTCTTCAATATCATTCCTTTAATCTACTTCTTTTTCCTACAACCTCAAAAGGTGGTCTCCAATAACCTTTTCTCTATCTGCCAATTCCTCACTTGCGACCCCCTGCAACTGGACCAATGTTGGTGTTGACAGTTCATTGATGTCCAAGGAGAGGTCCTGAAACTAGTGGAGTGAGGTGTTGACATCCTCACTGTTGGTATTGATCACATGCAGATAAATCTAAACATTATTGACCTGCTTCCCAGTGCTGATCGCACCAACCATCAACACAATATTGGCCTCTGGCATCCTTTGTAAAACTGCATCAATAAAATAATTGAGGAAAGTATTTACCTCACAAAATCCGTTAGACGTCTACTTCTTCAGCTTCTCTTTTGTCACATCAGTTGACATCATTATGGCCTCAATAATACGACTCATTTGTTTCTCAGTAGCTGGCGGTGTGCTGCTGGTCACACCCTGCTCCTGTCTCTTCTTTGTTCATGACTCCTCGAAAATTCACTCCGTCTTTGAATCAGTTGGGGTTCTTAACGATGCTTCATCTGACTCATGATATCTCTATGGGTGGTGCATAGGATCCACTAGAGTATCAGTTCGTGTACCCTTCAGTACTTCATCTATGCTAACGGTTTCTATCCATTCCACAGGACAATCATCCATGATGGCCTCCAAATATGCATAAGAAAGTTTATAAAGTGTGGGAAACCACTAATTATCTGGGTCTCTTCGTTCCTGCACATGAATGGCCTATTTTGATAAACACATGATCTTCATGGCTGCAACCTACAGTTCCTACCAATACAACCAAAACTGTATGGAGCAGTCCTTGAACTGCTCTGCTTCCTTATTGTACCAGAGGTTCTAATAGTGTGCTCCTTTACATACCTTGGCTGCCTCAATGTGCATGCCCTGATAGTCTTCAGGCTCCATCCAAGCAACGAGTGTGATCAAAATGAGGAACCAACTATAAGTGAATGGTCTATGCCCCGCCTATACTTCTAGCACATCATCTGTTAACTGGTTCATCAGGAAAAAAGGACCTATTCATCTGCACACCCTATGCACACTGCTTAGCGCACATTATGACCCCAGATATGCACTGGCTGGGTCGGTTTGTTCTTACCACTTTGTTGGTTAGTATCCCAGCTACGATGCATAAATCCTTCTCATTGATGTTGTCTACCACATATGCGCACCCAGAGTGTTGCAAGTTAAACCACTTTTTTAGCTTCGCCACCAGTCTCTTATCGTTGTCCTTCCCCCAAAAATATTGTGATGGTTTGGGCCCCTCCTTGGGTAGCCCAGTGATATGTGAAATTAGTTCAACAGTGAATCGTACCAGCCATTCCATCCATATATAGCTTCCATGAAATCATGCTAATAGTTGTTTCATGCATGCATTGGATTCCACCAACCTTCCAAAATACGACATGTTGATGAGGCCCAACAACTCGATATCTCCAATCCTCGTGCCCAGTCATGTGGAATGTGCGCTATTGGGATTCTTCTTACCTCTATCACCAGTACAAATGGGTCTATTGTGATCTCAATTGATAGTAGCATGTCGTGATCTTCATACTTCATTCTCATGATGGAGGGCACGATGTCCATGGTGCATTGCATGCCCTACGATATTTCTGACATCTTGACCTGATACTTTTGGTTCTTCGTTATTTTACGTAGCTTTGCATTAGGTCGACACAGAGGAGCACAACCAAATATCTCCATAGTGGATGCTATAGTGCTGGTAGTGGACTCATCAGGTCCTGATGTTGATGGCTACATTTACTCAACTACCTCTTCCTGTGCCCGTGCAGAATTTCTAGGCGATCGTTTCTTCTAGACTAGTGATTTAGGTCGATAGGCCCCTCTTTTCTTCTTTGGTACTGATGATGAACCCACCGACATGCTAGATACTTCTTGCTCATCGGGTACCCCTATAATTAGCGAGTCTCTCCCACTTGAACTCTCTATCAGTATTGGTTCACTCGACATTCCTCTCAGGTGCCCACAAATTCACAATACCACACATCTAACCTTACTCTTCTTTGTAAATCAACTGCGCAATGCAACACAACAAACCTCAACAACTTTGCAACAACTTCGACAATTCAATATTCACAACGGTGAGTTCAGACCACGCCCTACCCCTTCTTATAGTATTGAATCGATCGTGCGAATGATCCCTTAATCATTACGACCAAATTATTCATTAACCACCCAAATACACCACCGATCATCCCAATCTAATGGCTAGATCCACCATTAATTCATGTCTCATCCAAGAGAGTCCCTTGTTAACTTGTTTAACTACTATATTTATTGCTTATTTGACTCTGTCGCATGCCTATGGACGTCGCGACATGATACCCTATTTGCGATACTGACTCCTCTACTTGCGCAACCACTTCCTCCTAGTGTGCCATCCTCCTAACTACCATCTTATGCAAAAAAC
>LPNX010242669.1:567239-595745 GCA_001517045.1 Pseudotsuga menziesii | reverse complement strand
GTCAAAAAATAAATCGTCGCCGCATTGACATCTTGAAATTAGAGGAAGTTGATATACTTGTTTATGATTTCAAGTTGACAAAGAAAGACACTCTCCGCTCCATGACTATAGAGATTATCAAGAGGTTGCTGCCACAGCCAGAAGTTGCAAGATGGGAGTCTGTTAAACCAAGCCGTAGATCCCAAAGGAATATGACATCTAAAATGATGGGCATAGATGTAGACTCAGATGGTGCGCCCATTGATAATAGAGAAGAGTATGGGTCATCTACATCTTCATCAAGTCCTTCATCTACAGAAAATGTAGATTCTGATGGGGTGTCAGAATCCATGGATGAATTTGAAGAGGCAGTTAGATGCTTTTTACTAGTATGATTTTTGTAATTGAAACTCTAGAGGAGTTTTTGAATATTTATATGAACCATTTGTTCTTGTATGGTCTAATATATTATCTCATTATGAATCACATCATAATTTCTTTGTTTCTATATGGTTATAATGGTGAAATTATTAGAGAAATTTGTTTTTTCTTTAATATGCAATTTTCCAGAAAGTTGTAATTTATCTCTTCAAGAATTTTTCTTTTTTTCCAATTTAAGGTTGATTTTAAAGTTTTGCTAAACAACAATATGGGATGTTTAGCCTATGGCTCTATTTTTTACCCTAAAAAAAAACATGTATACTGGTATCAACACTTTTCTATTTGGGGGGTGTTTTTGGTGTTTTTTTTGCAAAAATCATCGTTTTTATGGGTGGAGTTCTCGTTCATAGTATATAGTTCTCGTTTCATAGTATAAGTGGTTAAAAACAAAGAGATTTTTTTTTCATGTGCAGTGCCTCAAGCATCACACATCACCGAGCCAGTCCTGTAGGGATTCTGACTACCACCATTTACTAACCATTGCAGCTGTACTTCTCCTCCCATAGTAATGGAATTGATATCATATGGACCTAGCCATTGCATATGCAACTTACTGGGATGTTTGGTGAACTTGTTGTCATACATCAGCACCAAGTCTCCTTGTTGAAGTGTTTGTTCCTGATATGTCGATCATTCCAATATTTTTGTCTATCCTTCTCAACACGCTGGTGGAAACATGCAATGAAGCGTTCTTCCTTTAGCTACACCAAATGAGCTAGGTGTTCTTCTAATGATCCTTCATCATCCATTCCTGTGGCAACTGCAATGCACAAAATCAGAACAATATACTCCATTGGAATGACTTACTCTTTCCCATACACCAACTTGAATGGTGTCTCTCCTGTCAATATTTCGCAAGTGGTGCGATATGCCCATAAGACTGCTGGAATCTTCAAGTCCCAATCATCACGATTTGTATTACACACCTTTGTAAGTGCATTCTCCAACACCTTGTTGAACACCTCAACTGTCCCATTTTCTTGTGGGTCATAAGGGGTACTCTTCTTATGTTGTATCTAAAGCTCCTCTGTTAACACACTAACAGTGCGATTGATGAAGTGACTCCCTTAATCGCTCATTAATATCTTTAGACAACCAAACCGAGAAACAACATTGTCAAATAGGAACCTCCCTGCTGTTGCAGTGGTGCAATCTACAATTGGCGTGACCTCCACCCATCTTGTCAGATAATCCATTGCTGTGATGATATACCGTGCATCGGTTCTCTTTTTAGGTGGGTTGATTGGTCCCAAAATATCCACTGCCCGTTTATCAAATCATTGCAACATCACTTGAGGTACTAATGGCATCTCATCCCTCCTTGATGGTTTTCAATTCCTTTAACAAACATAACAACTCCGTGCATATTCTGTTGCATCCCTGTTGATAGTTGGACATTAAATCCCTACACGGAGCACCTTACTAGAAGTAGTGCGACCTTTGTAGTGTCCACCTGCAACTCCCGCATGTACTTCTGCCAATACCTGCACCTATTCATGTGGTAGGAAACATCACTGAAATATCTCATATGGTCCCAGCTTATAAAGTTCTCTGGAAATCAACTATAAATATGTGTCTTGAACAACTAATTGCTTCTTCTAACTTGTAGTAATCCCTTTTGGTGTTGTTCCCTTCCCTTCGCCAAAATTTAGACTATGTTCTCATAGTAGTCAACAACCATCTCTACTTTGAATAGTTGAGCATCTGGTAACCCATATTCAATGTTTGTATGTTCTTGTCCTATCTCAATTCGTAATAAGTGGTCTGGGCCTGCATTCAAGCGACCTGTCTTCACAATTATCTCAACATCAAACTCTCGAAAGAGAAGTAGCCACCGACATATCTTCCCCCCCAACATAGGCCTATTCACCAGTTATTTCAAAGAAGAGTGATCTGTGAACATCTTGAAATGGCCTCCCAATAGGTAGTGTTAAAAATTTTGTAGTGCATATACCATTGCCAATCCTTCCCTCTTGTTAAACCAAAATCTTGCACTCTTGATCCATGTGTCAACCCTTTTCCTAATCCCCAAATTTCTCTCTACTAAGCTGGATTAATTCTAAGTTTTTTTCTACCTTTTTCCCCCTCTAGGAAGGTCAGTGCTCTTGTCCTTCATGCTAGGTGCGTCGAAGGTGTTTTTTTCCCTTCTTGCTAGGTGCATCGATGTCGACGCTCTGTCTACCACTACTAGGTGTGTCGACAATGCTTTTTCCCTTCATGGAAGGTGTGTTGGTGCTGTTTCGAGGGAAAAAAATGGAGCTTCGAGACACTTATCAAAGATGGATGAGGTGGAGGATTATCCCTATTATCTAGGTGAGGTGGCATTCGGTTCCTAACCTATAGGGAATATCCCTTAGATCCCTCCTTCTTAACCTCAACCTACTCTATCCCTTTAGACTTATAAATTAAACCCTCTCTCCATTTGGAAGGGAGGAAGGACTATGGTACTATTATGCTGGTGGAATTTCTAGGTGATCCCTATCATTCTTTGGAGGCTTGGATTTGGATTGGTTTTTTGGGTGGAAAGTTGCAGCACTAAGGCTTGGTTGTGACATTCCTACCTTTTTTAATTCAATTTATCTCCTTGATTAAATTAATACAAATCCCTTTCCATAAATGTTATTGTGTTAATAATGTTTAGAGATTTCTTCCTTAACTAATATCTTAGCTCAATTATGTGTTTGGATATGCATATGTTATTTTCTTGTTTCCACTTGCTTGACAGGGTTTTCCAGCCCAAGATCTAAATATTCTGGAGCTTGGATCAACAAAGAGAGAAGAGGACTTGCATATTGCAGGTAAGCGATCTATATGTTAACTTGCATTTCTATTTGATCAAGGAATATAGATTGTATTATGTATTTTATTTGTTCTAGATCCACTTGGACTAGGGAGATCTGGCTTGATTCCGATTGAGTAGATTTATCTGATAACAAATTTGGTGACTCTGCTGGGCACCTCACCTAGATAATAGGGATAATCCTCCACCTCATCCATATTTGATAACGGTCTTGAAGCTCCTTTTTTTTTCCTCTAAACAACACCAACACATCTTCCATGAAGGGAAAAAGCACTGTCGGCGCACCTATTAGTGGTAGACAGAGCGTCGACATTGACACACCTAGGAGGAAGGGGAAAAGAGCCTTTAGAGCACCTAGCATGAAGGAAAAGAGAGTTGGACTTCCTAGAGAGGGAAAAAAGGCATAAAAAACCTCAGCGTCAATCCAGTTTAGCAAAGAGAAATTTGGGGATTAGGAAAAGGGTTGACACATGGATCAAGAGTGTAAGATTTTGGTGTAATAGAATGCTCCCCAAATCATGAAGCTAGAGGAATGTGATAGGTGAATGCTTTGTAAAGTGAATAAATATAAGGCAAGGATGTTGGTTGGAATTTGTTGCAGTACAACTGACTCAAATCTCATATAACTCATAACATGGTTTCCGACCAATACAATCCAGATCCATGGTAGTAGAGACCGAATGAACACAATCATGGCTACTAGAAACAAGTGTAGATCCATGATGATATGATAACACAACCATGACTAATACAAATGTGGATCCTTGTAATATGACTCAAATAAACTCCATCACAAACTAGGCAAATATATCTAACAACCTAGGGTCTTCAAGCCGAACCTGCAACAATACGAATCAAACCATGTGATTACAATGTCTTGACATAGAACATGGTAGAAACCACTTAATTACTAGTCATTAATGTAAAAGTTTAACAAGTACGGAAAAAATCACCATTGATGTCTATGATTCCCAAGGAATCTCAGTACATACCATCGAATGTGAATAAAGGACTTGCAGTCAAACACTCAATGAGATATTTCTATAAAGAGTCAATGATGTAAACTCATGTTGAAAGTGAGGTAACCTGCCATTAAGGCATGCAGGCCCAAGGTGCTTGACTTGGTCCCTAAGTCTAATTACTGGATAAGGAGTTGAACTCAAAAGGATAGAATCATCGAAGAAGGGCCATGATGAATCCCCCATCATCGACACAAAACACGATCATAGATGTTTTGGATTAAATCGGTCAACAGAGTGATGTATGAAACTGACTCAGGGATGACCAACATGATCGAAGGTAAACTAACTGCAAACAGTGAACATATGACCAATTTTCTCTTGAACATGTGCATGGAATGACTTGGCAGTATTTACATGAGAATGATACCAATCCCCCAATGAAATTGATGATGAGAGTGTTATAGGACAACTCAAAGGAGTAAGAAAAAGCTAGGAATTAGCAGGACTCGAAGACAAACAAATTACTTAAGTATTGAAATGCATATGCAAGTGAGTGCCATGTTCAAGAGTGATTATGTAATGCCATAACAAAATACAAACTCTTTCCTTAATTTCCCCATCATGAAGGATGAGTGCCTCTTTTCATTTTTACGAGTTCAAAGAGGGTAACAAACACTCATTGTAGCTCATCAAGCGACGAGTCCATTCTCATATGTTTTATGAACCTCAGAAAGGAGGGGTTCATTCCCAGAAAAGGGTCCTTCATCGTTTAATTTTACGAGTTCGATGAAAGAAAACTCATTTTTCATTTCATGTTTAGAGGGTCTAAAGTGACTAAGAATACTCCAAAAGGTCCTTTTTTGTAAATAGGCCTAGTTGGTCCAAAAAAGTGATGACCTACCACCAACTAGTCGATCATTCTGATACTTTTACAAGCATGAATGTAACGAGTTCGCTTGACAATATTTTTGTGTTTTTAAGGAGACTGAAAAGAGCTTAAATATAACTCCATAACTCCGGTCGACTAGTCGGTGGTAGGTTATCTCTTTTTTGGAATGACTAGGCCTATTTATGAAAAAGGACATTTTGGAGTCATCTTAGTCATTTTAGACTCTCTAAACATGAAACAACAAATGAGTTTTCTTTCATTGGACTCATAAAATCAAACGATGAAGGACCCTTTTCTGGGAATGAACCCCTCCTTTTTCAGGTTCGTAAAACATATGAGAATGGACTGATCGCTTGATGAGATACAACGCGTGTTTGTTACCCTCTTTGAACTCATAAAAACAAAAAGAGGCACTCATCCTTCGTGATGGGGAAATTAAGGAAAGAGTTTGTATTTTGTTATGGTAGTACATAGTCACTCTTAAACATGGCACTCACTTGCATATGCATTTCAGTACTTGGGTAATCTGTTTGTCTTCAAGTCCTGCTAATTCCTAGAGTCTTCTTACTCTGAGTTGTCCTAGAATACTCTCGTCACAGTTGCATTGTGGGATTGGTATCATTATCATGTCAATACTACCATGTCATTCCATGCCCATGTTCCAGAGAAAAATGGTCATCTGTTCACTGTCTGCAGTCAATTTACCTTCGATCATGTTGGTCATCCCTGAGTCAGTTTCATACATCACTCTCCAATCCTGTTATATGAAATGCATCCTTTGTGTCGGATCCTGGTCCTTTACGGCATGAGCATAAACCTCAATTTAACCCTTCTCCTTCTTCCCTGAATGTTGAATCAACTTCCCTTTCTTCCTCTTCACCCGTTGAAAACTCCAATGTTAGTAAACGGGAAGGTAAGAAGAAGACCAAAAGGAAGGCTAAGAAGAAGAACACTAAGCAGAAATTCATCACTCCAACCCCTGACCTTCATGTTGGAATCCAACCAGTCACTGGTTATCATGCTAGGAGTATTGATGTACTTGTTTTCGACACCCATAAAGCTAAGTTCCCTTGTATACTTTCCAAGGGTGATCACCTTCTCAAGGAATGTCCCCATCTTTTTCTTGTGTCAGAAGTGTGGTCTAAACATCCTATGGTGTCAGTATCTGATGATCATGCTGATGATGCCCCGTCAACCAGTAAATATTTGGTTAAGATTCGAAAAGGAAAGGTTAGGTATCCTTTCTTACTATGTAAGGATATGCATCGTAGTTACATTTTTCCTCACATGGATGAAGCTTCAAATTTGTTGGAAGATATTACCGTTCCAAGAAACGGCTTCCAACCGGTTATCGTAAGTTTTCCTTTGATACTCCATTGGTTGATCAAGTGGTCAATCCAAGTCCATCCTTGGTTGATCCCACTCTTCCGTTAAAGAGGGAAGTTGAATCGGTTGATCCAAGTCCATCCTTGGTTGATCCCACTCTTCCTTTGGAGAGTGAAGTTAAAGTGGTCGATTCAATGTCATATCCACCCAATCCCACTTTTTCGTCAAAGAGTGTTGAGATTGAAGTAGTCCCTTTGACACAGTCTTCGTCTTCCCCCTCTCTTATAATTGAGATTGAAAACAATCTTGCCGAAGTTTTCATAGTTAGTTCTAATTGTTCTCTGCAAGAGGAATTTTTGTCTCTTTTGATGGTACCCTCTCCAAGTAGTGATGTTATTTCCTTTTACTAGAGTAACGTAACAGAATCTCATCTTCATTCGGGTTTTCCTTTCCATATCATTGTGTGAGTTACTTCTAAGAGTATACTTCGCACTATCATTGACGAATGGGCTTCTGTTAGAATTCTATCCTCAACTTCTTGGCAAGCCATAGGTTCTCCTCTACTTGTGCCAGCTACCAATTAGATACTCGATTTTAATCAAAGACCTACAGTGCATTTAGGGATCCTTCCTCAATTGTCCATTACTTTGGAAGGAAAAATTGTCTGTATCGATGTTATGGTAGTCCAAGGTCCCTTATATTTTAATATGCTCCTTGGACGTGATTATGTTTACACCATGAAAGCTATAATGTCCACAGTCTTTTGAGTGAGGTACTTTCTCCATGATGGGAAGATTGTGACCATTGATCAACTTTCCTTTGTTAAACCCGATCATCTCATGAATCCTAGTCCTCAGACTTCCCTGAATGTCCCGCATGTTCTCGTGGTTCCTTCCCCTTCTAGTTAGATTCTTCCCTTCATAGGTAAAATGGGGGCATGGCTCCAGCCTCTCGATATCATACTGGAGTTAAGTCACTCACTTCTTATGTAAGGGGCAACCCACCAAACTCTGGACATCATTTTGGCTTAGAACGGACCTTAAGCATAGTTATTTTCTATTTCAAGCTTGCGTAAAAATAAAACAGTTCACCTTGAGCAGTGTTTATTCTTGGTTTCAAGCTCGTTAAAAAATAAAACTGACCGTGAGCATAGTTCCCATTTCATTTCAAGATCGTTAAAAAATGAAACGAATGTCCTCAAGCATAGTTACTTTCTATTTCAAGCTTGCATAAAAATGAAACAAGTTCCCTCAAGCATAGTTACATTTTGTTTCAAGCTTGCGTAAAAATGAAACAGGTCACCTTGAGCAATGTTTATTATTGGTTTCAAGCTCGTTAAAAAATAAAACTAACTTTGAGCAAAGTTCATGTTTCATGTCAAGCTCATTAAAAAATGAAACCTATCCTTCCATTTTGTCAATACTCAATATTTGAACCTTCATTTCATATGCTTGTAAACCAGATGAAATGAAGCTTTGGGGGCATGTACCCTACCTCTTTATGTTGGATTAAGCTACTTGACAGTTATACTGGGGGAAAGTACCAACCACTGGACATCATGTTGGGAAATCACCCATCGATGGAATCCCTTTTGAGCACACTTTATTTGGTTTCGAGCTCTCTAAACCATGAAATGATCCTTTAAGCATAGTTTACCTTTTGGTTTCAAGCTTTCATAAAAATGAAACCATGTTTTGAGCATAGTTCTTATTATGTTCCAAGCTCGTTAAAAAATGAAGCAGACACCCTGGGCATTCTTTCAACTAATATTTGAGCTTGTTAAAAACAGTAAGATGGTGTTGAGCTTATTTTTCATTTTTCATGCTCTGGTTAAAACATGAAAATTGGTTTGAGCTTACTTTATCTCTTTTTCGTGCTCTAGATTCAAACATGAAAAAGGTTCCAAGTGTCTTTTATACCTTTGTCATGCTCGTTCAAAACTCAGTGAAGAGGTATCGAGGATATTTTTACTATTTTTCAGACTCGTTAAAATTGGATTATGAAAAAAGAACTCATTACGGAGTTATATTTAAGCTCTTTTTAGTCTCCTTAAAAACACAAAATATTGCCAAGCGGACTCGTTACGTTCACGCTTGTAAAAGTATCAGAACGGTTGACTAGTCGATGGTAGGTTACCTCTTTTTCAGAACGACTAGGCTTATTTACAAAAATGGACCTTTTGGAGTCTTCTTAGTCATTCCAAACTCTCTAAACATGAAACAACGAATGAGTTTTCTTTCATCGAACTCATAAAATGAAACGATGAAGGACCCTTTTCTGGGAATGAACCCCTCCTTTCTCAGGTTCGTAAAACATATGAGAATGGAATCATTGCTTGATGAGCTACAACGAGTGTTTTTTACCCTATTTGAAATCATAAAAATGAAAAGAGGCACTCATGCTTCGTGATGGGGAAATTAATGAAAGAGTTTGTATTTTGTTATGGTAGTACATAGTCACTGTTGAACATGGCACTCACTTGCATATGCATTTCAGTACTTGGGTAATCCATTTGTCTTCGATTCCTACTAATTCCTGGAGTATTCTTACTCCTTTGAGTTGTCCTAGAATACTCTCATCATCAGTTTCACTGGGGGATTGGTATCATTCTCATGTCAATACTGCCAAGTCATCCCATGCCCATGTTCAAGAGAAAATTGGTCATCTTTTCATTGTCTGTAGTTAGTTTACCTTCTATCATGTTGGTCATCCTTGAGTCAGTTTCATACATCACTTTGTTGTCCGGTTTACTCCAAAACATCTATGATCGTGTTTCGTGTCGATGATGGGGGATTCATCATGGCCCTCCTTCAATGAGTCTATTCTTGTTGACTTCAACTCCTTATCCAAGAATTAGACTTAGGAACCAAGTCAAGTACCTTGGGCTTGCATGCCCCAATGGCAGGTTACCTCACTTTCAACATGATTTTACATCATTGACTCTTGATTGAAAGATATCATCTAGTGTTCAACTCCAAGTCCTTTATTCACATTCAATTGTATGTACTGAGATACCTTGGGAATCATTGACATCAATGGTGATTTCCCTTGCACTTGTTAACAGTTTACATTAATGACTGGTAATCAAGTGGTTTCTACCATGTTCGATGTCAAGAAATTTTAATCACATGGTTATATTCATATCGTTGTAGTTTCAACTTGAAGATCCTAGGTTGTCAGATATCTTCGCCCAGTTTGCATTGGAGTTTATTTGAGTCATATTACACAGATACACATTTGTATTGGTCGTGGTTGTGTTATCATCTCATCATGGATCTATGCTTGTGTCTAGTATCCATGATTATGTTCATTTGGTCTCTACTACAATGGATCTGCATTGTATTGGTCAGCAACCATGTTATGAGTTTTATGAGATTTGAGTCAGTTGTACTGCAACAGCTTCCAACCAACATCCTTGCCTTATATTTATTCACTTTACAAAGCATTTACCTATCGCATTCCTATAAATTCATGATTTGGGGGGCATTCTATTACACCAAAATCTTGCACTCTTAATCCATGTGTCAACCCTTTTCCTAATCCCCAAATTTATCTCTGCTAAATTGGATTGATGCTGAGGTTTTTTCTGCCTTTTTCCCTCTCTAGGAAGGATGACGCTCTTGTCCTTCAAGCTAGGTGCACCGAAGGTGTTTTTTCCCTTCCTTCTAGGTGCGTTGATGTCGGCTCTATGTTTACCACAACTAGGTGCACCAATGGATTTTTTTCCCTTAATGGAAGGTGCACTAGTGTTGTTTTGAGGGAAAAAAACAGAGCTTCAAGACTCTTCTCGAAGATGGATGAGGTGGAGGATTATCCCTATTATCTAGGTGAGGTGGAATTCAGTTCCTGACCTATAGGGAAGATGCCTTAGATCCCTTATCCTTAACCTCAACCTACTCTATCCCTTTAGCCTTATAAATTAAACCCTCTCTCCATTTGGAAGGGAGGAAGGACTATGGTACTATTATGCTGGTGTAATTTATAGGTGATCCCTATCATTCTTTGGAGGATTGGATTTGGCTTGGATTGTTGGATGGAAAGTTGTAGCATTAAGGCTTGGTTGTGACATTCCTACCTTTTGTAATTCTATTTATCTCCTTGATTACATTAATACAAATCTCTTTCCATAAATGCTATTGTGTTAATAATGTTTAGAGATTTCTTCCTTAACTTATAGCTTAGATAAATTATATGTTTAGATAGGCATATGTTGTTTGCTTGTTTCCACTTGCTTGATAGGGTTTTACAGTTGAATATCGTAATATTATTGAGCGTGGATCATCAAAGAGAGAAGAGGATTTGCATATTGCAAGTAAGTGATCTATCGGTTAACTTGCAATTCTATTTGATCTAGGAGAATCTATTGTATTCTTTATTTGATTGGTTCTATATCCACTTGGACTAGGGAGATCTGGATTGATTCCAATTGAGTATATTTATCCGATAACACCTCTCTGTCATAGTATAATTATTCTCTACAGATGACGGCTTCTGACTAGCCAAAGAAATTGGGTGATCAATATCACCCTCTCTTGGTTGTGCCAACACCACTCCCAATGCGGTTGACAATACATCAACATGAACATGGAACTCCTTCTTCCAATAGGGAAAAACCAGTATTGGTGTGGAAGCCATATTTCCTTTAATGTGTCATAAATTCATTGACTCTCTTGAACCCATACAAACAATGCATCCTTTTTTAGCAACTTCTCCATAGCAGTTGTAACACCCCGTTTTTGACCTCGTTGCATTAATGTATAGGATGTAAATATTATATGGAATCATGAGAAGTAGCTCAAGGCCAAGGCCATATCACTTATTGATGTTTGGAATATAGGCAATCATGGTTGATGCCTATGGTTTCTGTGCTAAGTCAAGCATGTTTGTGAACATGTTGAGGTCTAGAAATTCGTAGGCAACAACAGCAAGGGATTATCCCTAGTCAATGTTCCCAACTAGCCCGTGACTGTTTGGTGTAGGGAATCTGTTTGGTTTGTGGTCCGGCTACCGTAGGTCAAGTAACCAAAATAAAAGGTTTTACCGGTTGTGGCCCGGTCCACCGTATATATTTTTTTGTATTTTTTACTTTAAGTATGATATGCAAGTGCGTATCTAACATGCAGATTGATAAAGAATGCAAGGAGTTGTCACAATGTGATGCGCAGGTTCTTACCTCTCGTCTTAGACTCTCTCACAACTAAATCACACACAACTAGAAAATACAACACTAACTAAGCTATCTCCAGAGAGCAAAATATCATTCATGAGTAATGTAATATTGTTCACATGTTAAGGTAAATCACAGATAGTTGTTCTTCGAATCAAAACACATAAACATGAATAAAGATATACATGACAAGATAGCTCATCAACCTTTAAACTCTCCATTACTCATAGTGGAAATTATCACAGAATAAACCAGAGAACATTCAGATAAGAACATAGGTTCAAAAAGTTAGAACGCTCTCACAGTTAATGAAACACATTTGAAAATGAAATAGTTCCCCTTCAACATTTTTCATTTTATCACATTCGAACATTCCACACAGCACCTTCTCCAATAGGAAAAATTTGTAATTTATTATTGTAAAATGAAGTAGTTCCTCTTACAACAAATGGCTCACAAGTTCTCCAGGGAAAAATCTCTCATTCCCTCTAACTTTCCTATCTTTATACAAAAACAAAAAAAACCCTTGGGCTTCCCCAAACGCCTGACCTTTGGGCTCCCCAAAACCATTTAATCTCACAATTTTGTATTTTTTGTGAGTGGTCATGATTCATATAATGCATTACATTTTGGATTTAAACTTATGAGTACTTCATAAAATGGGATCAGCTCGGTAACTGATGGACCCTTTCCAAGCCTAGGCTTCTGTTGCCATCGATTCTGCCTTGTCTTTTATTTGTCCTTTTTTAGATCCCGTTGATTTCAGAACAAACTTTGCTTATCACTTTTCAGCCAACTTTCCTCAGCTTTTATCCTTCAGCCATGTCTTCTTGCAACAGTAATCTGAAGAATCTTCTGAGTCTGTTTGCAGTCAAAACAAAAATTCATCATTAATCCGGACTACATCTTTTCAACAAATGTAAACCATATTAACAATAAAATTGATCATCAAAATGAGGCCTTGTACCGCACTCTTGTTGCGGAAAACTTAAAATGATAGAAAATGAAACCTCCGCCGCCCATAAAACAGGGTAAAAACACATATAGAACAGGCGGGAAAAACCTTCATCGGTGGGAAAAATCACTAAAGCATCAGCAGGATAGTTTAATTAACAGCCACGACGGCGGGATTTAGACGAACAATGAGTTCTGTGAGACCATTAAGTCTAATGGCGTCGGAAAGACTAAATACTAAAGCATCGGGTGGAAAATCCTAGTTGGTGACTAGAACGACATAAACGTCGGGAGGTTAGCGCCTTACGTAGCCACAGTGGTGGAAGAGGAAAAGACTACGGGCTCCGCGGCAAATAAGACATATCGGCGAAACCCAAACAAAGCATTAGTGAGCGAAGCAGTTATATGGCGGACAATTAGTTCACTTGGGAGCCGCAATGGCGGAAAGCAATCAGACTACAACCTTTGATCAAAGTCGCAAACTTTCTGATATGGCGCAAAAACATCATGAAAATGTTAAGTGTTCAGAAAAACCTAGGGTTGTGCAGCGGTCTAAAAGCTTGTCTCATCTCCAAAACAGCAGCTTTATAAAGCTCAAACACCCCGACTCAAACTTCAACCAACCTCCGACAGCACAAAGCAAGTCAACATAATAACATCACGGGATGGGAAAAAATCAACACTGTCCGTCAGATCATTCATCGTTCAGCTTCCGCAATGGAGGCTCCATAGGGAAATATGGCTCCGATGCATTTCTCAAATGACCTCCAATCAACCAAACTAAAAATTGTTAAGTTCCAAAGAATTTCGGCTGGGCAGTGATGAAAATTTTGTTTCACCTTCGGAACAGAGGCGAAAACGAGAAAAGACTTCCGATATCACAGAAAGAAATCACAGATCAAAGGATAACATTTTATATACAACTTCAAATTCCCCAACCCAAAGCAGTTTCAGACATGATCAATTTTCCGAAAAGCATGAAAGCAGTTGACCTCAAAAACAATCCAAACTTGTAGCAGAAGGAAAACAAAAGCAGAGTTCATGGATTCAAACAATTTTAGGCAAGATAAAAATTAAGAGGAGGGTCCAAAATTTAAAAAATTTGGGGAAAACAGTTGCAGCTGCAACAATTGGTGACTACCTGGTGAACCTAGATCTCTGGACAATCTATTTCTTAAGTAACAAGTAACAGATTGTTTAACAATAAAACGAACATGTTGAATTCTTCTAGATGTCTGGATTTCCCAAATGGCAAATATATGTACTTTTAATCATTGATGATAGTCCAATTTAGGAGAAAGGAAACCAAGATCTCCAAGTCAAGATAACTCTTTTGAGGCCAGGAAGATGAGTTTTATTTATTACCTCTATCTTCAGGTAGCTTCCAGCTTGGTCACCATAGGATTATAACATATAGTAAACAGAAATATTCATTTGTTCCTCATTCACATGCCATTTTGCACCTTTTTGTGTTTTTTTGGACTTTTGTCCTTTGCATATGAGTCCTCCTACATGCGTTTCTTTCTGAATTTTTATTCAAGCTTCTCTATCCATAGTGTCCTTTTGTGTGAGAGATGTATTCAACTTTCAGCTCACGGATGGAGAAGAACTTTTGGCAATTTAGTACTTATATGGTTTAGTACTTTGTTTTGATACAAATTGCTTTCATGGGAGTTTTTGACTCTTATTTTCATTTTGGCATTCAATTCTTGGCATGGCATCATTTATATATAATATACTGTTTACCCTGCTTCCTTTCCATGGGCCTTTTGCTGTCACCCCCTAGGACATTTTTAAATTTGAGATGGATGGAGCCTCAAAATAGTATTCCAGACCTTTTGATCCTGGTTTATTTTACAAGGATTAAGTAGGACTTCAATGTGTTCATAGCCATTCAGGAAAACTGCTAAACTAGAAGAAATTATTTCAGATAAAACAATAGTACACAGTATTACACTCAAGGACTTTCATCACTCCAGAATTCTGATGCTCTCCATGCACCCAAAAGTTTTCCTCCCTTTTATTGAAATCAATCAAAATCTAAACTAAAACAAAACAGAAATAAAACAAATCAAGATAAACAACCAAATCAATTTATTTATGTACAAGATACAAGAAAAAAAACAAAACTCAGGAAAAATAAGGTTTGAGAACTAAACCATTTACTGGTAAGTTCTCTTCCCACCCCTGTAAATCCTGCAATTTATAGGTTGAGGGGCCAAGATTTGCCACAATCTGGAAAGGGCCTACCCATAACTGTTGAAATTTCGTGTGTTTTCCTTTCTCATCATGGGGGTGGTCCCATTTGAGAACCAAATCTCCCACCTCGAATTCTTTTGTTCCAGCTTTATGTTTATCATACCATCTCTTTACTACCTCCTATTGTTTTTTAAAATGTTCTTTGGCCTTGGATCTAGATTCCTCTGCCTTCAAAAGATTATGTATCCTTACCTACAAAACTTCATTATCTGACCCTCTGGATTCCCGAGCTATTATGGAAGAGGGTAGCATGATATTGGGGGGTAGAATGGTCTCTTTTCCATAAACAAGGGTATACATGAACACACCTAATGAAGTCTTGGGGGTGAACCTATCATCCCAAAGAGCATTTGGTAATGTTGAGTGCCAACTCCTTTGATTTTCTATCACTGTCTTTTTTAAAATCCTAATCAAATTATTGTTTGTAGATTCAACCAAACCATTTCCCTATGGATAGTAATTAGCAGAGTAATGCAACTTAATTCCTTTTTCATGAGCAAATGCAGTTAATCTAATCAAGGAAAAGTAAGTAGCATTATCGAAAACTAAAGAAATTGGAACTCCAAACCTGGTCATAATATGGTCTTACAAGAAGTCCATGACCGCATCTTCATTTAATTTACGCAATGGAATGGCTTCGACCCAACGAGTGAATTAGTCGGTTGCTATCAGAATATACTTGTGTTATAGGGAAGAATTTGGATTTATCTCCCCAATGATATCCATCCCCCACTGCTCAAAAGGTTCTGTTATCATCACAGGCTTTAACGGTCCTGCTGCTTTAACTTGTCTTCCACCACACCTTTGAAAAATGTCACACTTTCTGACATGGGCGTGTGCATATTTGAACAGCGTGGGCCAATAGTATCCGGCTCTGAGAATTTTATGAGCTGTAGTATCTCTGGAGAAATGTCCTCCAGCTGGCCCATCATGTAAATCTATCATTACCTTCTTAGCATCTTATTTCTCTAAGCATCTAAGAAGAACTCCATCATAATTCTTTCTGAATAATATTCCTTGAACAATTTGATATGAGGCTGATTTAAGACACAGTTCTCTTCTTTGCTTAGAATTCCAATGTTCCAGTAACAATCCTGCTTGAAGGTAATGCACAAGATATCGATACCAGGAGTTCGGAGCTGTAAAAAGAGGACATACATCCATCAAATGTAACTCAGCTTCATCTTCCCAGTTATGTTCTTCATTATCTTTACTTTCAGTCATCAGTTTGCATAATCCTTGCCCTTTAAATATGGAGGCTAGCTTTAATTCGAGGTCATACTCCTGTAGAGCTGTTACCCAGTTGCCTCTTCTTTCTCCTAACTCCTTTTGTATGAAAAGAGACCTCACAGCTGGGTGTGGAACTATTACCTTTGTCTGGTTCTTAAGTATATATGGTCTGAATTGTTTCGCCGCCTTGAACACTGCGTAAGCTTGTTTATCCATAGCTGGGTAATTCAATTCAGCCCCTTGTAGATCAGTGCTCATAAATGATATGGGGAACTCATCTCCCCCATCTTCCTTCTGGGTAAGCACAACTGCTAGTGAATCATCAGATGCGAAAGTTTACAGAATAAAATCTTTCTCAAAATCCGGACTTTTGAGGGAGGGTGCATGCATGACAGCTGTCTTTATTTTATGGAATGCGTTCTTCTCTACGTCAGTCCATTTGAAATGTACACTTTGCTTTACCATTTGCTGCAAAGGTTTGACAATTTGAGCGAAATATGGCACAAACCTTTGCATGAAGTTTAGTGTCCCCATAAATGATTGCATGCCCTTTTTATTATGGGGTAAGGGAATCTGTTTGATGGATTTGATCCTTTCTGGGTCTATGGAGATCCCCTTCTTAGAAACCATGTGACCCAACAACTTACCTTCTGTAATGACAAACATGCATTTCTTGGGGTTTAGTGAGATACCATATTTTCGGCAGCGTTCAAAAATCTGCTTCAGATGAAATGTGTGTTCCTCTCTTTTCTTTGAGAATATCATGATGTCATCGAGGTATACTACAGCACTGCGGCCAATAATACTGTGGAAAGCTATATCCATAGCCCTCTGGAAAGTAGCTCCAACGTTTATGAGTCCAAAGGGAATCCTTCTATAAGCAAAAGTCTCCCACCTGGTTTTGAATGTTGTCTTAAGTCTTTCTTCTTCAGCTACTAATACTTGATTGTAGCTTGAGAATCCATCTAATAAAGAGAATAGCTCAAAACCTAAAACCATTTGCAATATCTTCTCCATGGGTGGAACAGGATAATTGTCCTTATCTGAAGTGTGATTTAAGTTTCTGAAATCCACACATAGCCTGATTTCTCTGGATTTCTTCCTTACCAGTACCATATTTGAAACCCAATTCGAGTGTCTAACCTTGAAGATAATTCTAGCATCCAATAGTTTCTTAACTTCAGTCTCGATTAAAGGTTCTAATTTTGTATGCATTTTCCTTAGAGGCTGATGATAAGGTTTGATTCCAGATTTGATGGGGATAACATGTTGGATAATATTGGTGTCGTATGTCTTCAGATCTTCATACGTCCAGGCAAAAACATCTTTGTATTGTTTGAAAATACTGACAAACTTATTTCTTTCACCTGGGGAGGAACACTTTCCCAAATTCACATATTTAGGCACAATTTTAGTCCCCAAATTAATCAACTCAAACTGTAGAGATGAGCTATGAGTCTTCACATTCGCTGGTCTTCTAAATTTTTAGTTTAAATTGAACATCTGTTCTAAAGTCCTGACTCCTTTAGGAATAAAATTATCGAACTTTATCTTGGATTGATGTTCTGTGTCGTCAATAATCGCCCCTTTGAAGGTCTCGTCATTTGTCAGGCATTCTAGAATCTGCAGGTCATCATCGAACACTCATATATTGGTAATCATATTTGGAACTGAAGGCTAAAAAGCAATTCAATAGAGCACTGATTATTAGAGGGCACAAGCCTCGCAGCTGAGGTGGCCAACAAGTCAGCTGCTGCATTCTTAAGTCTAGGAATCGATACAATGTTAAATGCATTAAAAAATTTAAGTAAATCCCATACTTCATTTTGATAAGCTTTTAAATGAGGAGAAATGCAATGTATTTGATTTCGAATTTGTTTTACAATTATTTCAGAATCTCCAAACACTTTGAGATGATTTGCCTTTAATTCAATTGCTTTCCTTAATCCCTGAACTAATGCTTCATATTCAGCTGTGTTATTGGTACATTCAAACTCTAACCTACATGAAAGAAAATGTTTGTTTTTCTTAGGGTCAATCAGGACACAATCGGCTCTTGACCCCTCTAAAGTTTTAGAATCATCAAAGAAAAGTGTCCAAAAATCACCAACCACTACTGCATGAGAATTAACATCTACATCTACAGCTAATTCTACTATTTTACAATCGATTTCATTAGCCGGTGAAAATCGAAGGAGATCAGGCTGAGCGTCTGATGTATTGCTGGCTTCTTCCGCTTGATAGTTTCTTGGTTCCACCTCAATAAAGTCATTTCCCAAAACAGAATCTACTGGTTCATTTTTTTCTTCGAACTGAGTAACATTATGTTTCATGTGGGGCTCCCTCAAAACTTTAATTTGATTTGGGCTTCCTTTATATGGCAGCCACAGATGCGACCAGTCTGAGGAAAAATATCCGTTCAGCTTTGTCGACCAATCTCTGCTCAAAACAAGTCCATAAGCTTCCGGTATGTCAGCCACCACAATATCAATGACTTGACACACTTTATCATTTGAAGATAAGCGAACGAGAACATCCTCCATTTCCCCAATTACCTTCACATTCATTCTATCCAACTGAACAACCCTCCAGGTAGATGGTTTAGGTTGTCCATTTGTATTTTTGCAGACCGACAGCGACATGACATTGACTGATGCCCCCGAGTCTACTAGGCATTTATGCACGTTACGGTTGAAAATTTCAAAAGTAAGGAGAAAAGGTGGATTCTTTCTTTTAGGATTACCTCCCATACTTGCTTCACCAATTTCTTCTTCTTGGGGCTAGTTGTCAATGGGAAGCCTCTCCTTTGATATTTCAAGTGCTTTCAATAGCTTTTCTTTCTACTACGGCACATTGCACATTTCAAATAATGAGATGTTTTCCCTTACCTTTTTGATATCCTCCACAATGTCATAATCCATCTTATGTTGTGTGAGATTCAAATTAACATTATTTATTTTTTCTTCATTGGGCTTAGTAGGCATGTTGATCTGTCTAGGATTTTGACTGGTGATGGTAAATTCCAGAATTTTATTTGCTGAGGAGTTGTTTTGAAATTTCTTAACATTCTTTTGAATTCTTTTGATCTTCGGGAGCATAAGAATGTTTTCCTTAATCAACCCTTGGCTTCTCGTTGTTACATTTGTTTCCAGGATGGCCTCGTGTCTCAGATCCTTTTCTTCCTCGGCATCAAACAATGATACACAGTCCCATAAAACCATAGCTTCATCCTCCTATTTTTCTGTTGATTTATTGTTGTCTTTCCCTTCTTCATCGTTGTCTTCAGTTAATTTGGAATCCAACAGCTGATTCATAACCAATGTCATTGAATTTTCCATTGAGGACAATTCTTTTCAGAATGGGGTTGTTGGTGGAAAGTGCAAAGTTATCCATTCCTACTTCTGTTAAGTTCATAGATGCAGGGCTGTGCGGAGGGGGTTGGGATTGATTGTTATCTTCCCTTTTCTTGTAATAAGGATTGTAGAACTTTTGGGCTTCCTTTTCCTTTTCCAATTCTATGATTCTGTTAGAAAGCTTCTGCATCATCTTTGCCATTCCTTCGAAATCTGGTGATTGCTCCTCTTTAGGCTTAGTAAACAACAAAGCTTTCCTCCCAACATTTTTTTCTCCTAGCTGTTCAGGATAATCTTTGATACTTTCTCTTTCAGCCTCTACTCTCTCCGCTTCCTCATAAGTCTTTGCTAGTGTAGGTTTGGCCTTCATTTTGACAAACATGGCCAACTTGGGTCCTAGAGCTGAGGTATAATATTCAATCAGGACTTTATCCGAGGGTTTGTCAACTTCAGAAAAATTCTTAAGATAGGCTGTGAATCTTTGGGTAAAACTATGCACCTTCTCTTTTCTTTCTTTCTTTAAGGTGCATAGTCCTTTCATGAGAGCTACATGAGTTTTTTGGGTGGCATACTTACTTCTAAAAATCGTTTCAAAGGTATCCCAATATGGGATAGAGTTTGCAGGAAAACCAAAGTACCACGATGTTGCTGCTCCTTTAAGGGTGTGTGGAAAAAGTCTACAAACTACATCCTCATATTCCCCAGCCCTTAATCCTTCTATTGCCAAATAGAAACTTTGCAAGTGGTCATCTACTAAAATATTCTCATTTGGATCAAACTCGGGCAACATCTTTTCGAATGCTTGAGGTAAATCATGCAAAGGAGGTGTTAGGTTTAAAGGTGATCTGGCTTTCTAGGCAAGTGGTGGATTTGGTGGGTTGGGTGGCTGATTTGCGTTTACGCCTACCATGAGTCTGGGTGGAGAGTGAGGTGGTGAATGAATAGGTGTATGAATAGGAGAACTGTAAGGGGTATCTGGGCCTACTTGATTCCAAGGCTGTACAACTTCCTGTAAGGTTGTTTCTACAAGTTCTTCCAAATCTCCAACCAACATAGAGTCTTGCAATATAGGACGGTCTTTCCTTTTATATTCTCTTATGGGCAAGTTAGGGATAATCGGTAATCCTCCAATCTTCTTCGCATATTCCCTAGTGTGCCTTCTCATATCATTAACGACTTTGTTATTGAAAGAATACAAATGCTCTCTACCCTTCTCTTCAGGAATTGGATTGGAAAACAAAATGCTTTCTGAACTATCACCGGTGGAATTTTCCTTGGCCAGCCATGCACTGGCGACCCTCCTTTTAGTGCCAGAAACTGTTGAGGTCTGGAAATTTGTAGGAAACAATAGTAAGGGATTCTCCCTAGTCAACATTCCCAACTATCCCATGACTGTTTGGTGAAGGGAATCTGTCCGGTTTGCGGTTCGGCTACCGTAGGTCAAGTAACCAAAATAAAAGTTTTTACCGGTTGCGGCCCGGTTCACCGTATATATTTTTTGTATTTTTTACTTTAAGTATGATATGCAAGTGCCTATCTAACATGCAAATTGATAAAGAATGCAAGAAGTGGTCACAATGTGATGCATAGGTTCTTACCTCTCATCTTAGACTCCCTCACATCTAAATCACACACAACTAGAAAATACAACACTAACTAAGCTGTCTCCAGAGAGCAAAATATCCATTCATGAGTAATGTAATACTGTTCACATGTTAAGGTAAATCATAGATAGCTATTCTTAGAATCAAAACACATAAAAATGAATAAAGATATACATGACAAGATAGCTCATCAACGGTTAAACTCTCCATTACTCATAGTGGAAATTATCACAGAATAAACCAAAGAACATTCAGATAAGAACATAGGTTCAAAAAGTTATAATGCTCTCATAGTTAATGAAACATAGTTGAAAACAAAATAGTTCCCCTTCAACATTGTTCATTTTATCACATTCGAACATTCCACACAGCACCTTCTCCAATGGGAAAAATTTGTAATTTATTATTGTCAAATGAAGTAGTTCCTCTTACAACAAATGGCTCACAAGTTCTCCAGGGAAAAAGCCCTCATTCCCTCTAACTTTCCTATCTTTATACAAAAACGAAAAAAAACCTTGGGCTTTCCCAAACGTCTGACCTTTGGGCTCCCCAAAACTGTTTAATCTCACAATTTTGTCCTTTTTGTGAGTGCTCATGATTCATATAATGCGTTACATTTTGGATTTAAACTTATGAGTATTTCATAAAATGGGATCAGCTTGGTAACTGACGGACCCTTTCCAAGCCTGGGCTTCTGTTGCGATCGATTTTGCCTTGTCTTTTATTTGTCCTTTTTTAGATCCCGTTGATTTCAGAACAAACTCTGCTTATCACTTTTCAGCCAAATTTCCTTAGCTTTTATCCTTCAGCTATGTCTTCTTGCAGCAGTAATCTGAAGAATCTTCTGAGTCCGTCTGCAGTCAAAACAAAAATTCATCATTAATCTGGACTGCATCTTTTCAACAAATGTAAACCATATTAACAATAAAATTGATCATCAAAATGAGGCCATGTACCATGCTCTTGTCAAGGAAAACTTAAAATGATAGAAAATGAAACCTTCGTCGCCCATAAAATAGGGTAAAACCACATACAGAATAGGCGGGAAAAACCTTTACCGGCGGGAAAAATCACTAAAGCATTGGCATGATAGTTTAATTAATAGCCGCGACGATGAGCTTCAGACAGACAACGAGTTCCGCAAGACCATTAAGTCTAACAGCGTCAGAAAGACTAAATACTAAAGCATCAGGAAAAAAATCCTAGTCGGCGATCGAAACAACATAAACGTCATGGAGCAGAGAAGGGGACACTTCCTTATGTTGGGTGTGTAGGCAATGGAGAAATGATGCCAGATAGGTCTTGTGAAGGTGTTCTTAGCTCTGTAGATGAGCTCACTACTTATCAGTTCTTCCTGCTCATTGCCTTAGAAGCCTGATAACCCCATCTGTTGTCTTGGCTGTGTCTTGTTGTCTTTGACCTGGTGAGTAACCTTTGGCTGGATAGTTTGATAAACCCAACTGTGGATGTTGGCTTGGCTAGGTAGTCTGATAAATCCAACAGTAAGATGGATTGACTATGTACAGTATTATAAACCCATCTATTGGCTTGAATGGTCCTTAAGGTGAAGGTTGGATTGACTGTGATTGACTGTGAACAGTCTGTGAAACCCAACTATGAGATGGCTTGGAAGAGTAACCTCTGAAACCCATCTATTGGAATGTTTTCCCTTACAGCCTGATAAACCCATCTGTTGGGATGTTTTCCCTTACAGCTTGATAAACCCATCTGTGTTGGCTTGGATGAGTTGTATGGAACCCTTGGAAATGTATGAGTATGCTAGTGTTCCCTTATTCCTGTAGGTAATCATGCCCAGCTCAAGGGTGGCAGTGTTGCTGAGAGACTAAGGAGCACACTGGCCTATGGTTGGGAGGAAGGTTGCAGAGACATAGTTGGTTGAGGGGCAAGTTCTATTCAAGATAAGTGTTCTTGTTGACATAATTTTCTTCAACTGAATTTCTTGCATTGTAATTGCTTGATGGAATGTGATGAACATGTTACTATGTTGAATTGATACATTGTTCTTTTGAATAACTTCAATTATAGGAATCTATGTATGTTTTTCCCTCGATGCATTTTGCCCTAAGTTGCAGGGTAGATTGGCCATATTGGCAATGGCCTGAATGATCAGATCGAACCAAGACTTCAGTTAAAAAGCTAAGTTTCCTGCTAGAAATCCTCCTTTATGCAAATTTGCAGGATTGCAGGATGCGGGATGCAGAATGTCATTTCGCAGATTTTGGTTTCTGCAAATTTCCCTTCTACAAATTCCTCTCCACAACTTGCAGGATGCAGGATTGTGGTGTCGTGATTTCCATAATTCCCAATCCCACAATTCAAGTCTCCACGCTGTCGATCTTCACGGGATGATTCTCCATCATTGATCTATTTTCGATGCGGGATGCGGGTTGCGGGAAGTAAGATTGCAATGTTTGTAACTCTTCAACCCCACAACTCAGGATTTCTGCACCATTGATTTTTGCAGGTGAATTTTGAGTCGTTGATTTGGTTCTAGCTATGGGATTGTTTATGATCGTTGATTTCTGTCGTGTTTTATTTCTACCATCTGATCTCCTCTAATATGTTTCCTTGTATATCTTCAAACGGATCAATGGAAGATGGGAGGGAGTGTGACAGTGTTGGAAATGTCAAGATGTGGTCATGGCCATGCCCTATGTTTCGATGAATAGTAAAGGCTCTCGATGAAATTTTTAATTCCGCATGATATTGGGGCATGGGTATGTGACAACATCATATCAGAGCTGCAAGTTGCAGCATTGGGCCTAGATGGGCGGGAAATCAGTTAACCAAAGCTATCGGTTACAACATTGGGCCTAGATAGGCCAGGTGACAGTAAGTAAATGGTTTTGATTTTGAATTACTATGTGTCTAACAAATGGTGTTGATAACACATTTTGCAGAGTCACAGTACCTTTTTGAAAAGTAAGTTGTGGTTCATCCATGAGAACCCATGATGGATATGATACTTGGGACTCATACGAGCGTGCGCAAGATGCCATGGGGGGAAATTTCCAAGTTGGAAAGGATGACATAGAGTATAATGGAAGGAGATTCCAAGAGACACCACCAGATATTGTAGCCACCATGAGAAGCTTAATTAAGGCCAAAGAAGTACAACATCAGTTGAATGCTACTATGTTTCATAGTTTGACATACTTGCAAAGAAAGATAAACTTTGGATAAGGTATAGTAAAACCTGAAGGCAGTAAGAGCAGTACCAGAAGAAGAAGAAGGACCGCTAGTAGATCATCTGACTCAAAAGAAGCAAGTAGGGATTCAAGCTCTTCTTCTCCCAAGGGAACGAGAAAGAGGTGCCATAGGGATCGCTCTTGGGATGAATTTAAGAAGGATAAACCTCCTACGTTTGATGGCGAGGTAAAGATTGGACAAGAATCGAATGCTTGGCTTCTTGGGATAAATAAGTACTTGCAAGTTCAGGATTATTCGGGGAACATGAAGGCAAGGGTTTCCATATTCAATTTGAATGGAAGGGTATCCATTTGGTGGGAGCACTTCAAGAAAGTAAGGAGGATCATTGAAAGAAGACTTAAGTGGAAACGGTTCCAGAAGTATTTCAAGCAGAAATACCTCTCTGAAAGGTACTATGATGAAAATATCAAAGAATTCCATGAGTTGAGATTGGGACAACAGACCATGGAAGAGTATGCAAATAAGTTATGAGAACTGTTGAGGTATGTCAGGTACATCAAAGATGAAAAAGTGAAAATCTAGCATTTTTTGAGTGGATTTCCTCAGTCTTACAAATACAGAATTGAGTTTTATGAACCTAGAACTCTTGAAGAAGAAATTAGGAAGGCTAAGTATTACTATGAGCACAACAAAGGAAAACCTGATTACCATAAGTCATCGAAGGACAAGAAGAATGAGAAGTCTGACCAAAGGAAGAAAGGTTTCAAACCTTCTAGCTTTAGAAATCAATAGAAGCAACCATCACAAGCTGAAAAGAAGCCAGCCACAGTGATGGGAGAGAAACCAAGAGATCTACAGTAGAACAGAGAACCTCTCCAATGTTGGAAATGTGGAGGACCCCACATGCATAGGAATTTTCCACTCGATAATGAGAGTGCAAGGCCAGCTTACAACATTCAATAAGTAGAAACAGTGGGTCAAGTAGCAAGGGTCGTCCCTAGGATTTATGCGGCACTGGAGGACCTCCAGGCAGATCACCAGTCAACTGTGGTTGAAGTTGCAGGTAAGATTGTTGAGAAATCTATTTCTATCTTGATTCACCCTGGTTCTACTCACATTTACATTACTCCTAGAGTAGTGGATATTTGTACCTTTAAGAAAGTAAAGCATAGAAAATATTGGTTAGTTCAACTAGCCACTGGAACTAAGAGAAAGGATAGAGAAGTGGTGGAGAAATGTCCATTGGTTATGAATGGATTGACCGCTTGTGTAGATCTGAATGTTCTACCGCTTGGTTCCTATGATGTTCTCATTGGAATGGATTGGTTAGAAGCTTATAGAGTAAAGATTGACTGTTATAATAACGCTTTTGAGTGCTTGGATGAAGAAGGAAACTCAAGGATTGTGAAAAGGAATTCCAAAGGTGATTTCTGTGAGGTAGGTTTCAGCAATGCAGTTGAAGAAGTTCTACAGAAAAGGTTGCCAGTTATATGCAGCTCATATTTTGGAGGCACCAGAGAATGAAACTCCTAGGTTTGAGGACTTTCATGTGTTGCAGGAATTCAGGGATGTGTTTCATGATGAGATTCCAGGGCTTCCTTCAAATAGGGACATTGATTTCACAATTAAACTTGTGCCAGGAGCAGCACCAGTGTCCAAGACACCCTACAGAATGAGTACACCAGAAATTCTAGAGCTGAAGATGCAATTGCAAGAGTTGTTGGAGAAGAAGTATATCAGACCCAGCGTGTCTCCTTGGGTAGCACCAGTTATTTTTGTAAATAAGAAATATGGTACACTCAGATTGTGTATTGATTACAGACAGCTGAACAAAGTCACAGTAAAGAACAAGTATCATTTTCCTAGGATCAATGACCTCTTTGATCGAATGAGAGGAGCAAGGGTATTTTCCAAGATTGAATTGAGGTCGGGTTACCATTAGGTGAGAATCAAGGATGAAGACATTCATAAGACAACCTTTAGAACAAGGTATGGGCATTATGAGTTTGTAGTGGTACTATTTGGTCTCACAAATGCACTAGCTACATTTATGTTCCTTATGAATAATGTCTTCAGCAGGTATTTGGACAAATTTGTTCTTGTTTTCCTTGATGAAATTCTTGTTTATTCTAAGAATGAGGAAGAAAATGAAGATCATTTGAGATTGACATTGAAATTTCTCAAGGAGCATCGGTTGTATGCAAAGCTGAGAAAGTGTGACTTCTATAGAGATAGAATTCAATATTTGGGTCACATTATCTCAGAAGAGAGTATATATGTGGACCCTGAAAAGATTGAATCCATTTTGAATTGGCCTACTCCAAGAAATGTGGCAGATGTAATATCTTTTATGGGACTTGTAGGATAATACAGGAGGTTCATTGAATGATTCTCCAAGGTTGCACATGCCATCACTTCTTTTCAAAAGAAGGGGATAAAGTTTGAATGTACATCGAGGTGCAAAGAAAGCTTCCAGTAGTTGAAGAATCTTCTCACCAGTGCACCGGTATTGAAAGTTGCAGACCCAGAGAAATATTTTGTGGTGTGTACCAATGCATGAAGATAAGGGCTTGGAGGGGTCCTTATGCAGGACAACCACGTTATATGTTGAGTCAAGAAAATTGAAGGAGCGTGAGAAGTGTTGGTTGTGGAACCTAATCTTCCAGATTCAAAGATATTATTCAGTTGTGATTGTAACCTAGGAGTACTGTACACTCATTCCCCCTTCCTTGGGGCTCGGGGTAGCACCCCGAAAAAGGGGGTTCGGGGGTAGCACCCTTGAGAAAACGGGGGTTCAGGGGCGGAGCCCCCAAGAATTTTTTTTTTGGGATGTGTGTTGGCCAACAGTATTGCGAACCCATGGTATTGGGTTAACCCTAGAATTTTCCCATTGTATTTCCCCTATAACAGAAAGCATTGTAAATCGACTGTGTATGGTATTGTATTGTATTGGAAGAGAGACTGTGAGAGTGTGAAGAGGAAGTGCAACGGTTTTGTTGTAGGGTGTATCCCTTCATTTTTCTGGACTATAATAAAAGGATTGGCAATTTCTTTGTGGATGTAGCCCATCGTTTGGGTGAACCACGTTATATCGGTGTCTCTCTGTAATGTTTTAATGTGTTTTGCATCTTGTTTATGGATTTAACTGTGTATCTGTTATTGCTCTGCAATCTTGTTTTCTAACAATTGGTATCGGAGCCAAAAGTTCTATTTGGTTGGTAAACTCGCAAGAAATAAGGATTCCTGGTTCGAGTGGGAGCAATGGCGAAAGAAGCAAAGTTTAGGGTTGAGAAATTTAACAGCCAAAACTATCAGTTATGGAAGCTACAAATGGAGGACTATCTGTACCAGAAGGATCTGTACCTGCCATTGGGAGGAAAAGCAAAACAGTCGATGGCTATGAAGCATGAAGAATGGGAGGTTCTTGATAGAAAGGCACTAGGAACAATACGGCTATGCCTGGCTTCGTCGGTGGCCTTCAATATTTCGAAAGAAAAAGCAACAGAGGGTGTGATGAGCGCATTGAGTAAGCTCTATGAAAAACCCTCAACTTCTAACAAGGTATTTTTAATGAAGTGTTTATTTAATATGAATATGTCGGAAGGTGAATTTGTTGCTGACCATTTAAATGAGTTTAATACACTTACCCGTCAATTAAGTTCTGTAAAAGTGAGCTTTAATGATGAGGTTAGGGCTCTTCTAATCTTGTGCTCATTGCCAAAAAGATGGAATAGCTTGGTCATGGCTGTAAGTAACTCTGTCCCTAGTTCAAACACTCTTAAGTTTGATGAAGTTGTTGGTTTTATTCTTAGCAAGGAAATGCGAAGAAAAATCACAGGTGAGACATCAGGTAATGCGTTGACCATGGAGAGCAGAGGGAGACAAAACGAGAGAGGAAGGAGCTCAGGAAATCACGACAAGTCTAAAAAGGGAAGATCCAAGTCCAGATTCAGAAAAATAGAGTGTTGGAACTATGGTAAGAAAGGACACCTAAAGAAATACTGTAGAGCACCAAAGAAGAAAGGTGAGAGGTAGAAAGAGACTACCCAGGAAGCTAATGTAGCAGGTGATGTGTTACAAGATGCTTTGATTCTTGCATTAATTAATACTAGTGATTACTAGGTAGTAGATTTAGGGGCTTCATGTCATGCTACACCCCATAGGAAATTATTTTATGATTATGTTCAAGGTGATTTTGGACATGTGTTATTGGGGGATGATGAACCATGTAAAATTTTTGGAAAGGGTAATGTACGGATTAAGCTAAATATAGAAAATGACTGGTTGTTAAAGGATGTAAGGCACATTCCTGCTATGAAAAGAATTCTGATCTCAACAAGGTAGTTGGGAGATGGTGGCTGTTTATCTACG
>LPNX010242669.1:546701-567225 GCA_001517045.1 Pseudotsuga menziesii | reverse complement strand
ACGTGGTGGAAGGTCACTAAAGGATCAATGGTAATTGCAAAAGGAGATAGGATAGGTACGTTATATTTATGTCCTCATAATACTGATTATTCTATTTCTGCAGCTTCCACAGAAACAGGTGCAGCGTTGTCGCATAATAGGCTTGGCCACATGAGTGAGAAGGGAATGCAGATTCTCCTCTCAAGGAAACTGCTTCCAGATCTGAAGCAGGAAAGTTTGGAATTTTTTGAGAACAATGTTTATGGAAAATAGAATAGAGTTATATTTCTCAAGGTTGGGAAACAAAATAAGAGTGAAAAGTTAGAGGTTGTCCATACAGATGTATGGGGACCGGCTTAGGTACAATCTCTTGGTGGCTCTCGTTATTATGTCACTTTTATTGATGATACAACTAGAAAAACTTGGGTTTATTGCATTAGACAAAAATATGATGTGTTTGATACTTTTAAGAAGTGGAAAGCTTTGGCTGAGAATGAGACAGGAAAATGGTTGAAATGTCTCATATCTGATAATGGAGGCGAGTACTACAGTAAGGAGTTTGATAGTTACTGTTCACACAATGGGATTCACATAGAGAAGACAGTCCGTGGAACACCCCAAGAAAATGGTGTGTCAGAAAGGATGAATAGAACGATCATGGAGTGTGCAAGGTGTATGAGATTGCATGCAAGGTTGCCCTTACAGTTTTGGGCTGATGCTGTAAACAATGTTGTTTATTTAATAAACAAAGGGCCTTCAAGCGCTTTGGATGGTGGCATTCCAAAGGAGGCATGGACAAGTAAACAGGTAAAATACTCATTTATGAGAAATTTTGGTTGTGAATCATTTGTCCATATTGATAAAGATGATAGAAAAAAGCTTGAGGCTAAATCCAATAAATGTACCTTTATTGGATATGGGGTTGATGATTTTGGTTATCGCTTATGGGATCTTAAAAATCACAAAATAATTAGGAGTAGAGATGTAGTATTCAATGAAAAGGTCATGTACAAAGATCAGTTGCAGGGAAAGAAAGAAGAAAAGGAAAACACAGAGTACACAGTGCTTGATGAAATCAAAGAAAATGAAGTTCCAAAAGCACCAGAAAATCAAGAGCAGCAGCAGGTACTTGAAACTCCTGCAACTGTAAGAAAGTATACCAGGTTAAGTAGACCCCCTGAACGATTCTCTCCTTCACTGTATTATTTATTGATGACCGATTCTAGTGAACCATAATGTTTTGAAGAAGCAATGTAGGTAGAAACTAGAAATAAGTGGGAGCAAGGCATGGATGAGGAGATGGAATCATTGGTAAGAAACTAGACTTGGGATCTGGTTAAGTTGCCTGCAGAAAAAAGGGTATTGCAGGATAAATGGGTTTACAGGTTGAAGGAAGAAGATGGTGGAAATAAGCAGTACAAGGCTAGACTTGTTGTAAAGGGGTTTGCACAAAATAAAGGTATAGACTTTGATGAAATATTTTCTCCTGTTGTTAAAATGACTTCAATTAGAACTATTTTAAGTCTAGTGGCGGTAGAAGATTTGCATCTTGAACAATTAGATGTAAAAACGACCTTTCTCCATGCGTATTTGGAGGAAGAGATTTATATGCAGCAACCACAAGGGTATGAGGTCAAAGGGAAGGAGAATTTGGTTTGCAGGTTGAAGAAGAGCTTCTATGGCCTGAAGCAAGCTCCGAGGCAGTGGTATTTAAAATTTGATAAGTTTATGATAGAACAAGGTTATGATAGATGTCATTCTGACCATTGTGTTTATTTCAAGAGGCTAGATAACGGAAGATATATTATCTTGTTATTGTATGTGGATGACATGCTTGTTGCAGGGTCTAACATGTAAGATTGCGATTTTTCCTGTCTCTTGTTATTCTCATACCAAGGATTTGATTTGCAGCACCCAAATCCTTCATCGCAAATTGACATTGTCTCAAGGTGAGTACATAGAAAAGGTGTTGTAGAGGTTTCGAATGCAGAATGCAAAACCAGTCAGCACACCTTTGGCAAGCCGTTTCAAACTAAGCAAGCATATGTGTCCAGAGACACATGAAGAGATAGATTACATGTCCAAGATTCCCTATTCATCAGCAGTTGGGATCTTGATGTATGCCATGGTGTGCACAAGACCAGATATTGCACATGCAGTGGGAGTTGTGAGCAGGTATATGAATAATCTAGGTAAATAGCATTGGAAAGCAGTACAGTGGATTCTCAGGTATTTGAGAGGTACCACTTCTCATGCATTATGTTTTGGAGGTTTAGACACTATTCTATAGGGATATGTTGATGTCGATATGGCTAGTGATAAAGAGAGTAGGAGGAGCACCACAGGGTATGTGTTCACTATAGGTGGAACAGCAGTAAGTTGGATTTCAAAACTGCAACAAGTTGTTGCACTTTCAACAATGGAAGCAGAGTATGTTGCTGCTACAGAGGCTAGTAAGGAGATGATTTGGTTGCAGAGGTTCATGGAAGAATTGGGTAAGAAATAGGAGAATAGTAGGTTTTACAGTAACAGCCAGAGTGCCATTCATCTTGCAAAGAACTCAGCCTTTCATTTGAGGACTAAACATATACAACTCAAGTACCACTTCATAAGATATGTTCTAGATGAAGAACTGTTAAAACTGGAAAAGATTCACACTAGCTAGAATCCTGCAGACATGTTGACAAAGGGAGTAACCAGAGAGAAACTGATTTCCTGCTCGGTTTCTGTTGGCCTTAAAGCATGAAGGTGAAAAGAAGAAATTTTCCAAGTCCAAGGTCCAGAACATAGTCCAACAAGTGCAGTTGCTGTGATTAGTCTCCAAGTGGGAGATTGTTGGTTGTGGAGCCTAATATTCCATATCCAGAGATATTATTCAGTTGTGATTGTAACCCAGGAGTACTGTACACTCGTTCCCCCTTCCTTGGGGTTCGGGGTAGTGCCCCGAAAAAGGGGGTTTGGGGGCAGACCCCCCGAATTTTTTTTTTTGGGATGTGTGGTTGCCAACAATATTGCGGACCCATGGTATTGGGTTAACCCTAGAATTTTCCAATTGTATTTACCCTATAAAAGAAAGCATTGTAAATTGACTGTGTATGGTATTGTATTGTATTGGAAGAGAGACTGTGAGAGTGTGAAGAGGAAGTGCAACGGTTTTGCTACAGGGTGTATCCCTTCATTTTTCTAGACTGTAATAAAAGGACTGGCAAATTTCTTTGTGGACGTAGCCCATTGTTTGGGTGAACCATGCTATATCTGTGTCTCTCTGTAATGTTTTAATGTGTTTTGCATCGTGTTTATTAATTTAATTGTATATCTGTTATTGCTCTGCGGTCCTATTTTCTAACATTTGTCACAGGGTTGGCATGGTGGTTTGATTTCTTCTTTGTGAAGTTCACTCACACTGGTGATTGTTCCTTCTTGGATCCAAATAACTCTTACTCACAGGTAATTCTTTTACTCTATAATCAATCCTTTCATCGAAATATTTTATAGTTAATGTTTTAATAGAAATAAGAAAAGAGTTATGAATAATGTTTGGCATTTAAATTTGTAGGCTACATCCAAAGGCTCCAGACTTGAAAGGAAATGCCTCTCATGCATCAGTTATCTTTGTGGGATTTCAAACGGGTAATCCTCGGTCTCGTCGTGTGTTCTCCCTGCTTGTGAAATGGTTGTTGGTTGAAGGTTCCTGTGGTTGGAAACCTAGCTCCAAACTCTCTACTGGTTATGATATTTAGTTTGTTTAAAACTCCTATTTTAAGTGAAAACCCTTGCAGTGCTCGCTGGGTAGCATAGGCTCTTGAGCCATGATGTGTATTTGGTTTTGGTTAAACAAATCAGCCTTATGGCTTGATAATGAAATACTGTTGATTTACGAATATAAGAAATGCCTTATGCTCTCTGTTTCGTTTGCTTCACTTTTACTTTTACATGAAGAATGTGAACTGTGTTTTTTTTAACCTGTCAATAATGTATTTATCTTACTGTTAATACAAAATATTTATATATATATTTGGTTTTAATAAGGAAGACTGTGGACTAGTCTAGTTGTATAGTTCACAGGGTTTTTTCCCTTACAGTCAGCAATGTACTTGGTTATATTTTACTACAGGATTATTTTGTATTTGGCCAACAGTATTGCGGACCCATGGTATTGGGTTAACCCTAGAATTTTCCTATTGCATTTCCGCTATAAAAGAAAGCATTGTAAATCGACTGTGTATGGTATTGTATTGTATTGGAAGAGAGACTGTGAGAGTGTGAAGAGGAAGTGCAACGATTTTTCTACAGGGTGTATCCCTTCATCTTTTTGGACTGTAATAAAAGGACTGGAAAATTTCTTTGTGGACGTAGCCCATCGTTTGGGTGAACCACGTTATATCTGTGTCTCTCTATAATGTTTTAATGTGTTTTGCATATTGTTTATTAATTTAACTGTATATCCGTTATTGCTCTGCGGTCCTGTTTTCTAACACCTAGTGAACTAGATACCCAGCCATGAAGTCATATTCTCGCTTGGCTCTCACGCATGCGAATTGTCAACCTACCAATAGCCAAGAAAAGTGTTGATTTGCATGTCGAGATTAAAAAATGGCTAAGTGTTAAAATAAAGTAAAGTGAGGATCCACAACAATCAGAGATCGGATAGTCTATAGTTAATCCACACAAGATCCGACAGCTGAGGAAGAAATATGAAAGGGTAAAATGGAAAGGTTGAGGTTCCGCAAAAGTTAAAGATCAAATGAATGAGATTAAACCTGCACTTGAAACCAGATCGATGATCAAGATCGAATCCATGAGGATCGACAGTGTGGAAAGATCGAAGCCATAAATCGAAAGAATACAAATTTTGGTTTCGAAAAGTGCATGTGTCGAGTTCTGATTCCCAAACTAGAAGTTAGAAGCCAGGAAATGGAAAATCAAGGGAAGAGTAAAAGAAAGTTAATACTTTTGATTACAAAATCCAAAAATTGGAAAGGTGAAGTTTGAAAATCAGAAAAGGTGGAATCCGCGGAGAACGAAAGTCGGAGAGACGACTTTCGAAATATGAAATTCGTAAATCGGAAAAGTGAAGTCGGAAATCGAAAAAGGTGGAATTCACGGAGACTGAAAGTCGGAGAGCCGACTTCCGAAATTTGAAATCCAGAAATCAGAAAGGTGAAGTTTGGAAATTGGAAAAGGTGGAATTAGCGGAGACTAAAAGTCGGAGAGATGACTTCCAAAATCTGAAATATGGAAATCGAAAAGGTGAAGTGCAAAAATCGGGAAAGGTGTTGAAAGTGCAGAAAACTTGTTTCAAGAGTTGTTGTTTCGATTTCCACCACCTGACAATCAACGGTAAGGAAAATGCGTGAAGAAGATCAATGATGGGGAATCATTGAGGCATAAATTTGGTGTGGAAATGCAATTTTGAGGGGGAAATATATGTACTAGATCGACGGAACAGAGAGACTCCAAATTAGATCAATGGCTTGGATTGATTATGGAGAAGGAGATCACGGAAGCACCGAAAAATGTTAATCTGAGCTGTGGAAATGAATTCTGAGGTGCAACCATAAATGATCAAGAATAATTTCCACATGAAAATCGTAGATGGAAGGTGAAGCCCATGTTTTGTGAGAGAAACATGTCCAAAGAAGTGTGCAATGAAGATAGCCCATAGAGAGCCCGCCGAGGAGGAAAGAATCCCACAGGATTGGGTTTGAGGAAGCACACAGTCAGAAGAAGTATGCAGCCTATAGATGGAAGATAAGCCTGCGATGAAGGAAGACATCATCCATGAGATAAGAATCCCACATCCTGAGAGGAAGAGGAAGCTTGCAGTCTTGGGATGGATCCCACAGATTTGAGGATGATTTAATTAATTGATTAAATAAAAATGAGTGACATTACATAGATACAAATTAATTAATTAATTAGATAGAGAATCAAAGAGGTGTGAAGAAATAAAAAATCAGGGGTGTGTTATTTGAAGAGGTGTCAGGATGGAAGGGCACGAGATGTTTTGAAGAGATGCATGAAGATATATTTAATCAGAAGATCAAAGCAAATGAGAAGTGCATCTTGTAGTTCTATATCAAAAAATTAGAAACAGATACCGATGGGTGTGACAGAGAATGGAGGGAAAATAAATCTATGATATTACATAAAAACATATTAGGGTGGTAGGGTGGCGCTAGGGCAGGAAACAGGCTTGCAGGGGGTTTTTTCCTCCTTCCAGCAGAAGATGGTAAATAGGGTGTAGGAGCATCCTATCAGTTGTAGCTGACAAAAAGGGTGTTGTAGCATCCTTTCAGTAGCAGCTGATAAAATAGGGGTTCATAGCCTCCTTCCAGTGGTAGCTAGTAAATAGGGTGTCGTAGCATCCTTTTAGTAGTAGCTGATAAACTAGGGGGTCATATCCTACTTCCAGTAGTTGCTAGTAAATAGGGTGTAATACCATCCTTGTCTGTAGCAGCAAGCAAAACTATTTGTAAATAAAAAATTTGCAGTAATAGGACGTATTGGTGGTTTACCCTATTGGGCTTCCACGTTAAAATTGTGTTCTCTGTATTCTTATTGTTATGTGTTTTTAATGATAGATTTAAAAAGTGGTTAAATTAGTAAAAAGATAAAAATGTTGATTCACCCCCCCTCTCAGTATTGACCAATAAACCAAAACAGGTCACAAACAAAGTGGTTCAAATGAATTTAATTCCTTCTACATAACAAATTTTTGATATATTTACTAAACCTTTACCAAAGACACAGTTTGAGTACCTACAGTAGAAGCTTGGTATCATATCTTATTCCAAATAATGTGTTCACTTTGATAGGGGAGTTGCGTTATAGAGTCTTCTCTGACATTGATGTTAAAGGGGGATAATTTTTTGTTGCGATAGATGATAAGAAGTCGATGATTACAAGTGAAACATGCATCCAGAATTTGAAGGTTTCCTTCAAAGCCAAAGGGGGAGACTATTGGAATTATGATAGGTATTGCGATTATGTGGAAATAGATCAGATTGTGATGTGGTTTTCATTGATGGAAACACATAATTTCCAACCATATGATCCAACAGAAAGGAGGATACATAAGCAGATATTAGACTGTAATCAGTCTCTCCGCTCATGTATGCAACAAAACTAGTTCTCCTAAGGAAGCAAACTATGACTTAGCCTAGATGAATACCTTCAATATCAAAAATCAAGAAGCTAAGACATGATGTCCATTCTATCCATTTGACAGAGATTGGACAATACAAAGAGTACATTTAATTCACTCGACAAAGATTGGACGGACTAGATTAAAGGAGGAAAGATGGATCGACGGTGGGAAAAGATTCACGAAGTGAACCTATATGGGAGATAAGAGATCCGCAAAAGAAAAATTAATATCAACAACGTTAAGGTGAGATACTCATTTGATCGCATATCGAAGGTCGAGAAGGAGCCAATAAGAAATCGACGACTCTCAAAAGTTTTGGAAATAGATTCGTTGAAGGAAATTACGGAAGCCCATTTCGAGAAGAGTTGAAGGCATGCCTGCAATCCGTAATCCACAACCCAATTATGGAAAGAGACTTGTGGAAGGAAAATTATAGAATCCCAATTTTGGGGAAAATGGAAAGATGGATCCGCAATATGCAATCCGATTTTGGAAAGGACCATTGTGGTCGCATTATTACAGAAATCATTCTTTGGAAAAACTCGGAATTGCATATCCACAACCTACAATCCGCAATTGTGGAAAGGTAGTTGCGGAAACTAAGTTGCAGAAACTTAATTGCGGAAAGATTGAGTTGCAAAAAGACTAAGGTTGCAGAAACAAGCTTGCGGAAAGATAGCCCGCGGGACAAAAGTTGTGGAATCGAGATTAGAGAAGTTACAGAAGAAATTTTTGGTCACGTTTCTAAATTCGATTCGACCAGTTATGAATTCAAGAAGTTGACGACATATGGTTAAATAAGTTTAGAATGCTTATCGATTAGGTTACTTTCTTGCCATGTTTCATTGAACAGTTTTTGATCAATTATGAAACTTAAAGTCAAGCATACGAACAGGTAAAGGGAATAAATATTGGCAAGCATAAAACGAAGGGTGAGAGAAATTTATGATAAGCGTTGAAATGGGGAGAATACACATAACAAAGATAGTGAAGGGAGCCAAGTTTGAATGAGCAGAAGTAGAAGTAGATAAGAGAATGTAATAGAGTTGGTAAGCATAGCTATATCTAGTTTTTAGCATTTTGTACTAAACAAAGTTTAAATCTAGGGAATAGGGTGGTAGGGTGGTGCTCGGGAAGACTTGTAGTCTTTTGTGTGCAATTTAGAGCTTGTACAAGTCTAGTGGGTGCTAGAAAACTAGGAGAGTTGGTACTCTCCACAAGTTGCTTCTTGTAAAATAGAGGTTGTAGCCTCACTTGAGTCGGTGCTCAAAGAAAGTTAATTTGTAATAAAAAAATTATCTTATGCATGTCCTCGCGAATATCTATCTCTGTCCCCATAATATGCATGATTTATTACACTTACATATGTTTTATATTTGTTGCATTATCATGGCTATAGATTTGTGAACAATAATAAAGTCTTAAAAAGTAAAAAATTGTTTAAGCTTAGGAATAATTAATCTTCAACCCCCCCCCCGCTTCTCAGTTATTTGAATAATATCGACAAAGGCATATTTCTTTTAATTTTGAGCTTATAAGTTATAAACCGCTTCTAAATTTTCTCAATATTCCTCCATGATTCTCTAGAAATGTTGCATCCACATACTTCACAACCATACAAGATAATAGGGATGACAAGAGTTTCAAAGAGGAACTTCTTTTTATCCCACATGACCAGATTGGTTGATTTACAGTTATTTTCAAGACCAAAATAATCTTTCCACCCTCCATTAATCATTTTCTCAATGCTATAGTTCCAATTGATCTTGTGATCAATATCAATTCCAAGATACTTGTAAGAAGTCACTTCCTTTATATTTCTATTATAATAAATAAAATTTGCGTAAGTGTCTTTCTTAGATTTTATAATCATGAGTTTTGTCTTCTTGGTGTTAACAATCATACCCATGTTAGAGAAAACTATTTAAGAATTCTTAATTTCTTATCAAGATCAAAAGGACACCTTTCCATAAGATCAATATCATCAGCACAAAGTAGGAGGATGATAACTATCCCAACTAAGACTGTATCGACACAACTTGCTTCTAAACATTTTTCTAGCTTATCAATGTAAATGCAAATAAGGGTAGGAGAGAGGGGGAAACCTTGTATTAACTCCAATATTATAATTTATATATATATTTCACCCCTCATTATTCTTAAACTTGGAAATCACCTTTTTGTATAACCTTATCACATAAGCTTTCAACTCAAAAGGAACCTTAAGCTCCTCTAGCCCATTCCATGAGTTATTTCTAGGCATTATATCAAAAGATTTTCTAAAATCCACAAAACAACAAAATAGGTCAGAGTTATTATTACAACATTCCTCTGTAATGATCCTAAGTGTGAGGAGGTGATCTGTGGTTGAATGATTCCTTCTAAAACCTTGTTGGCCTTTAGATCGCTTCCCTTCCATTTCTAGCCATCCATTGATATTATTTTCTAAGATAATACCATATAACTTAGTTAAGATAGGGCTAATCATTATAGTCTGATAATTAGAGGGGTCATTTTTATCACCACTTTTGAAAATAGGAATAATGAGGCTTTGAGTCAAAGGTGTAGGAAACCCTTGCTTCACCGCTAGATTAAATATTTTGTGGATGTGAGGGAGGAGGACAGTCCCTCCAATTTTTAATATTTTCACTTGGTAGCCTTCAATGTCCTTGGCTTTTCCATCTTCTAAGCGCTTAACCTCGAAATATATGTCTTCTAACGAGAAAATGTATTTCATTGTAAGAAGGGTTTGAATGTCATCTCTGATATCCCAGGATTCATAAAGCGTTTTAAGATAGGAATTCCAATATTTTAAAAAAGTTCTATTGTCTTCTTTTGTTTTGCGAGTCATAATTTGCCTCCAGAATTTCTTAGGAGCCACCTTGGAGAGGTGTAGGAGATTTTGCTTCCTTTTACTTAGATAGTGTCTTTTTTTGTTTTTAATTGAGGCTTTGAAGTGATTTATCTTGTCCATTTTTATTGAATTTGTAGTAGCTTGCTTAATTTATTTTCTTGCATCTTTACACTCTTGATCATACCAAGGGTTGGTTCTACTATTGCTCGTTTTAGTTGAGACTTCGATACAGAACTTGTTAATGGATGGCGAGAGGGTTGTAGCAAAATAATGGAAGAGATTTTCTATATTCTCCATGCTAGATAAAGGAACCACTCCATTTGTTAGTAAATGTCAGCTTTATTTTTATCAATGATCAGGTGCTTTTGGAAATGATAGTTTTCCTCCTTGGGATCGCTATGCATGGCAATATTGAGAGTTATAATTAAAGGTCTATGAAAATAGTCGGGCTCATGGTCGTTGAACATGTTGAAATATATTAATTTGTTGTGTATAGAGATATTAGATATAACATAATCTAGCACACTACTTCCAAGCCCATAGTTACAAGTCATCTGACTAGAGTTTGACCATTTTGTGAGACAATTACAAATAAATTGAAATAATTAATTTATTTTTATTATTTAATTAACAACTTTTGATTTAAAATCATCATTCACTCATTTTTTTTTTATAAATTTGAAAATTATTTTTAATTTATAACATAAATTTATGATCATACACCCTTTTTTGGAACAAAAGTTTAAATGATTATTAATGATAATAATCATTTGATTATTATTACTTTAAAATAATGTAATAAATTAAATTAGGTATTTATTTATAATTTCATAAAATTGTTTTATCTTCGTTTCCTTTATTTTTTATAATGTTGAACGTTATATTTTAATATATAATATTGATAAATATTTCTATACATAAAATAAGGTACACCCAAATTCCATACTTCCACAAAAGTCAAAACACAACGAATACGATTACGATCACTTAGTTTAGTTGAGAAAATACAGAGTTCAAGATTTCACTTAGAAAGTAAGTCTTCGGATTTCTAAAATTATCCAAAAATTAATAAATACAGAGTTCAAGATTTCACTTAGAAAGTAAGTCTTCGGATTTCTAAAATTATCCAAAAATTAAAGTACATGGAAAGGAAAAATGTAGCATTTGGATAATTTGAGTGTCCAAGTGATGATTTTTGTTGTGTTGTAAGTTGACTTTTAAAATTTTGAAATAAAGAAACCTTTGGAAATTGAAATTAAAAATAAAGTTGAAACGGAAATCAGGATAAAGTAATACAGTAGGAGCAATCCTCCCTCATTGGACGGAGGAGGAGCAAAGTTAGCGTTGACTTTGCTCCTCCTCCATCCAATGGAGGGAGTTTTGCTCCACAGCTAGCTCACTCCAGCTAGCTAATATGCGTGGGAAGAAAAACATTAATATTAATATAAATGTTAGAACGATTCGGGGAATCGGGAATCCTACTGAACTGGTGTTAGATACGTTGATGCTCAACTCTCAGTTCCCTCTACTGGAAGGGATATATACATTTTTCACTTCGTCGAATAAGTACGTTATATACCACTTTTCATGTTTCAGGCCGTCGTTTGCTTCCAGAATCGAAGTTCGGCCATAAATCATTGGTTCGATCTGAGAATTTTTGCCTGACGTTGAACAGAGAGCCTTTTTGTTCCAATGTTTGTAAAGGTTCCGGAAATGTTGGGGATTTACAGTTATCGGGCTGTACGTTTTGGCTTTTCCCGATTTTCTTCTGCAGTTTGGTTTTCTCAAGTTCAATCGATTGGCTTACTTCGAGAAAACTTTGTAGCCATGGCGTTTCTGTTTGTTTTTCAAATGTTTAATTTCTTGAATCTGTGTAACATCCTTGTCGCGTGGAGGATTCCATGTTTAATTTCAATAGTTCCGTTTCGTAACTTTTTTTTGTCGGGAAGGGCGCTGGAAAGCTTGGGCAAAGCCCCCGAGTTTTAAGGTTGACCTAATAAATCGCTCTTTGTTGTTGTGCATTAGGCAAAATATTTCTCAGAAGTTCAAGCTTAGAAGGAAGGTTGGCATCATGGCCAACAATCAGCTAGAAGTATTAAATGCCTTGGACCTAGCAATTGTTATTGCAAGTATGGGTTTCTTCAAAGATGCCTATGACTTGTTCTGTATTCTCGGAAAACGGTTAGCCAACATTTCTGTTTTCCCTCTTTTACTTGTTTCTTCTTCTTAGCCCCACTTCTCTTTTCTCTTTTATGTTGCTTGTTTGTCTCCTTTTTTTAGGTTTACAATTTCATCCTTCATATAGAAAATTTCTGCGGACTAGCTGACTTAACATTTAAAGACTACAATTATTTTGTACCTAGAAACTTAGCTTCAACAACTAAATTCTAATGTCTTATATACAAGAAATCTGAACTCTTTATCTTGTCAGACTCTTTGGCATTCTCTGACCTGCTTCTAACAGAGTCGGTTGATTGGATTATGGATCAGCGAGTAATTAATATTTCCAACACTCCCCTTTAAACATGCTCTGTTCATGACAGAGTTCACTGTATAGAACTTGTCATTCCCAAATAACTTCGAAGATATTGAAATGTATCCCTTGCCAATGGTTTTGTAAATATGTCTCCAAGTTGATCTTCAGACCTGCTAAATTCTAAACAAATTTCTTTGTTGTTCACCAACTCTCTTATGAAATGATACATTGCGTCAATGTGTTTGGTTTTCTTGTGAAACACGTGATTGTTTGACAAGGAAATGGCTGAATTGTTGTCACAGAAAATAGTTGTTGGTTCTTGCTGGTTTTGTGAAAGATCTTTTGACATTCTTCTTGTCCAAACAACTTGACATGCAGTGCATGTAGTTGCGACATACTCTGTTTCTGCTGAAGATAGAGTTACTATGGGTTGTTTCTTTGAAGCCCACGCAACAACTGTACCAAAATGAAATGTGTACCCATATGTGTTTTTCCTATCATCTGTGTTGTCTCTATTGTCACTGTCAGTATATCCTATGAGTTTAAAGTTTTCTAAAGTTGAATACATTATTCCAATGAAATCCTCACTCACTCACTTTGGTGTACAGCGTTGGCTCACTTTCACTTCCGTGAAATCCATTCTCAATGAGATAGGAATCAATGCGACTGTACCAAGCTCTTGGAGCTTGCTTTAAACCATAGAGCGCCTTCTTCAGTCTGTACACTTTGTGTTCTTGTCCTGGAACTTCATAGCCTTGTGGTTTTTCTACATATACTTCTTCATCCAAATAACCAATCAGAAATGCCGACTTAACATCCATTTGATAAACATTTGCGGCAATGGCCAAAACAATTCTGATTGTAATCCATGCGTGTAACTGGTGTGAACGTTTCATTGAAATCTATGCCAGGTTGTTGTGTGAACCCTCTTTCTACCATTCTTTCCTTCTGCTTCTGCACATTTCCATCTGCATCTTTTTTGGTCTTATAAATCCATTTGACGCTAACTACATCTTTATCTTTTGGTATCAACTAGTTCCCATGTCTGGTTTTTCTCAATACAATCTATTTCTTCATCCATGGCGTGTGCCCATACTTCTTCTTAAAAAAATTCCTCAAATGTTAGTGGATCATCTATTTGATAGAATAATGCAAAGAGAGAGAAGGAATTTGGTGTACCAGATTCATATATCTCATGTAGAGTTCTTGTCTTCACTAGATTTGTTGACGTTGAACTGCTTGATGGAGTCTGTTGTCCTCTTAGTGTGCTTGTCGATGTAGCTTGAGCTACGAATTGTGTCAATATTCCTTATGTTGAACCATGTTGCGGTGTCATTGGAGTCGAAGGTACTGCGATCGGTTGATTTACTTGTGGTGTTTGAACCACTTCTTCTGGCGTGTCTTCATGCTCGACATTCGACACAATCTTGACATTCTTCTTGACGGTTCCATCCCATGATTCATTCTCAACGAATTGAAAATCGTGACTAATAATTACTTTCCTTGCAAGAGGGTCATACAACTTGTATGCTTTTGTGTCTTCAAAATAACCAATAAAAATACATTTTTGTCCCTTCTTGTCTAATTTCTTTCTTAGCTCATTTGGCACATGAGCATATGCGACAAAACAAAAAAAAATTAAATGAGAAACACTATGATTGATACCTGTCCATGATTCTTGAGGATTCTTGTTCTTCACACTCTTTGTCAGACATCGATTCATAATGTATACAATAGTTGCGACTGCTTCACCCCGATATTCATTTGGCAAATGCTTCGCTGCTATCATGCTACACGCCATTTCCATAATGGTTCTGTTTTTTCTCTCTACGATACTATTCTCCTGAGGTGTATACTGCGCAGTGAATTGCTTTTGTATGCCATGAGTTTTGTAGAAATTTAGAAATTTATTTGAAACATATTCACCGCCTCTATCTGTTCTTAGGATTTTTATGCAGTGTCCACTCTGGTTCTCCACGAGTGCCTTGAAATACTAAAAACAACTAAATGCATCATATTTATGTTTCAAAAAATATACCCATATTTTTCTTGAATAGTCATCAATAAAAGTAATAAAATACTTGCAACCACCAATGGATGTTGTCTGCATTGGACCACAAATATCAAAGTGCACAATCTCAAGTGGTGTGCGTGCTCTGTATGACTTTCCAATTGGAAAATTCTCTCTATGTTGCTTGCCAAAAATGCAGCCTTCACAAACTTTGTCTGCTTTGTCGATCAATGGCAATCGTTTTACCATATTGTTTGTGTGCAACAACTTCAATTCACCAAAATTCAGATGTCCAAATCTAAAATTCCATAGCCAGGAATCATCCTGAACTTCTGTTTGAAATGCAGCCTAAAAATCAGCGCTGTCTTTTTCTTTCTTGTAGCAGTACACAACTTCTTCTTTACTTTTTGCCTTGAATGTAGCTTCTGTATTGTCTAGAACTATACTCAATGGAAACAAGCGATTACTTGTCATTGGCACTCTTGCTATCAGTTGGTTTCTTGGACATACATCTTTAATCACAAAATGATTATCCTCCATGTAAACTCTATATCCTTTCTGTATCAGTTGTCCAATACTTAGTAAATTATTCTTTAGTCCTTCTACATGGTAAACATTAGGCATACACTTATGCTCCTCTAGTTTGGTTAAAATACAAACATGACATTTTCCCAAAACAGTGGCTTGGACATTATTTCCAAGTGTAACATTAGTTTGAACTGAATTATCTAGACTGGAAAATAAATTTAAATTACCAGTCATATGATTGCTGCAGCCTGAATCTAAATACCATATATCACATGGAATTTCTTGGATGGTATTGCATTCAATTGGGGATGCACATGCCATCAACATTTCTCTCGACGAAATGCTGGTGTTTGTCGACTGATTCTGGCTTTGCTTTCCTTGGTCATATTGTTTCTTCCTGCATTCATATGCATAATGACCAAATTTTTTATAGTAATGACATTGAATCTTTGATTTATCAAACTTGTGACCACTTGGCTGACTTGTGTTCTGATTCTGTCCTCTACCAGCAACATGTGCAGGACTACTGTTGCGTCCTCCTCTTGAGAAGTTTCTTCCTTTGCCTCTGAAATTATTTCTTCCCCTGCCTCTTCCACGGATTATAGATGATTGTGTTGCGAATGTACCTTCCAATGATGTTTGAGTTCTACTAAGCCTGTGTTCATGATTGATGAGTGAACCTTACAGCTCTGTTGAGGCCCCGAAATTCGCAGGCGACAACAGTAAAGGATTCTCCCCAATCAATGTTCCCAACTAGCCCGTTGACTGTTTGGTGTAGGGAATCCGTCCGATTTGCGGTCCGACTACCGTAGGTCAAGCAACAAACAAAGGGTTCACTGGTTGCGGCCCGGTCCACCGAGTTTTTTGCATTTTGACTTAAATTATGAAATGCAGGTGCCTAACTAGCAATGCAGGGTGATAAAATGTAGGGAACAGTCACAATGTGATGTGCAGGTTCTTACCTCTCGTCTTAAGGCTCACAAACATTCAAATCACATACGACAAGAAAATAAACTACTTATCTAAACTATCCCTAGGGAGAAGAATTAGCATTTATTGGTGAGTAATACACTTTGTACGTGCATAATGAAGAATTACAGATAGCTGATACTTCATTCAAGACACATGAACAATTACAGATATTTAAACAATCAGATAGCTAATCGTTTTATGAACATCACTTATTACTCACAGTGTAAAACATCATATAATATACTGAAGAACATTCAACAAGAACATAGGTTCAGTAAGTCAAACACTCTCACAGCAAATGAAACACAACTGAAAATGAAGTAGTTCCTCTTCAACATTATTCATTCAGTCGTATTGATACATTCCACATTTTGCTTTCTCCAATAGGCAAAAGTTGCAATTCATCATTGTAAAACGAAGTAGTTCCTCTTACAAAGAAATGGTTTACCAATCTTTTCTAGGGAAAAAAGCCCTTTCTTAGTTCCACTTTCCTATCTTTAAACTACAATTACAGAGCATTTCGTTTTCCCCCAGACGCATGGTCTTTTAGTTTCTCAAACGATTCACATTCCCATATCTTGTATGTATGCAATCATGAGCCACTTGGTAATGGATCAGTTTTGGGTTCACGCCTTTACGGCTCCGGATTTCATCCTCCACTCCCCTGGTTTCAGTCACACTTTCGCCAAACGGGTTTGTCCTTCTCTGCACCTCGTTAGATTTGACCGCTTCCTTCAAAACCACCTGCCATCAATCGACAAGCATCATTCAAAATATCAAATATTAGCAATTAAAAACTACTATTCCACAAGGAAATGACAAGGTGCACCACCCGCGGGTTTGACAAACCTATCCTACGATGGTCAACAGGAAACTCACTGGCGGGAAAACTTAAAGTCAGCAATCGGAAAGAAATAAGATCGGAGGCCACAAGGTTTTCCCAGCCGCAACGCTGGGGGAGGCATAAGTTGTGAACAAGCGAAATGCGGGCAAGAGGGGATTTAGGTCGGAAGTCGGACGGTTTTCCATTTTGGGGGTGGAAACACTTTTCCCGTCGCAACGGCGGAAAGGTAGAGGCTTCAGGCACGCGACGAAAAGGTGGGAAAAGCAAATCGAAAATCAGACGGCTTTGACTTCGGACGAATAAATGATTTCGGAGCCGCAACGACGGAGGGGCTGAAACTTCATAGCTTCCGATCTAACATACAATCTACGCCCGATCACAGAAAACTAAGTGTTGAAAAGCTCAACATAGCAACGACGAGACTAAAATATATCAGAGACAACGGTTTACTTAAAAGGCAACTGATCTGACTAAACTCTGGCCATCAAAACCACATTCAACTCAGTGATCTACAATAAAATATTAACACAAACGTGCTCTGGAGAGACAGGCTGCAAATCAATCATTAGAATCGACCAAAGCTACAACTAGACCAGACCTTCATGGATCACACGAAATCAAACGACTCTAAGTGATAAGGAGGGGCCCCAAAAGTTTAAGAAATTAGGGGGAGAAACGTTGCAGCTGCAACAACTGGAGATTTCCTGGTGAACCTAGATCTCTGGGCGTTCAACCTTTTAGTGACAGACTGTTTAACAACAAAAAGTATCATATTGACTTCTTCCAGCAATATGGATTTCTTAAATGACAGCAGTGTGTACCCTTAATCATTGATGACAATCCAATTAGGGAGAGTGGAAACCAAAATCTTCAAGTCCAAATAACTATGCTGAGGCCGGAGGATGAATCTCATTATTACCCTTGTCTTCAGGTGGCTAAAATCTTTGGACACCACAGGATTGGAGCATATGGTAAACAGAAATATTCGTTTGTTCCTCATTCCCATGCCATTTTCACACTCTTCTGGTGCTTTCGGACTTTTGTCCTATTTCATATGAGTTTGCTTACATGCATTTCTTACTGAATCTTGATTCAGGATCCTCTATCCCATCGTGTCCTTTTGTGTGAGTGGTGTACTTCAAGTTCAAACCCACGGACGGAGAGGATCTTTCGGGAATTAAGTATTTGTAATTCGTCTCCTGCTTTGATTTATGATGCTTTCATAGGAGTTTTTTGACTCTTTATTTGCCTTTTGGCATTCTTTTCTTGGTGTGGGATCATTTACATTTAATACACTGTTCACTTTGCTCCTTTCCATGGGTCCTTTGCAGTTGCTCCTTAGGACATTTTAAATGTGACATGGATGGAGCCTCGACATAGTACCCCAAACTCCTCGAATCTGGTTTATTTCATCGGGGGTTAAGCAGGACTTCAATGCACACAGAGTTCTTTGAGAAAACTGCTATACTGGAAGAAATTCGTTCATATAACTTAGTAACACACAGTCTGACACCAAAACGTTTATCAAACCCAAAAATTTCGGATGTATTCCAAGCAACCGCAGGTTTGCTCCCTTTATTGAAATCAACGAAACAAGCTAAAACGAAATCAACAAAAGCAAACTAGAAACATGACTCAAAAGACAGCCGGGCGAATTATTTATATACAAGGCAGCAAAAATCAGACAGACTCGGGAAAAGTAAGGTTTGAGAACCAAACTATTTACTGGTAGGTTCTCCTCCCACCCCTGCAGATCTTGCAACTTGTAAGTAGAAGGACCAAGCTTGGATGCAATCTGAAAAGGGCCTACCCACAACTGCTGGAACTTGGTATGTTTTCCTTTCTCATAATGGGATGGTCCCATTTGAGGACTAAGTCTCCTACTTCAAAGTCTTTTGCCCCAGCTTTGTGCTTGTCGAACCATCTCTTAACCGACTCTTGTTGCTGCTCAAAGCGTTCTTTGGCTTTCGACCTGGCTTCTTCAGCCTTCAAGAGATTATATATTCTTATTTGTAAAACTTCATCATCCGATCCCCTAGACTCTTGAGCTAGTATGGAAGATGGTAGCATGATATTGGGAGGAAGGATGGCTTCTTTGCCATAGACAAGGGTATATGGGGACACTCCAATAGCAGATTTGGGGGTGACTCTATCAGCCCAAAGGGCATTTGGTAAGGCTGAGTGCCAACTCCTCTGGTTTTCTATTACAGTCTTCTTCAGAATTCTAATGAGGTTTTTATTAGAGGATTCAGCCAGGCCATTCCCTTGTGAATAGTAATTAGCAGAATAATGCAATTTTATCCCTTTATCATGAGCAAACGCAGTCAATTTAATTGATGAAAAGTATTTAGCATTATCAAATACTAACGAAACTGGAACTCCAAACCTGGTCATGATATGATCTTGTAGGAAGCTGATGACTTCGTCTTCATTTATCTTGCGTAGTGGGATAACTTCAACCCAGCGAGTGAAATAATCAGTCACAGTAAGAATGTACTTGTGCTGCAGGGACGAATTTGGCTTTATTTCTCCGATGATGTCCATCCCCCATTGCTCAAATGGTTCTGTGATCATTACAGGCTTTAGGGGTGCTGCTGCTTTAGGCTGTCTTCCACCACACCTTTGGCAAATATCACACTTTCTGACGTGTGCGTGTGCATCCCTGAAGAGTGTAGGCCAGTAATAACCAGCCCTGAGGACCTTGTGGGCTGTAGTGTCCTCTGAATAATGTCCCCCAGCCGGACCATCATGCAATTTAGACATTACTTTCTTGGAATCTTCTTTCTCTAAGCATCTCAGAAGGACTCCATCGTAGTTTTTCCTGAATAATATTCCTTCAACAAGTTGATAGGAGGCTGATTTAAGACGTAACGCTCTTCTTTGCTTGGAATTCCAATGTTCTGGCAGCAGCCCTGACTGTAAGTAATGTACAAGGTCTCTATACCAAGACTCGGGAGCTGTAAACAAAGGGCATACATCCATTACATGTAATTCGGCATCATCTTCCTAGGCTTGTTCTTCATTGTTCCCACTTTTAGTCATCAATTTGCATAACCCTTGACCTTTGACTATAGAGGATGGCTTGAATTCAAGGTCATACTCTTGAAGGGATGTTACCCAGTTGCCCCTCCTCTCTCCTAACTCTTTCTATATGAGAAGGGATCTTACACCTGGGTAGGGGACTATTACCTTGGTTCAATTCTTTAATATATAAGGCCTGAATTGCTTCACTTCCTTAAACATTGCATAAGCTTGCTTATCAATAGCTGGGTAATTTAACTCATCCCCCTGCAGACCAGTACTCATAAAAGCGATTGGGAATTCATCCCCCCCATATTCCTTTTGCGTGAGTACAGCTACCAGCGAATCATCGGATGCAAATGTATACATAATAAAGTCTTTATCAAAGTCGAGGCTTTTCAAGGAGGGAGCGTGTGCAACAACAGTTTTAATCTTGTTGAAAGCGTCCTTCTCAATATCAGTCCACTTAAATTGTGTATTTTGTTTGACCATCTGCTGGAGTGGTTTGACAGTCTGAGCGAAATTAGGCACAAACCTTCGTACAAAATTTATGGTTCCCATAAACGATTGCATTCCTTTTTTATTATGGGGCATGGGAATTTGTTCAATGGCCTTAATTCTTTCTGGCTCTATAGATATACCCTTCTTTGAAACTATGTGCCCCAGTAACTTGCCCTCAGTAACGGCGA
>LPNX010242669.1:503866-546662 GCA_001517045.1 Pseudotsuga menziesii | reverse complement strand
CCGACAGCGTTCGAAAATTTGCTTTAGGTGAAAAGCGTGCTCTCCTCTTTTCTTCGAGAATATTGTAATGTCATCAAGGTACACCACAGCGCTTTGTCCAATTAGTCTGCGGAAAGCTATGTCCATAGCTCTCTGAAATTTCGCTCCCGCATTAATCAGTCCAAAGGGCACCCTTCTATAGGAAAAAGTTCCCCACTTTGTCCTGAACGTTGTTTTTAATTTGTCTTCTTCGGCTACCAACACTTGATTGTAGCCAGAGAACCCGTCTAATAATGAAAACAGTTCAAAACCTGAAACCATTTGTAGAAGCTGCTCCATGGGTGGCACAGGATAGTTATCTTTATCCGATGCGCGGTTTAAGTTCTTGAAATCCACACACAGTCTGATTTCTCCTGACTTCTTTATGACCGGTACCAGATTTGATACCCACTCAGAGTGTCTGACTTTAAAAATGATTCTGGCATCCAACAATTTATTTACCTCACTTTGAATTAGTGGTTCCAGTTTTGGATGCATTTTCCTCAAGGGCTGCTGATATGGCTTGACTCCCACCTTGATGGGAACAACGTGTTTGATGATGCTGGTATCGTATGTCTTTAACTCTTGGTACGTCCAGGAAAAGACATCTTTGTATTGTTTAAATAGGTTGATGAACTTGACTCTCTCTGTTGGAAAACAACATTTGCCGAGATTCATGAATTTAGGTGCCGTTTCAGTCCCCAAATTTATCAGCTCGAACAGTAGAGTTGAGCTGTGAGTCTTCATGTTGGCAGGTCTCCTAAACTTTTCATTCAAGTCAAACATCTTTTCTAACGTCCGGACCCCTTTAGGGATGAAATTATCAAATTTCATCTCGGCCTAGTGTTCTTCATCATCAATAATTGCTCCTTTGAATACCTCGTCATTTGTTAAACATTCTATAATTTGTTGGTCATCATCGAACACACGCAGGTTGGTAATCATATCAGGTACTAAAGGCCTGAAAAGCAATTCGACAGTACATCGATTATTTGAGGGTACAAGCCTAGCGGCCGAAGTAGCTAGTAAGTCAGCTACTGCGTTTTTAATTCTTGGGATTGAAATAATGTTGAATGCATTAAAACATCTAAGAAGGTCCCATACCTCATTCTGGTAAGCTTTTAAGTGAGGAGAAACACAGTGGATTTGATTCCGGATTTGTTTCACAATGATTTCAGAATCCCCAAAAACTTTTAAATTACTTACCTTCAAGTCAATCGCTTTCTTGAGCCCCTGCACCAGTGCTTCATACTCAGCTGTATTATTAGTACATTCAAACTCTAATCTACATGAAAGGAAATGTTTATTCTTCTGTGGGTCAATTAGGACACAGCCGGCCCCTGACTCTTCTAATGTCTTAGAGCAATCGAAAAATAAAGTCCAAAGATCATTAACTGTTGAGAATGAATCTACTCCTACTGCTAAGTCTACTATTTTACAATCAATCTCGTCAGCCTGCGAGAACCGAAGGAGATCAGGCTGAGTATCAGATGGGTTGTCGGTGTCTTCCGCTTGATAATTCCCTGGTTCCAACTCAAAAAAATAATTTCCCAATACAGAATCCACAGGCATATTCTTCTCATCCAGTTGAGTAACATTGTACTTCATGTGGGGTTCTCTTAGAATCTTGACCTGGTTTGGACTCCCCTTGTATGGCAACCATAGGTGCAACCAATCTGAAGCGAAATATCCATTTAATTTGGCTAACCACTCTCTACTCAGGACCAAACCGTAAGCGTCTGGTATATCAGCCACTATAATGTTGATAACTTGGCATACTTTGTCATTGGATGCTAGACGGATTAGGACGTCTTTCATCTCACTAATTACCTTAACGTTTGTCCTATCCAACTGAACCACCTTCCACGGGGTCGGCTTTGGCTACCCATTTATCTTCTTACATACCGATATGGGCATGACATTAATGGACGCCCCCGAATCTACCAGACAATTGTGCACGTTATGATTAAAAATTTCAAATGTTAGGAGGAAAGGTAAATGTTTAGCTTTAGACTCACCTCCAACACTGGTTTCTCCAATTTCTTCTTCGTCCTGAGGTTGATTTTCAGCGGGTAGCTTTTCATCTGATGCTTCAAGCGCTTTCAACAATCTCTCTTTTTGATGTGGCACTTTGCACATTTCGAATAATGGAACATTTGCTTTCACCTTTTTCAAATCCTCCACAATGTCATAATTCATCGGCTGTCCAATTGGATGTGGTTTGTCAGTATTTCCTTCACTTGGCTTGGCTGTTGTATCATCCTGTCTAGGACTTTGGTTGGTAATCGTGAATTCTGGAATCTTATCAGCCAAAGCTTTATTTTGAAACTTCTTCCTAACATTTCTCTGTAGCCTTCTGATCTTCGGAAGAATAAGACTGTCGTCCTTGACCATTCCTTGGCTTCTTGTGGCCACGTTAGTCTCCATAATTCCATGGTATCTCTGAGTGTTTCCTTCTTTAGCATCAAATAATGAGACCGAATTCCATAATGCCAAGGTCTCCTTTTCCTGATCTTCATTAGACGTAGAGGAAGAATTTTCTTTTCTTTCTTCATCTCCCTCTTCTGTTAACCTAGAATCCAGCAGTTGATTCATCACTAGCGTCATAGAGTTTATCCATTGTGGACAATTCTTTTTCAGAGTGCGGCTGTTGGTGGAAAGTGCAGAAATTATCCATGCCGACCTCTGTTAGATTCATGGACGCAGCATTATGAGGAGGAGGATTAGAATGATCCTTATCTTCTCTTTTCTTATAATACGGCTTATAAAACCTTTGTGCCTCCTTTTCCTTTTCCATATCTATGATCTTGTTGGAAAGATTCTACATCATCTTAGCCATATTTTCCAGATCTGGCGACTTTTCTTCCTTAGGCTTAGCGAACAATAAGGCTTTTCTCCCCACGCTTTTCTCTCCTTATTGTTCTGGATAATCTTCAATACTTTCTCTTTCCACTTCCACCACTTCTGCCTCTTCATAGGTCTCTGTCAGAGTAGGCTTGGCCCTACCTTTCGCAAACATGGCCAAATCCGGACCCAAAGCTGAAGTATAGTACTCAATTAGTACTTTGTCTGAAGGCTTATCTGTTTCAGAGAAGTTCTTAAGATATGCTGCAAACCTTTGTGTGAAACTGTGCACTTTTTCCTTTTTCACTTTCTTCAATGCACACAGTCCTTTCATAAGGGAATCATGAGTCTTTTGGGTCGCATACTTACTTCTAAAAATCCTCTCAAAGGTGTTCCAGTCCGGAATCGAGTTAGCAGGCAACCCAAAATACCATGAAGCTGCAGCTCCTTTAAGTGTATGTGGGAAAAGTTGACATACTACATCTTCATGCTCCCCAACCCTTAAACCCTCTACTGCCAAGTAGAAAGTCTGTAGATGATCATCCACTAGGATCTTCTCATTGGGGTCAAATTTAGGCAGCAATTTTTCGAAGGATTGGGGTAAGTCATGTAATGGAGGTGTTAGATTTAGAGGTGATCTGGCTCTCCATGCAGGTGGTGGATTTGGTGGGTTGGGGGGTTAGTTTGCATTCACGCCAGCCATGATTCGGGGTGGAGAGTGAGGGGGTGAACCAACAGGAGTTTGAGCAGGAGAACAGTAAGGGGTATCTGGGCCTTCTTGGTTCAAAGGTAATTTGACCTCATACAGAGCAGTCTCTACAAGTTCTTCCCAGTCTCCAACCAACACTGAATCTTCTGCTATAGGATGGTCTTTCTTCTTGTATTCTCTTCTGGGTGAGTCAGGGATAATTGGCAACCCTCCAAGCTTCTTTACATATGCCCGGGTGTGCCTTCTTAGGTCGTTAACCACTTCGTTACCAACAGCGTATAGATGTTCTCTGTTTTCTTCCGGGGTTGGATTACGGAACCCACTTCTTTCGGAACTGTCACCTGTGGAAAATTCTTGGGAAAACGGGTTTCCTCGGCCAGCCATGCACTGGCAGCCCTCCTTCTAGCGCCAAAACTGTTGAGGCCCTGAAATTCGCAGGCGACAACAGTAAAGGATTCTCCCCAATCAACGTTCCCAACTAGCCTGTTGACTGTTTGGTGTAGGGAATCCGTCTGGTTTGCGGTCCAGCTACCGTAGGTCAAGAAACAAACAAAGGGTTCACCGGTTGCAGCCTAGTCCACCGATTTTTTTGCATTTTGACTTAAATTATGAAATGCAGGTGCCTAACTAGCAATGTAGGGTGATAAAATGCAAGGAGCAGTTACAATGTGATGCGCGGGTTCTTACCTCTCGTCTTAAGGCTCACAAACATTCAAATCACATATGACAAGAAAATAAACTACTTATCTAAACTATCCCTAGGGAGCAGAATTAGCATTTATTGGTGAGTAATACACTTTGTACGTGCATAATGAAGAATTACAGATAGCTAATACTTCATTCAAGACACATGAACAATTACAGATATTTAAACAATCAGATAGCTAATCGTTTTATGAACAACACTTATTACTCACAGTGGAAAACATCATATAATATACTGAAGAACATTCAACAAGAACATAGGTTCAGGAAGTCAAACACTCTCACAGCAAATGAAACACAGCTGAAAATGAAGTAGTTCCTCTTCAACATTATTCATTCAGTCGTATTGATACATTCCACATTTTTCTTTCTCCAACAGGAAAAAGTTGCAGTTCCTCATTGTAAAACGAAGTAGTTCCTCTTACAAAGAAATGGTTTACCAATCTTTTCCAGGGAAAAAATCCCTTTCTTAGTTCCACTTTCCTATCTTTAAACTACAATTACAGAGCGTTTCGTTTTCCCCCGGACGCATGGTCTTTTAGTTTCTCAAATTCTTCACATTCCCATATCTTGTATGTATGCAATCATGAGCCACTTGGTAACGGATCAGTTTTGGGTTCACACCTTTACGGCTCCAGATTTCGTCCTCCACTCCCCTAGTTTCAGTCACACTTTCGCCAAACGGGTCCGTCCTTCTCTGCACCGGTAGATTTGACCACTTCCTTCAAAACCGCCTACCATCAATCGACAAGCATCATTCAAAATATCAAATATTGGCAATTGAAAATGACTATTCCACAAGGAAATGACAAGGTGCACCACCCGCGGGTTTGACAAACCTATCCTACGATGGTCAACAGGAAACTCACTGGTGGGAAAACTTAAAGTCGGAAATCGGAAAGAAATAAGATCGGAGGCCACAAGGTTTTCCCAGCTGCAACGCCAGGCGAGGCATAAGTTGTGAACAAGCAAAACGCAGGCAAGAGGGGCTTTAAGTTGGAAGTCGGACGGTTTTCCATTTCGGGGGTGGAAACACTTTTCCCGCCGCAACGGCGGAAAGGTAGAGGCTTTAGGCACGCGACAAAAAGGTGGGAAAAGCAAATTGAAAATCGGACGGCTTTGACATCGGACGAATAAACAATTTCGGAGCCGCAATGGTGGAGGGGCTGAAACTTCACATCTTTCGATCTAACATACAATATACGCCCGATCACAGAAAACTAAGTGTTGAAAAGCTCAACATAGTAGCGACGAGACTAAAATATATCAGAGACAACGGTTTACTTAAAAGGCAACTGATCTGACTAAACTCTGGCCATCAAAACCACATTCAACTCAGTGATCTACAATAAAATCTTAACACAAACATGCTATGGAGAGACAGGTTGCAAATCAATCATTAGAATCGACCAAAGCTACGGTTAGACCAGACCTTCATGGATCACACGAAATCAAACGACTCTAGGTGATAAGGAGGGGCCCCAAAAGTTTAAGAAATTAGGGGGAGAAAAGTTGCAGCTGCAACAAGCTCATCAATAGTAAACGTTGTCATGTATGTGTGTTCTTCCAAGGTTACAACCAAGTTTTCAAATCTTGAGGGAAGACTTTTGATAATTTTCTCAACCACCCTTTGGTATGTTATGATTTCTCCATGATATTTTAGTTGATTTATCAAACCAACAACTCTGGTATACAATGAGTCTACCGACTCTTAATATTTCATGGACATAGATTCAAAATCTCTTCTCAGAATTTGCAGCTTTGAAGTCTTTACCTTGTCCAAACCTTGATAAGCTGTCCTCAATGTGTCCCATGCCTGATTTGCAATAATTGTTGCAGCTACTCTTGGGAGTATGCTTTCATGCATGGCTTGATGTATGTAGAACAGACCTTTTCCATCTTTCTTCCTCTGTTCCCTTAGGATATCTTTCCCATCTTGTGATAGATTATTATATGCAGCTTGATCTGTTGGTTCTGCACAACCATTCTGGACAATATCCCAAACATCTTGACCTGTAAACAAAGCCTTCATTGTTAGAGACCAATATTCATAATTATTTCCTGTAAAAATCGGAGTTTGCAAACTCGACATATTTGAATCAGAAGTAGAAGCCATTTTTTAATTTTTAACTTTCCTTAGAAAATTAATTTTTCCCTTTTAGGACAAGATTTATTTCCTAAACTAGCTCTAATACCAGATCTTGGGAAAACGACAGCCACGGCAATTAAATTGAGTTACCGCGCAACACAACCTTTCTGTTTTGCCCTTTTTACTTTTTCAAAACTTGCGACTCGATTTTCTTGCGGCATAATTTACTATGCAAAGAAATTACTGCACAGAGTTATTGTGTTGTGACAGAGTTATTGTGACGGAGTAACTGCAATGGACTCTTCACTTGTGAAGTAATTTTACTTTGGCTTCGACCGGCTTTTACTGCGACATGAATTTGGTTGCGACCAACTCATGTGCGAACACGTTTTCACTTCCGCGCAATAACTTTATATTTCCTAGTCTAAGGACTTAGGAATATGAAAAACACTTTTTACTGCGATAACCTAGGATTAATTATGACACAAATATATTGTGAATCACTCACAATATCATATAAGAAAATAATAAACAAGATTTGTGTCGAACCTCTGCACGTAAAACTAGGAACTTTTACACAGTGAAATAATTATGGATTCTTGATGTCTTTCACTCACGGTAAATGTAAACAACATTCACTCAGGTAAATATAGAGAAGATGTGCGGCTATCTAAGGCATTCATTCAACCATAAACTTAAGGATTTATATTTAATGTGATGGCATAAAAAAACTTACAGGTGTAAATACAAACTTGGTAAAAACACAGAAGCTTGATCTTCAAACTCTTCAGTGAGTTTTCCTTCTTCTTATTCACCACACTTCTCTTCTCTATTGCTTGTCTGTCTCTTCTTCTTTTAAGTTTACAATTTCATCCTTCATATAGAAAATTTCTTCTGACTAGCCGACTTAACATTTAAATACTGCAATTACTCTCTACCTATAAACTTAGCTTCAACAACTAAATTCTACTATCTTATATACAAGAAATCTGAAATCTTTATCTTGTTAGAATCTCTGGCACTTTATGACTTGCTACAGACTTTGACAGAGTCGACTGATTGGATTATGGATCAGCGAGTAATTAATATTTCCAACATGCATCTCCACCATCATGAAACTATTCGAAAGAATTTATTACTTCGATCCAACCAAAAGTACCCCCGACTATTTTCCTCCAAATGTCTCAGCTGCAGTGAATGGAGTGGCCTTATGCGGAACATTGTTTGGGCAACTATTATTTGGTTGGATGGGTGAAAAACTAGGGTGAATGAAATTCTATTGAATAACGCTCAAAATCATGGTTGTTTCCTCCATCGCATCCGGTTTTTCTTTCGGCAGCACAACCAAATCCGTAATGACAATGCTCTGCTTTTTCAGATTCTAGCTCAGCTTCGACATTGAAGGATATTATCCTTTATCCGCCACTATTATGTCCTAGTATACCAACAAGAAAACCCAAGGGGATTTCATCGCAGCGGTATTTTCTATGCAAGGCTTCGGGATTTTCGCTAGCGGTACCATATCCATTATTGGCTCTGTTGGATTCAAGAACAAGTACGACTACCCCGATGGTCGAGGCTGTCGGAGTGGTCAATGTCGAAGCCAATAGGGTCGATGACTCTTGGTCAGATTCTACTAGGTTTTTTTTTAATAAGTCGAAGGTCAACAATTTTTCCAAAAATGTATTTCGAGATTTGTATTTTGATGTAGCATGCCAGGGTGAATTGTAATAATCACACTATTTCTCGGTAGGCACTTGTTTGTTGCAATCATTCTTGTATTTATGAAAGTGCTTCTTATGATAATTAGGATTTGGTGGAGTCAACTAAGAAGAGTGTTTTGACTTGTCGTAGTCGACTAATGAATTCTTTTTCAGATGTTCAACCTGTCGGCTTGTTCATGAAATGTGCTTTTCCTTTTTGTTTAGCTTCAAGCTTGCTGGCGTAATGAAATGCATCTGTAAGCGTATTGACAGTCAGAAACTCAATCTGTTGCTCAATATACGCAGATAAACCCTTGACGTTCTTCAAGACAAGCAATTTATCTTTTTCTTGGATGCCAAGTCTAGCCGTGAGTCGATAGAACTCATGAGTGTAACTCCGCATGGGTTTGTCTTTCCATTTCCTTAGCTGTTGCCACTTCTTATATTGTTGTTCAAAATATTTGGGCAGGTAGAACTCCTTTTGGACATACTTGAAAAATTTTAGCCATGTGTCTATGCGGTCACCTTTGTTTCCTATATTTGCCGATAAATTCTCCCACTAGCAATGTACGAAGGTTGACATATTTAAGGATGCAATGGTGATTTTTTTTGCTTCGGAGAGTTGATTCATGGAGTAGTAATATTCCAATTGTTGTACCCAATTGTCGACGGATTCTGCGTCAATCTTACCTTCAAGATTCGGTATGTCTAGACTCATTTGCACTTTTAAGGGGATAATTTTATTGGAGTGGGGTCTCGTCAAGTTATCTAGATGTTTAAGCGAATCAAATAAGAATCTTGTTGAACCGGGTGAACATTTCAGCTCGCGGGTGAGCTAGTGTTTTTTCTATGAGTTTCTCTTCCTCGTCAATTGCATGTTTATTTTTTGCTTCTTCGACCATCTTTTTCCGAAGTCGAAGATAATGTCTGCTCTTAGACCTATGATCTAGGTCATGCTGAGTTGCATGTTGGGGACAACAGTTCAAATGAAGGAGTCGAGCACTCTTATAGCGGAAGCATAAAAATAATAGATAAATCAAGAAATACACTATATAGACAAAAAGTATGTGCACAAACAATCTCCAAGAATTCGAACCAATTTCTATTATTACTTCTTCTCCATGAAGCTTGATTGATGTATACTACAATAGTGTACATGTTTATATCGAATGTTGAGACACTTGGGAGACTACCCATTACATTCAGTTATAAAAGAAGTTATAACGGTTCAGAAGTTCAACAGTCGCGGACGACTGGAAGAAAGAGAGACAATATGTTGATGTCCAACAGTTGTTGGTGCCGATAAGGCATGGCAAGATGTTGTATGTTGAGTATGAAACCTGTCGAGGTTGTCAAATTCGGTTGTGTCAAGGTTCGGACTTGTCGAAGCCAATACTGAACCTATCAAAGTAGTCAAAGTCGATTGTGTCGAAGTAGTTGAAGTGCTAGACTTTGTAGAAGTTCGACAACATGCCAACTACTGAGTGGATCATTACTGCGTTGTCTACTTTATTATAGGTGTGGCGTGGAAGACTACATATCCAGAATTTAAAATCAATCCCAACCCCCACATGCCAATACTTTATTTCCTATCATTTTGTTTCTTTTTCGATTCAAGGTTGAAGCCTCTTCAGTTTAGTTAATTTCATTGACAATTCAAAGTGTAGTTCGATTATGAAACTGTGCATTTTGGTGTTTTTTACTTTTTTCATGTTTTGTTAATGTCTTATTTTTTTTTGTTATTTATATTATTCCTATACTTAAGGATAAAATCAAAATCAAAACAATCCTATAAACTTTTTAGATCAACCTATGGTATTTTTTCAGTTTTTTTAAGTGATTAGCTAAATTAAAATCAATACAAATTTATTAGCAAATGGAAGCATTTTTTATTGTTATCGTTCTTGAAGATATTTTTAAACATCATTCTTTCTAATTTTAGATCATGCATACTTATTCCAAAATGAAAACTAAAACTTGAAAGCTAAACATGTTTTGTTCCTTAACCTACCTACTCTAATTAGAAATTAAAATTTATTTACGTGTAATGAAATTTCCAGTGTAACCATACACAACAAAAGTAAAAATATGTTCACTTTGGTTTTTGCAAAATGAAATCTAAAATATATAAGAATGTGCAATTTAGGTGTGGTAAGTGTGATATAACGAAATAAAAATAAAAACATTGATTTAACTTGGTACTTGCTTGGAACCATCGTTCGATAAGAATTTCATAGACTTGATTTCCATTTTGATTTAGATCATTCAATATCTCTTCTTTGTCCTCATCGATCTTCTGTTCGAATATTTGTTCCCCATCAGATGTATAGGATTCTTCAAATTTTGGTTCTTTGTTTGCTTCTAGAGGAGTGGTTAAGTCCTTGATTGCTATCAAGATCTCCTTTTCCTGGGAAGATGAGATCTTGGCTTTTGCTAGGATTTGAGTGAGTTGTTCCAAACTTATATTCATCATAAAATCAGTTTACTGGTAATCAAATTAAATGCTCTAAATGAAAAAAATGGTACAAAATAGTACAAAACAATATGAAATCAAATAAGGGGCAGCAAGTGCGGGGGGGATCCTTATGGATCCTGCAGGAAAAATTGAACAAACCTTCGCTTAAGGTCTTGGCCATAGGACCAACAATGAGGCTAAGTGGTTGGATCTCCTTCAGGGAAGGGAAATACTAGCTAACATTGATCTCTCCAGGATAGCAATATTTGGAGACCCAAGACATGTCATATATAAAATGCTCAATGGATACACCACCGGCTCTATAAAGTGTCGACGAGTGTATGATAAAATCATCCCTCTCCTATATAAACACTATGAATTATACCATATCCTTCGTACAAATAATGCTGCTGCTGATACCTTGGCTAATGAGGGGGACTCCCTACCCCAAGATCACTATTTCCTTAATGGTTTAGACACACACCCCAAATCCATTCTCTAATGTAGTTTTGGGATAACATACTTGAATTTCATTGCTTTTAACCCATTCTCATGGATCTTTGTGAAGGCTCCAAAGTTTTAACAAGTCGTCCTTCAGCTCTCCCTTATGTTGTTGTGTGGTTCCCACTCCTCACTAGCCTCTCCTCGATCCTCAACGCTTTTATGAACCATCTCCCTCAACGTAAATGATCCTCCAGCTCGCACGCTCTAGGTCCTTTCAACCTATTAATTATTTCTTCCTCCTAAAGTTTTCCTCACCCCCAAGATCCTTTTGGTAATGGTGTGCTCTCCGCTTGCTCTGTGTTTTCTCTGGAGAGGACTCTACTGGATATTATCTTAGGTGTAGATGAGGACATATTTCAGGGGATTCCATGGGAGTCTTTGCCTCTTACTAGGGTTTTTGTTAAAGAAAGGTTGGCTCTAGCCGTTTTTTTTACCTACTATTTCTCTCCCCAAGCCGATGGTCCTCTGTGGCATTCGAACTCTGGTGCTGGGCTCAGTTTTCCCATTGATGGTTAGTCTTTCATAGCAGTCAACAACTCAATTTTTGGATGTAACTTCTCTACGTGGAAGGAAGGAGCGGTTGGTACTCCCTCTTGTCAAAGCAAGAAAGAACATGACTCTCTCCTGTAGGAATTTAGCACTCTCAACTCTGTTCTTGGTGGTTTCTCTGGTGGTGAGAAGGCTCAAGAGCTTGAAGGTGCAGTAAGGGATCTCCATAGTAATTTATCTATATTATCTCTTGCCACTCACAATCCTAGACAAGGCAGAGTGGACCAAGCAAATGAGAACGCCGGGCTTTCATACTTGAAGAAAAATCTCAGGTGTTTGTATGAAATGATGGCTATTGGCATTATGGACAACACGGAAATTTCCCAAGAGGTAAAGAATATGGGGGAGGTGTTTAGTTACACCTCTTATCAGATAAGAAACCACAACTCCAGGATCGATGATATGAAAATGAATCTCAAGGAATTCATGGGAAAGGTAGACAAAATTCAATAAGACCTCCAGCGTTTGGTAAGCATGAAACAAGGAAATCAGGCACACAAAAATCCTGTAGCAGCAGTTCACCCTATGGAGGAGGAATCAGTTGTTCAGCCAATGAAGCACCTAGGAAACTTTTAATGGTTTTTATAGTTTATGTTTTTTTGTTTGTTCCTTAATCAGTATTTTATCACGGTATATACTGCCTTAGTCCTTAGAAACTATGTAAAAACTCTGTGTGGCATTCTATGGTCATCCTTTTGGACCGGTTTTGTTTTCTCCATTTTTGAACAGCAAGAACTCTCAGAGATCGCTTTTATGTAATGTATGGTTGTGCACAGGCTGCTTAATATCAAACCTTTCATAGTTTCTGTTAAAAAAAAATGAAATCAAAGATAAAGATATACAAAATCAAAGGCCCCTACTACGAAATCAAAGCTAGTGCATAATGAAAACAATCCAAACTTGAACTACAAAAATGTAAATGCAAAATAATAAACTAGATAAAGGAATACTTGCATAAAAAAATACAAACTCGCATAACAGAAATACTCTTGTAGGAAAAGTAAATCACACTTTGTGAAAAAATAAACACGCTTGTGAATAAGAAACTTATTTGCATGAAAAAGGGAAAGGCTTTGGGGCCACCCAGCAAAGTGGATGCCTTGGGTTGTTATACCACAAAAATTCTGTAGTGAAGTCATCCTTGCGTCTTACTGTTTCCCCTCCCCCTTATTGTGTAATAGAGAAGAAACCTATCTACCTACCTAAACTCCAATCCCCCTTTAGCACCTCCCCGACGACGATGGGAAAATGTTAGTGAAAAATAGTAAACGATTAATAACATATCCAACGATTTAATTTTTCAACCTGAGGAGATCATAAACTTGTGAGGTACAAGAAAAATATATGCAAGATTAGAGTAAGACTATCCTATTCTAATGTTGAAAATAAAAAAATGCATGATTGTCGTTGAATCCAAATCTAAGAAAGAAAAATGGCATAAAGTAAATTTCAATTCAAGAAAGCATGAAGTTTGCATGAAAGTAAACTTAACTAAGAAAGCGTGAAAATGAGAAAACCAATCTATGATAAGAACATGTGACAACTAACAAATGAAAAGTGAAAAATAATGAGTGGCAAGCATATGTGAGGTCACATAAAATCTATCTTAACAACTCATAAGAAAAAGATTGAAACAATATGGAGAAAATTAATAAATTTGCATCACATCGCCATCTACATTACGTAAGTATCAAATTCACAAAAAACCAATTGAAATTATGGCTAACTCTCAAAAATACTTTACATGAATCTTCTCTCAAAAGAACTACTTCCATGTCTTGCTTCCTATTCCTCACTCAAAAGACTAACATAAGACTACTTCTAACTACTCCCTTTCTATTAACTTCCTCTTTCCTCCAAACGAAGAGAGAACACTCTTATTTATACATGAGTTGATTTGAAAAGAGTATAAGCAACTAATAAAGGTAGATTCACTTTTCTCTCTCAATAAGGTACAACCAATTTCTAGTAATTACAAAACATTGTCCCTTCAAATCCTCAAAAATCCTCTCACAAATATTGGATGATATATTCTATCCATATTTCCATGATATTCTCCTTGGAACAAATTGAATAATTATAATGGCGGAGGAAATATTTGAGAAGCTTTTGAATAATCCTTTTGCTGAAAATATTCAAATATTCCTACACATTATGAAGCTCACATAACTTTGAAATATACATGAAAAAATGCCAATTTTCTAATATTTAATCACAAATTCTCTTAAAATACTTAAAAATAAATAAATTGAAAAATAACAAGGTAAAGCCATATTTATTCCTGAAAAATGGTATAATGAATGGTTAATGGAATAATGGAATATGGATGAATGAGAGTAATAGTGAAAGGAAAATAGGATGCAAATGCGACATATGGGTGACCCAACAGTAAGAAATCTTGGCATTCAAGTAGTTTAACAGTCTAGGGAGAGGATGAATTGTAGTGAGTCTTTGTTCTATATTTGCCCCATGTAGGCTAGGAAAACAATCTTTCCCCACATTGATTGAGAATTTCTGGTAACAAGGGTTTGATAACTTGTAGAAAGAAGTCTTCCAGATAGAGTAGTTCTTGTGTTCAAGTGAGATAATTGTTGGTCCTTTATTTCAGGATTTGGATATTCCCTTTGGATAGAAATATTGAGTGCATTTGCAAAACATCTTGTCTCTTCTTCAAAGGTAGGATCCATTTATCTTGAACATTCATTAGCATTTTATTGTACATATCATATCCTAGACTTATCAAAATATGGTCTTTCATGGTTAACGATTTCATATAAATATTTAGTATTGTTACTAAATTTATGTTGATATATTAACTGAGTCTTCATTTTCTGTAGTTCCCTTTTCAAGGAGACAATTTCACTTCCAATTTTTCATGATATTTTCTGTTTTTTCTTTTAGTTTTCTTGTTAAATATTCTTCTATTTTTCTGGTTTCTTCTACTTCTACTTCATCCCTTAACAATTGTTCCTTTAGTTTCTTACTCTTCTTCCTTGATTTCTTTAGGTCATCTAAAGTACTAACAAGTTCCCCTTCAAACTCTACTTCAATATTGACTTCATCTTTAGAGTTTTCATCCTCAATATGTTCTTTTATTTCCATGAACAGAATTTCATGTGTATCATCATCACTATCATCTTCATTAGATGAGATACTATCCTATTTAGAATATATATTTTTTTCTACTTATTGAACTTTGTCTTATTTTCAAGTTTTATTTCTATGTATGTCTTCCTTCATTCTTTATGGTTATTGTCTTCCTCGTCATCACTATTTCTTCTTTATTTGTAAGAACATTTAGAAGCAATAACCTATTCTACCACATTCAAAACATTTGAAAGGTATCTTATCTTTGTACTTTCCATATCCTCTCTTGAGTTTCTTCACAAATTTTTTCTTCATCATTGGATTCATTAGAGAATCTCTTCCTTTACTCATTCTTGTTTCATTTTTTCTTTGTAGAATATTTGAAAGATACTTCCTTTCTTGATTGATTTTCCTTTTTAATATGCAATTCATAAGCAATGTGAATTACATGGAGTTCATCCATTTTTACTTTGTCAAGATCCTTCCTATATTTCATGACTGGCACTTTGGAATCAAATATCATTGGTGGATATCTTAAGACCTTTTCTACAATTCCTTAGGAACATCTTCTCCAAGACCTCTGATGGTGTTGACAATTTCATCCACACAAAGAAAGTAGGATGCAATATTCTCATCTTCCCTCATCTTAGTGACTCTAAAACCTTTTTCTATGAGTTTGTAGTTGTTACCAGGAATATGTCAATCAGTGTGGACACAATTTGTTCCCCTATCTTGCATGGTGAAAGTCTAGAACAAAAGAACACAACAATGTATCCTCTCCCTAGATGACTGATATACTTGAATGTAAAGCTCTCTTTACCTTGAGTGTGGAAGGTTGTCCTTGTTTTATAGATACTTGTGTGATCAATTATACCTTCAAAGAACAAAGAAAACAAGACAAGAAATTAGAGAAACAAGATAAATCAATGATCTAGGCTAATGATCAAGGAAACTAGTAATAAAAAATCAATATTAACATAAATCATTTATGGGAAAGGGAAACACTTTTGCATTAAGGATGAGAAAATAAAGCTACAACCAAAGCCTTGATGTCGAAGCTTTTCTTTTACAAGATCTTTGACTCACTCACACACTCTACAAACTATGGAACATCTCACTCATAACCACTCAGTCTCTTTGCCTCTTATACCAAAATTGAATCCAACAACATAAGGATGCTCTCTTGGTATCCATATCACATGGTCCATGTAGATTTCTTTTATAGGCCAAAGGAATCCCAAATGGGTTGAGATATTTTGGGAAGAAGGTAGGGAATGATCCCTAGGGGTTAGGAGGTTGACTACCAGCTTTCCTAAGTAGTTAGGATCATCCTCCATGAGACATTTCACCTAGAAGCTTCTCAAATATTCTATTTTTTTCCTTTTTTGGATTGTTGGCACTCGTTGTGAGAGCGATAAGCACACCGACGCTCTTTGTGGTCATGTGACAAGAGCCATCGATGTCTTATGCCAATGGAAAATATGCACCAGGTATGTTTGTCGTCTTATGCTAGGAAACACAGTGCGTCAGACTATATAAGAGTGAGCAGTAAGGCCCCAAAAGAGGGTTTTGGATAGGGACTTCAAGGGATTAGAGAATTAGGACAGTTTTTTGGGTGTAACAGTATATTTTCCTTCTTAACTCTCTCATCCCCTTCATACATCCTTTTAAGTTTATCCCACATTTCTTTTGTTGATTTGTACTGCATGAATTTTGAAAATTCTAAATCTACTAAGCCACACAATATTGTGTTTTTATCTTTTGCATTGCATTCATACAACCTTTTCTCAACTACATATTTTTGTGGAGTATCTATAACTCTATAACCATCTTCAATTGCATGCAAAATGTTAAGTCCAAGGGACTAGTAAAACACTTCCATTCATATGCTCTAGAAAGCATAATTAGATCCATCAAAATGTAGTGCCCTATTTGTTGAGAGACCTTCCTATCTGTCCATGTCTGTATAATGATATGAATTCCAGTAGTTAGAATATATCTGAAGGACCCATTTCGATAAGAATTGTTGGAATCTTCAATTATACCGAGAGCGGTTTGAATCAGTATAATCCACAATTTTAATATTTATATAAAATTTTACTCCATAGATTAAACACCATTATCAAAGATATTATCAACATAGAAAACACTATGCGCAGAATTTTTATAAAGGAACTTGATATAGATAGAATCTTTGACTACATAGATTGTTAGGAGACACCAATCTCCAATGGTGTGAGCACCTGCTCATATATTTTGTAGAAACCAATCTGATAGGGACACAAATTCTATACAAACAACAACTTGTTATTTGTAGGAACCAACATGTGAGGACACCAATCCTATTATGAGAACCAAATCATAACCCCCAAGCATTAACTTGCAGTTTCAATCACTAGCCTGTGAGGACACCAATGCTCTTATGAGCACCAACTCATAACCAAGAAGCACTAACTTTCACTTCCAGGAACCAACATGTAGGAGACCATAATATCTTATCCTTGTCTTGTCCTACCTCCCTAAGATATATATGATTGATATATGGAGTCGTAATTGTGTTCTTCTGTCACACTCATCTATATGCTATAAGATATACACACTCTTATCTACGAAAAATTTCATAGCACTCTTTTTCTTTGCGAACTTTGCTTCACATATTCTGTTTTATTTGTTTTGCACACCTAACCACATACTATGCTATATTGTACACTTGAGCACGTACTATGCTATACTATTGTTATGTGCACTTTGAATCTACACTTCTTCTACAACTATGACTTCATATCTAAATTGGATCTTTCTTGTCATGCACTTTTTTGGATCAACTAGCCATTGATTTGTCTATTAGATAGAAGCTTCAGCTTCATAGTACTTCCATATCCTACATACTCTCACCCAAACACATCAACCTTTTGTTTATTTATATACATTCTAGGATTAATACTTATTTTCATGATTCAATTGATTTCTACACAAGTAGGGGCCTCTCTATGCCAGTTACACCCCTTCTTCATTTCTTTATGGTCAAGTTTACCCAAACATCTGACATGAGTTAACCAAGTCTCTTGTTCTTCTATCGGCATGCAATCTACACACTTTGATATTTCTGTGTGGTATTTATGCAGCATGAACTAATCCTTAAATTGCACGGATATATTTCCATGACTTTGTGAGACTTGTGTGCATATTTCCTTTGACATCCTTGTTTTATATACTTCTTCAAATTGGATTCTAAGCCTCATTCAAATGTTGAAACTAGATTCTAGGATTCATGCTTCTTATTTGACATAAAAAAAAATACTAAGTTCAACATTAAAGATTGAAAAAGTAGTGACAGGACCAAGACATGATGACATTAATGAGGAAATCAAAGAAAGTAAAATGATAGTTGAATGGATTTGGAATGAATAAAGGAAAATGATAAGAAAAATTTGGGTAGATTATAAGGAAATAATGGAAAATATAAGGTAACTAAGTTGAAAAGTGATTCCAAATCTCTCATGCAAGTGATTGAAAAATTATAAATGAAACCTTTAGCAACTATAGAAAATATTAGTGATAGAACACACAATATAGAGTAAAGGTGAGAAAGGGAGGAAGGTTCATTGACGAATTTTATGCTATGGCACCCAAGAGATAGACCAGATTGAAGAACCCATTAGTAGGATTGCATGAAGGGACTGCTGAGACACTAAGAACGTCCACATTGAATCTTGTGAAGTCCCCCCATGGTTGCATTCCACCAAGAAATCCTACTCCAAATTCAGTCAAGCTATCAAACATGGAGGCGACATATGTACCAATACGAGTTATTCCATATGGGTTGCTTGTCAAAGAGAGTATGATAGGCGAGCTTCACAAGTTCTAGTTTGTAGATTATGATATCACCAATGAATAAAAGTTTCCAAATATATTTGATATCAATTACTTTGATAGAAGGATAAGTTCATACTTGAAGGCACCAATTGAAATAGAGCCTAAGGCGTGGCCAGTTACATTGCATAAGTTGGGAATTCTGAGTTTGTTGGACATTCCTTATTTTGGGAGGACCCTATAAGTGAAGCTCTGCACAAAGACATTGTTATCCTTTGTACATGGAGGGTTCTTGTGGTTGGATAGGATGGTGTCCATTGATTCCAAGATAATAGAACAAATCATTAGATTTCCACACATAGGAGAATACGCGACCACTCTTCGATACAAGAAGCAGTAGAAACCCCTTGCAAAGAAGATGACAAAGATATATGGTACCCAAAGAGACGGAAAAAGGAATTTTAGTCAAGCACATCAATGAAAAATAAGTGAGGTTTTCCTCATAGATATTAGCATGTAAGCTATTCTGAAAGAGTAAAAAATGCCAAATCACAACAATATTTATTACACCCGCAACATAGTGTGTGGAGGGATTACAAATGAATTGGTCAATGTTCCTTCTGAATGAGTTTTAATTGAATGAATTCCAGGAAGAATAAGAGAAAGGTATTCTTTTTCATTACACTAAGTTATTAATATGCATTGCATTAGTGGGATGCAATGAGTTGCTAGATAGCCAATTCTTTTAGAAGAACATGAATTGATTTGTATCAGCAAGATATGCAAACTTATGGTTACACAGAACATGTTACCACTTTTCACGCACCTAGGGGTTAAGCACAATAGAAATCTTCAAGTTGCTAGGTGTGTCATTGGGGAAAAGTCTTGAGTCAAGTACTATCACTTGATCTTGACTTATCTGTTTAGTCCAAACTCCTAACGAAGCCAAGGGGGGTGGTCTCTAAGAAAGAGTTCAACTAAGGATTTTTATATTTTAGTTGTTAATGACGAATTTAAGTTGTTTTTAGGAGTTTTGGTAAATAATTATGCCGCAAGACTGATGAAAAATAGTTTAAACATTCAATGACATTTAACATGAGAGTATAAAGATTAACATTGACAAAACTGATAATCAAATGAAAATAAGATTGTTGTGTACTAGGATTAGTGCCAAATGGAGTCAAAATTGTTGTTGAAACGGAAATGTTATGCAATGTGTCTTGTTCATTTTAAATTATTGAAGATGAATCAATTTAAGGGAAAGGGGATTCTCTATATACTTATGAAGTACTGAGAATATGTCCAAAAATATGACAAATTCAGTTTCTCACTCGGAAATGTGGGCTAAATCGAAGTCTCTGAGAAGGTGTTCAACACTACACCAATAAGGGTGTATCATAAATGTATCTCGAGGTCACTATTCAGTGGTTCCCGCTTCCTTTGAGAAATTTTCTCAATAATGTCAAAAGGAGTTGTGCCATATTTTCACAATGTTTCGAAGGTTGTTGATTTTATTACTCTGAGTTAATTATTTAGATGTGAATAAATGATTAGTGCGCATTCCTAGTTTTGATTATCCCAAAGATCAGGGCGAACCTGCGATGGGAAAGAGAACACACCGGAATGGAAAAATGTTTGTTCCAATTTATTGAAGCAAAAATATTGTGGCAGAAAATAAAAACCAAAGTCTAAAAGAATCCACAAGCTATGTGTCACTTTCTGATCATCCACCAATAATTAGCAAGAAGCCTTTGGTTGGTGGAGAGAGCATACTTTGTGGAAATGAGCGAGGGAACCAAATTATTTAAAAAAAATTAAATATGGAAAATAAAAGAAATAAATAATATATACAACCTTTCAATAAGGTGGATCGTGTGCGTGTGATTGCTAGAAAAAATTAAACGACGATAGAGACACTACAAATCCCCAAAGGGGGGATGAAGTGTGGGTGTTGTGTAACCCACTTGATTTTTTTATTAATTATGATTAAAATATCAGAAAAATGAAATTAAAATATGTCTTAGATGCTATAAAACAGGTCTAATGACTTATACAACTTTATGGAGTGAAGGGGAAAGAACAAGAGAGGAAAATTGTAGTTTTTTGTTGTCTCGAGAGACCCAAAACTCAAATTTTGAGCAGAGCTTCCTCCTCTTTTTATTTGGGCCTGATAAAATCCAGCAATTTAAATTATTAGAATGTGATGGAATGAATAAATAAAAGATAAAAAACTAAAACTAAATTCAATACTTGCAAAAGATTGGAAAAATTTACTAGTTTTTAGAGCACTGAAATGACAACTTTAGATTTAGTAAAAGATGATTATTTTTTATGCATTTCTAAATATAAATGATTTTATATGCTTAATGATTAAATTGAAAATATCATACTTTTAAATCAAATCTATCAAATTTGCATATTCAATCTAAGTAATCGGACAAAAGAGAGAGAAATGTTTTGAGAAGATGGAGAGAAACTTCAAGCCTTGCTTGATCTTCTTATGGAAACTTTGGAGACCTTGTAGAAATAAGATGAAACTTGAGAGATTATAAAAGAAGAATAATATGCATCTGATTTCAAATCCTCATTTGAAAAAGTAACTTGCAAAACAAATCTATGAGAAATCCCTGCATAAAAAGAGTTAGATCTAGTGTACTCAAAAACAAGAAATGAGAAAGAGTTGAAATACAACTGACTATGAAAAAATAATCTCCTATATATTGATATAAAAATAATAGTAAAAAAATTACAGCAGCAAATTCCTACTCTATGTGCCTTAGGATGACCTTCTCAGTTAGATCTAATAGCAATTTTAAGCAAAAAGGAAGAAACAATTCAGAATTTTAACAATATCACCTCAATACTTGCAAGAATTCGTATCATAACACTGAATGGACCTCCAAAGTCTTAAATTTTATACATCAAATAGAAACAATACAAAATAGCAGAGTTTTCTTGCATCCATCATCAACAAAGGAGGAAAACCCTGCTTTTATAGCAAAAAAGAAGTTCAAACCCCAAGAGGGCGAATTTGACAAGTGTAAGGTGTTTTGGGGGTTGATAAAATGGTGGGAGGAAGGCCTGAGTGTTGGAATGAAGGGATGCAACCTATATTGAGGTATCCCACTTGGTTTGGGAAGACTTTATCTCATCTAACCACTTCATCCAAGTTGAAAAAAGCACCCTCCATGAGTGAATTCGCCCCCCTTTTGTGGAAGTGCTTTAGAGCCCCTCCTTTGATGGTTGGAGATGCTCCTCTATGCTCATAAATGTCTCAGACAATATCCTAAACAACTTTGACACCTCATAGACAAGTCCTACACAAGATGCCTTTGATTTAGGGATTGAATTTTCTCCCATTTTCCCATTTATTTGACCCTCTGAGCCATTTTGGAGAGAAAATCCAAATTAATAATTGAAAATTACTAATTTGACTCTCAAAAGTGGGTTAAAGGGTTAAGCTAGGTCCTTGGGTCCAAAAGTGAGCATCCCCATGACCAAATTGGATCCCTAGGCCCAATTTTATTACCTTTTGAAATATTACAATAAAAATACACCTTATCAATGAATTTATTAAAACAATAAAAATTAAAAATTACTAGGGGGGTCTTATCAGATGTTCACGAAACCCTGGACATAGGACTAGCATGGTATAATACATAGACCCTAGGATTTAATATCCCTTTTGAGAAAAAAGTTACCAAACTCACCATCCCGACTTTGGAGGATTTTGAGTGAAAAACTTGAAAGTTATATGTTGCTTAAAAAAGCGTCATATAATTAACAAGGGAAAAAACACTCAAGGATGATGACCTTGATGACCAATTCTAAGAAGGTCAAGACTTTTGCATAAAATAACCTCATGCTATGTCATTTACAATTCCCTCGAAAGGGTGTGAACATCCAAAAGAGGTCACAACTAAACCTGATGAAACCATGGAAATTTCGAGCACTAAGTAAGAACAAGTAATTTGTTCTGATCCTTAGTGGCTCACTTGAAAAATCCCCTAAGTGCAACTTAGTGGATAACAGAACAAAAAAATAAAAAATAGATAATAACATTCAATTCTTTTTAAATAATGAATATATTAGTGATATTATCATATTTAGTAAGCTTGCTTTATGATCTAGCATGAATTGTCTCCTAAGAAACTCCATTTTTCCTCTCAAGGATGTATTATTTATGTACAATATGTTGATCAATAATACATGGAAATATTTATGTAATATTTCTCCATCATTCTTCACTTCTCTTATGTTCAGCATCAGTATTCCTCTCTCTATTTTTATTGTGCTTACTTGTGAAAAATATCTTGTAGCTAAATATTTATCCTATATTTCCACATGGTGTCAGAGCTTCAATTTCTACATGGAATCAGAGATCTAGATATCAATGTATTCAATCTATCATAATTTAAGGAGCACATAAAGTATCCATTCCCTCTCTGAAAGAAGAGCTTGATTGAACTTACAAGTATTTCTTCTAGTTTATTTTGTGCATATTGCAAAGAGCATCTCCATAAGTGCACCAACAACAAAGAATGGATTCCTCTTAAGCTATGATCCTTGTTGGGTCACCCACATGTCACATTTTCATCCTATTTTCCCTTCACTATTCCTCACATTCATCCTTATTCATCACTCCATTAACCATTGTTTATACCATTTCCATAAATAAATATGGGTTACCTTGTTATTTTCCATTTTTTAAAAGTATTCTAAGATAATTTATGATTAAATATTAGAAAAATAACATATTTTCATTTATATCTCAAAGTTGTGTGAGCTTTGTAATGTGTAGGAATATTTGAATATTTTCCAGCAAGGATTATTCAAAAGCTTCTCAAATATCTCCTCCATCTTTTCAAGATTTGGAGATAGTTATTCAAGTTTATTCCAAGGAGAGGATCATGGAAATATGGATAGAATATCTCATCCAATATTTGTGAGAGGATTTGTGAGGATTTCAAGTGATATATATTTTTGTAATTATGGAAAATAGGTTGAGAGAAAAGTGGACCTACATTTATCCTCTTTCCAAATAAAGTCATGTATAAATAAGAGTGCTCTCTCTTCATTTGGGAAGTAGTGGAGGCCTCTCTAGAAATAAAGAAATAGTTTATTTGTCACATACCCATACCCCATCATCATGCAGAATTAAAATTTTCATCGAGAACCTTCACTATTCATCAAAACACAAGGAATGGTCGTGAACCACATCTCAACATTTCCAACATTGTCATGCTTACTCCCGTATTCCATAGATCAGTTCAACAATCTACAAGGAAATATGTCATAGGAGATCAGATGGCGGAGAGAAACACGACAGAAATCAACGATTGTAAATGATCCCATAGACTAGATCCAAATCAATGCTTCAGAATTCACCCACAAAAATCAATGGTGCGGAAATCCCGAGTTGTAGGGTCGAAAAGTTACAAACCTTGCAATATCACTTCCCACAACCAACATCCCACATCCCGCATCGGAAACAGATTGACGATGGAGAATCATCCGTGAATATCAATGGCGTGGAGATTTGGATGGCGGGATCGAGAATGTGGAAATCACAACACAGCTATCCCACATCCCACAGCCCACAAGTTGTGGAGAGGAATTTGCGCAAGGGAAATTTGCGGAAACCAAAATCTGGAAAATGGCATTCCGCATCCTGCATCCTGCAAACTTGCAAATTTGTGCAAACGAAGATTTCTACCAGAAAACTCAACTTTTCCACTGAATTCTTGGATCGATATGATCATTCAAGCCATTACTGATCTGGCCAATCTACCCTGTAACTTAGTTCGAAATGCAATGATGGAAGAACATATATAAATTTCTATAATTGCAGTTACTCAAAGGAACAATCCATCAATTCCACATAAAAACATATTCATCACATTCCATCAAGCAATTTACAATACAAGAAATACATTTGCAGAGAATAACATGGACAATAACACTTATCTTGCACATAACTTATCCTGCAATCAGCTATGTCACTGCAACGTTCCTCCCAACCATAGGCCAGTGTGCTCCTTAGTCGCTCAATGACACTCCCAACCTCAAGCTGGGCATGATTTCCTACAGGAACAAGGGAACACTAGAAGAATTATACATAGCCAAGGTGCAATAACACTTATCTAAGACAAAACAGTTGGGTTTATCAGGCTGCAGGATAAAACATTCCAGCAGATGGGTTTCACAGGCCTCCTAGTCAAGCCAACATATGGGTTTATTATACTGTACATAGTCAAGCCATCTCAATACTGGGTTTATCAAGATACCTAGCCAAGCCAGCATTCACAGTGGGGTATATCATACTGTCCAACCAAAGTTTACACACCGGGTCAACCACAACAAGACATATCCAAGACAACAAATGGGTTTATCAGACTATACACAGTCAATCCATCTTCCTCGTTGGGTTTATCAGGATTCCAAGGAAATGGGAAGGAAGAACTGCTAATCTAGTGAGCTCAACTACAGAGCTAAGAACACCTTCACAAGACCTATCTGTCATGGCTTCCCTACTACCTATACACCCAACACAAGGAAGTGTCCCCTTCTCTGCTCTATAGTCCCTCAAGCTACATCTTCCCTTCCAATGCTCTTCATCATGTGCATAGTAGGCCTACCTGCCACTCTTGTCTTATTGTGAGGTTCCACACTAGGTTTATTAAGCACATTCTACGTCTCTCCCATTCCTAATTCTTCTATTTAGCTCATGCCCGAACCAGGGTGCACAAAACAACAACCATAGGTAGACTCTACAATACAGGCTTACTTTGGAACACGAGTAACAGGGTCTCATACACTCTGTAGTTTAAGATAATGCCGCAACACAACAATCAATGTCCTTTCAAGGGAACATACTCGCAGAACGTGATGGATACACATAGGTGGAGCTTCGCTACTACCACACTGTCACTAAACACTCATAGAGCACGAAGGATACACATCGGAAGAGCTTTCCATGAATGGAGAAGGAAGATTGATGATGAGCCAGAACGTCTCGCAGCTCTCAAAATGTGAGATTAAATTCCAACATGAATGTGAGAGTCAAACTGGCATACGGTTCTGGTGTTGTCTTTTCCATGCAAGTAAAACATGACATTCTAGGACTGGGTGCTCTACGGAATTTGAACTTTCCCATACTCTTCCCCTTCCAAGAAATAACTACCTCAACCACCTTCCAGCAGAATAAATGGTTGGGAAGAGAATACAAGAAAGAGGGTAGTTGACAGTTCTGATGGGTTCTCCCCATGACACATGGTGTTTCCCAAACTAGGATCAAGGTTAACATTCCCACCCCCTTATCCTTAGGAAAATCATGCCCCGATCTCATTATTCGTTGCATTGACAAAGATGGTTGTGGATCTTCATTAATTTGCATATTTACATGATGTTTACAAATGTGCTTGACTTAGCATAGAAACCATAGGCATCGACCATGATCGCCTATATACCAAACATTAATCGATGACAGGGCCTTGGCTGTGAGCTCCTTCTCGTGATTTTATATAGTATTTAAATCATATAAATTAATGCAACGGGGTCAAAACCGAGGTGTTAAATTCTCCTCCCCCTTCAATAGCACTGTCCTTAGTGCTTACAAAATTGAACAAAATGCTACATTGGCATTGCCTCAGTGCTCCATAGAATTGAACAAAAATGGGTGTGCCAATCGCATGGCATTCGCTAGCTCCCATGTAGCATCTTCAGGACTGTAGTGCTCCCATTGCACCTTTACCTGTCCTATGGCTTGGTTCTCGAGCATGGCGACCTTCCTGTCGAGGATGCGCATTGGATCCATTCGGAACTCTCCCTCGATTTCCACCTGAATCACATCCCAATTTATCACATGGTTAGGGTCATGTATACATTTCCTAAGCAAGGAAACATGAAAAACATTATGAGCCCTAGTGCTAGTAGGAAATGCAAGTCTGTATGCAACTGGCCCTATTCTTTCAAGCACTTCAAATTGCCCACACTATCTGGGTGACAGCTTGGCACAAATCCCAAGCTTCAAGGAAATCTTCTGTTCCCTCACTCTGAGGTAAACATAATCCCCAATGTTGAAATCTATGTTCATCCTATGCTTATCAACATATATTTGTTGTTTGTCTTGGGCTGCTTTCAGATTCTGCCTGATCTTTACAACCTCTTGCTCCATGTCCTTGAGCAATTCTGGACCAAGCACAACCCTGTTCACTGGATTATCCCAAGTCACTGGTGTTCTCCACCTCCTACCATACAAAGCTTCATATGGAATCATCCCCAAGGATGCTTGATGTCCATTACTATAGGTAAAATCTACCAGGTGTAGATAATCTTCCCACTTGGTAGGTTTGTCCATCACATACATGCGAAGCATGTATTCCAACACTTGGTTAATTCTCTCTATCTTCCCATCAGTTTGAGGATGGTATGTAGTGCTGAAGTTCAACTTTGTACCCAAATCCACAATTGACCCCTTCCAAAAATTGGAAGTTGTTACGGAGAGAAATTCCTATGGCTTGGGGTACCACAACAGACAGCTTTGACTCCAGAAATCAATCTTTCGCAATATGCAATAGAAGTAAAATGTCTAACACTAAAGGATCAGACCTCGTACCTTATTCCAGATGGTTGAAGTAGATCCCCGTTGAGCTTTCCAATCTTCCGCTTGAATTGATATAATACTTCCTCAACAACAAGTAAACAATACAAGCATACTATATATCATGGAGCTTGATGGATCTCGTCCATAAAAAATCTACTCAAATATGCTACCTTCAGAATGTAAATTCTTCCTTTATAAGTAAGAATCCCAATTCTTCCATTTTATATCCCTCATATCTCTTGTCAATATTTTGCTGCTGCAATTTGTCTTTTACTTGCACATACATTTCATCTCCAACAGTATGATTAACAATTTGTTGCCTCAAATCTGATTGGCAAATACTGAGAGATGCCACATGCATTTCCTGCACCTTCCTGCTGAGTGCATTAGCTACCTTATTCTCTTTTCCTTTTATCTATTTGATTTCAAAATCAAACTCACATAAAAAATACAGCCATCTAGATTTCCTAGCATTTAGAGCAGGCTGGTCAAATAAATACTTCAGACCGCAATGGTCTATCCTTAACTCGAATCTTCTTCCCATCAAGTAATGCCTCCACATTTTGAGAGGATGTACTATCGATGCAAGTTCCAGATCATGAGTAGTGTAGTTCTTGTCATGATCCTTCAAATTTCTTGACTCATAACATATAACATGGTTGTCTTGCATAAGTACTCCCCCAAGCCATTGTCCACATGCATCGATACACACACAAAATCCTTCTCTGGGACTGCAACTTTCAAAACCGGTGCACTGGTGAGAAGATTCTTCAACTGCTAGAAGCCTTCTTCACACCTTAATGTCCATTCAAACTTTATTCCCTTCTTTTGCAAAGAAGTAATGGCATGTGCAACCTTGGAGAATCCTTCAATGAATCTCCTGTAGTATCCTGCAAGTCCCATAAAATATCTTACATCTATCACATTTCTTAGAGTAGGCCACTTCATAATGGCTTCTATCTTTTCAGGGTCTACAGATATACCCTCTTCTGAGATAATGTGACCCAAATACTGAATTCTATCTCCATAGAAGTCACACTTGCTTAGCTTTGCATATAACCAATGCTCCCTAAGAAACTGTAATGTCAATCTCAAATGCTCTTCATTTTCTTCCTCATTCTTAGAATAAATAAGAATGTCATCAAGGAAAACAAGAACAAACTTGTCCAAATACCTACTAAAGACACTGTTCATAAGCACATAAATGTAGTTGGTGCATTTGTGACACCAAATGGTACCACTACAAACTCATAATGTCCATAATTTGTTCTGAAAGTTGTCTTATGAATTTCTTCATCCTTGATTCTCACCTAATGGTAACCTGACCCCAGGTCAATCTTAGAAAATACTTTTGCTCCTCTCATTTGATCAAAGAGGTCATCAATCCTAGGAAAAGGATACTTGTTCTTTACTGTGACTTTGTTCAGCTGTCTGTAATCAATACACAATATGAGTGTACCATATTTCTTCTTTACAAACAGAACTGGTCCTCCCCAGGGAGACACGCTAGGTTTGATATTCTTCTTTTCCAACAACTCTTACAGTTGCATCTTCAACTCTATAATTTCTAGTGTACTCATTCTGTAGGGTGTCTTGGACACTGGTGCTACTCCTAGAACAAGTTCAATTGTGAAATCAGTGTCCCTCTTTGGAGGAAGCCCTGGAATCTCATCAGGAAACACATCCCTGAATTCCTACAACACATGAAAGTCCTCCAACCTAGGAGTTTGATTCTCTGTTGCTAATTTGGATTTATGCAGGAACACAATAGAATACACAAATAACCATAGAAATAAATATGCAGTGGAAATAACACTTCATTACATTAATCAAAGAACTAAAACTTGTTTACATATAGGATGGAAATAAACTAGCTAGAGTGCTGGTAGCTTATCTCTGAGAAGTGATGTGGTAGATACATGCCTCTGAAATCTGTGTTACAATGAGGCTCGAAGACCTATAAATTATTGAGAAACAATAGAAACCCTACACATCCAAAAATCTTACCCTAGGAGGTGAAACGCCAGAATGTGGGCCTTGCTGGGTAACATGGTACATCAATTTCCTGGGGTCGTAACTTTTGCATACTACCTCTGTTTGACGCATATGATACATCATTAGAAACATCTCTTCAAGGACTACATCCATATATCAATATTTTTGAACTCATTTTTCTTGACCATTCGATGCCAAAAAAATGTCGTTTAGGGCCTCAAAACAGCTCTGGAAGTTTAGGACCTGAAAACTACCAAAAATAGTAAATTGTGCAACAATTAAAGAAACTAGAAAAATGAAAGAAACAATGGTGGGGTTCCAAGTGGAATAGGTGGATGGACACCAATATCATCCTGGATCATTCCTCCCCCCTTAGGAAGCAATGGTGCCCATTGCATTGAGTTCCTCCATGAAATGAGGAAACTTCTACTGAACTTGGTCTCTGGTGAGCCACTTTCTCTGGTGAAGGAGTTAGCTTGTTTTGACAACTTGATATAGATAGATCTTCTATTGGTGGGTGTTCTTGATGTATGTGTCCATAATTCGATTAGTTGTGGCTTGTTCCATGCAGTGAAGGTTTAACTCTGTTGGCATAATTTGTTCTTCCACGTATGATGTGTCTAGTAGAGGTGGAAAGTAGGGCCGAAGGAGGTCCACATTGAACACTAGGTGCAGACCAAGGAATGGTGGAATACTAAGCTCAAAGGAATTGTCCTCGATAGCCTTGTTGATGGTGTATGGCCCATATCGGAGGGGGTGAATCTTGCGGTGGGGTCCAGCAAGGCGCTCCTTCTGCAAATGTAGCCACACTTTCTTGCCCACCTGGAAGTTGTGTTGCACCTGACTCTTCATCATGTCACTGCTTGTAATTGGCATTGGATCTGTCCAGTATGTCATGAACCTACTGGCGAATGTACTGAATGTGCTCAATGAAGTTGTTCTCCTTAGAAACTTCAGTCCAGACATGAGCTGAATCAACCTGAGTAGCTGCAAATGGCATGGCTACGTCAATGGGACATAGTGGCTGGAATCCTAAGCCCGCTTGAAAGGGGTTGTGGTCGGTTGAGCTGTGGAGGGCCTGGTTATAGCTATGTTGTACATAGGGGAGGCTCTCATCCCATGTGTGTGGATTCTTTGAGTTGTACATGCACAAAATGTGTACGATCATATGGTTGATGACCTCTGTCTAGGCATCAGTCTGGGGATGGAAAGTTGTGGACTTTGTGAGCTTGGTGTCTAGCATTGACCACATGCTAAACCAAAATGTACTAAGGAACCTATTGTCTTGATCTAATATTATAGACTGTGGGATGCCAAAGTGTACCCACACTCATTCAAAGAAGAGTTTAGCAGTGTATTCTGCTGTGATATTCTTCTTGTAGGCCGCCATTATGGCCATCTTTGAGAATCTGTCAACGACCATGAACACACAGTCATTGTTGTGCTTAGTAGAAGGAAGGATCGACATGAATCCATGGAGATGGATTCCCAAGTTTGAATAGGGGTAGGCAATGGAGTATAGAGGCCTTGCTTCTTGATGGACGGTTTGGCAATGGCATAGGCAGTGTAGGATCGGATGTACTTCCCAATGTCATGTCGAAGGTTCAGCCAATAGAAATACTTCTGCAGCACTGCCACTATTGTTTTGACCCCGAAATGCCCAGTGAACCAACTATAGTGTGGTTTATAAATCATCTTAGCATGCTCGCTTGAAGGAACACAAAGGTGTCCCATGTGACATAGTAGTGCATCCTGGAGGTGAAAATTTGGAACTTGGTTTCCCTCCAAGAGTGTCCTGTATGTGTGGCTGAATTTTGGATCACTCTTGTAGAGAAGCAGCCAATAAAAGGTCTCATTCCCACAAGAGTTGAGCATGGTGGTTATCCCCACGATCGGTGATCGGCTGAGGCAGTCTGCAACATTATGGGTGCTTCACTTCTTGTACTTGATATGCAAATGAAACTATTGTAGATATGTGGACCAATTCTGATGGTGGTTGTTCTATAACTTCCCTTGTGTCTATATGAACTATAGGGGTCGATGGTCTATGTGGACGATCATTTCCTTCCCCAAAATGTAATGCTTCCATTGACGGAAAGCCTGTACAATGGAATACATCTCTTTGTCATAAGTGGGATATTTGCAAACTGTATCAAATAGTGTCTCACTGTGATATGCCACTGGATGCCCTTGTTGAGTAAGGACTACCCCAATAGCATAGTCAGAGGTGTCTATCTTGATCTCAAATGGTTGTTGCAATTCTGGTAATGTGAGCACTGGGGAACAACAGAGGTGATGTTTCAATTCTGTAAACGCCTTCTGTTGAGTTTCTGACCAGAAGAATTTTTCTTTTGCTCCTCCCTTGGTGACTTGACTCAAGGGCCAAGTGATATGAGAGAATCCCAACACGAACCTACGATAGAAATTAGCAAGACCCAGAAAGCTGCGAAGATCTGTTAGAGTAGTTGGGGCTGTCCATTCCTGAATGACTTGGATCTTGGTTGGATCCACATGTAACCCATACTCATCAATAATGTATCCCTGATACTGAACCTGGGTCATGCCAAAAGTGCATTTGTCCAAATTGGCACACAACTTGTGTTGTCGCAGCGTTTGGACGACCTATCAGATGTTGTGGAGGTGCTCTTCCCAAGTCTAGCTAAATATCAGGATGTCATCCAAGTACACTACTACAAATGAGTTGGTAAATGGCTGCAAGATGCCATCCATCAGTCTCATGAAGGCTACAGGAGCATTCATCAGCTTGAAAGGCATGACCAACCATTCGAAAAGGCCCTCGTTGGCTTTGAAGGCAGTCTTCCACACATCGGTCGGTTCGATCGATACTTGGTGATACCCGAACTTTAAGTCAATCTTGCTAAAATATTTCACCCCTTTAAGCTGGTCCAAGAGGTCATCAATCTGTGGGATCGGGTACCTATTTTGGACAGTGATCTTGTTTAGTGCCCAATAGTAAATACAGAGTCTCCAAGTCCCATCCTTCTTCTGTACCAACATGATCGGGCTCACACAAGGTGATGAACTTAGCTGGATGTGACCCTTCTGCAGTAGCTCTTGAATTTTCCTCTTGATTTCATCATTCTCCAAAACAGAGCGTTGATAGATCGGTCCATTAGGAAGCGGCGCACCTGGGGTCAGATCAATGGGGTGCTTGACCTTACAGTGCAGAGGAACCCCTGTGGGTGAGGTGAATATGTCCCAGTACTCCTCCATGACCTTATCCATTTGTTGTTGTCATGTGGATGGGCCTTGTCTCAAGTTCGTGGCCACGATCTTGTTTTGGCCCTAAGGGCGGATCACCAAGAAAACAAATTTCCTAGTTTTGGAAATGAACTTACTGCATTGTTTTGCAGTAACCATAGAGATAGCGGCAGGAGGTGGTACCTCTGGTATCCTATACAACTTATTTCCCAACGTAATAATAATAGTGCGAGGCTAAGACTCATACACATCATGTCACTTCCATAAGTATGGTTGACCTAATAATACATCACAAACATCAAGAGGATCAATATCACATAATACCTCATCGGTGAAGGGCTTGATGTTGTAGGGAAGGTGGCACTGCTAGCTGACGCGAAGATCCCGTCCTTTGTGAAGCCACCTGATGGTGTACGTCTGCGGGTGTGCTATGGTCAGCAAGCCCAGCCACTTCATGATGTCTGCTGAAATGAGGTTCTTTTGGCTCCCACTATCGATAATGAACTGTAGCGGGGAACCCTTTACCCACATCTGGGAGTGGAAAAGACAGTCCTCCTCCTCTGAATCTTCTGGTTCTTCCTTTTGGATATTCATGGTGGCAACAGTGGCCTTGGGATCTGCTTTAATAATATTCTTCCCTTTGTCATTCCCCTTCTTGGGTTCTGATTCAATGGCAGAGTATGCATCTGATTCAGAAGCCTTTATCTCGGCCACTAGTGACTACTTGGCCTGACACTCACTAGTGTTGTGAGTGGGGCTCTTATGGAACTTGCACCACTTTCGTACTTCCTTATTCGACTTCGTAGTGTTGTTCTTTGCTTGTGGCTTTGTCAAGTTTCCTTGAGTCACCATTCCTTGGATGTGTTCTTGTTTCTGTGGTTTGGGGGCACCTTTTTCTTGCTTCAGATTCATAGATCCAAAGTCTTGCTTTTTCTGTTTGAATTTTTGCTCAATTTTGGCAGCATACCGGTATGCCGTACCAAGCGAGGAGATTTCGAGGAACTCCATTCCTCTTGAATGTATCTATGTAGACAACTGTGGTACTTCAACACTAAATTTTTCTCTGAATCTTTGATGCCCAACTTGGTCCGCAGCGTATGGAACAGATCTGTCATCTCATGCACATATTGATCTCTTTGTTGTCGCAGCGTAGTCCATTATATGTACTTGTCCTCATAGCTCCCCAAAGGATAATATTGTCCTTTTATGGCATCTCAGAATGAATTCCAAGTGGGTACGTTCTATATCAAAGAGGGTTCCTCCTCATCCTTTCTCTCACAGGTTTCCCACTAGTCCTTGACATGGGGGGAGGCTTTGAGTAGTGAAAAAGTAATCTTTTCCCTGTCAAAAAAGTCCTGAACTGAGAAATATCCTTCTAATAGATTCAACCATCTATCTATGACATCTGCATTTATTTTTCCATCAAATATGGGAGTGTCAAAGTTTACTTGTACCTTAAAAGGGGTTGCGTCTCCAGAGTGGCTGCTAGATGCAGATGCACCGCCAGTGGGAAGTCGTTGAAGGATCTGGGCGAAGTTATCCATCATTGCGTTCCTTTGTTTTTCAAGGGACTCCTCGAGAAACATTTTGATAGGATCTTATGCACCATCATATTTATTTTTGTCCCCCATGGGAGGCCGTCGGGATTTGTGAGGCTGATCTTGCAAAGGTTCAACCAGATAGAGCCCTAACTCTTTATACCCCGCCCTCATTGGGGACATGCAAAGAAGGATCGAGAAAGAGCAGATTGCTCTGATACCACTGATTTAGATTTATGTAGGAACGCAAAAGAATACACACATAACCATAGAAATAAATATGCAATGGATATAACACTTCATTTTATTAATCAAAGAACTGAAACTTGTTTACATACAGAATGGAAATAAACTAGCTAGAGTGCTGGTAGCTTATCTTTGAGAAGATATGTGGAGGATACATGCCTCTGAACTCTATGTTGCAAGAGGCTAGAAGGCCTATATATTATTGAGAAACAATGGAAACCCTACACATCCAAAAATCTAACCCTAGAAGGTGAAATGCCAGAATGTGGGCCCCGTTGGGTAACTTGGTACATCAATTTCCTAGGGTTGTAACTTTGGCATACTACCTCTGTTTGATGCGTATGATACATCATTAGAAATATCTCTTCAAGGATTACATCCATAAATTAAAAATATCAATTTTGGAATGAACTCATATTTTCCAAACCATTCGATGCCGAAAAAATATCGTTTAGGGCCTCAAAACGGCTCAGGAAGTTTAGGACCCGAAAATTGCCAAAAATAGTAAATTGTACTACAATTAAAGAAACGGGAAAACTGAAAGAAAAAATGGTGGGGGTCCAACCGAAATAGGTGGGTGGCCACCAATATCCTCCTGGATTAGTTTCCTTCGAAATATGAGCTGCATACAATTAACAACCTTTCCTACAGAATTTCTTCAACTGTATTGCTGAAATATGCCTCACAGAAATCACCTTTGGAATGCCTTTCACAATCCTTAAGTTACCTTATTCATCCAAGAACTCAAATGCCTTATGACAACAATCAATCCTTACTCTGTGAGATTCTAACCAATCCATTCCAATGAGGACATCATAGGAACCAAGGGGTAGACCATCCAGATCTACACAGGTGACCAATCCATTCATCACTAATGGACACTTCTCTACCACTTCACTAACCTTTCTCTTAGTTTCAGTGGCTAGCCAAACTAACCATGATTTTCTATGATTTACTTTCTTAAGGGAGCAAATCTCCACTACTCTAGGAGTAATGTAACTATGATTAGAACCAGGGTCAATCAAAATAGAAACAGATTGCTCAGCAATCTTACCTGTAACTTCAACCACCATTGACTGGTGATCTGCATGGCAGTCCTCCAGTGCTGCACAAATCCTAGGGATGGCCCCTGCTACTTGACCCACTATTTCTACCTCTTGAATTTTGTAAGTCTACCATGAACTCTCATTCTCAAGTGGACAATTCCTGCACATGTGAGGTCCTCCACATCTCCAACATTGGAGTGGTTCTCTAATCTAGTGTGGATCTCTTGGATTTTCTCTCGCCACTTAGTTGGATGCTTTTTAGCTTGGGAAGGCTGCCTCTGCTGATTCCTGAAACTAGAAGGTTTGAAACCTTTCTTCCTTAGGTTAGACTTTTCATTCTTCTTGTCTTTCCATGTCTTATGGTAATCAGGTTTTCCTTTTCTTTTCTCATAAAAATACTTATCCTTCCTAATTGCTTCTTCAAGAGTTCTAGGCTCATAAAACTCAATTATGTCTTTATAATACTGAGGTAATCCACTCAGGAAATGCTGAATTTTCACTTTTCCATCTTTGATGTACCTGACATATCTCAACAGTTCTAGGAACCTGTTCACATACTCTTCCATGGTCTGTTGTCCCAGTCTCAGCTCGTGGAATTCTTTGATCTTGTAATCATAGTACCTATCAAAGAGGTATTTCTACTTGAAATACTTCTGGAACCATTTCCACTTATGTCTCCTTTTACTAATCCTTCTTACTTGCTTAAAGTGCTCCCACCAGATTGATGCCCTTCCATTCAAACTGAATATGGAAACCCTTGCCTTCATATTCCCTAAATAATCCTGAACTTGGAAGTACTTCTTTATCCCAAGAATACAAGATTTAGCTTCTTGTCTAGTCTTTATCTTGCCATCAAACGTAGGAGGTTTATCTTTCTTAAATTAATCCCAAGAGCGATTCCTATGGTGCCTCTTTCTCTTTCCCTTGCGAGCAGAAGAGATGGAATCCCCACTTGATTCCTCAGAGTCAGAGGATATACTAGTAGTCCTTCTTCTTCTTCTGGTACTGCTCTTACTGCCTTCGGGTTTTACTGTACCCTATCCAAATTCTATCTTTCTTTTCAATTCTGTCAAACTTTGCAACATAGCAGCATTCAACTGATGCTACTCTTCTTGAGCTTTGATCAGGCTTCTCATGGTGGCTGCAATATCTAGCGATGTCTCTTGGAATATCCTTCCATTAGAATCTATGTCATCATTTCCAATTTGGACATTTCCCCCCATGGCATCTCACGCATGCTCGTAGGAGTCCTAAGCATCATATCCGTCATGGGTTCTGATGGCTAAAATACCACTTACTTTTCCAAAATATACTATGACTCTGCAAAATGTGTTATCAACACCATTTGTTAGACACAGAGTAATTCAAAATCAAATCCATTTACTTACTTTCACCTCGCCTATCTAGGCCCAATGCTGTAACCAACATCTTTAGTTAATTGATTCTCATCCCATCCAGGACTAATGATGCAACCCACAGCTCAGATACCACACTATAGTGTACTACAAGTTGGTATTAGAGCGTGCTCTTGACTAGTTTCTGGTCCATCCAGGCCCAATGCTGTAACCCGCAACTTTGATACCATGTTGTCATGTACCCATACCCCATCATCATGCAGAATTAAAATTTTCATTGAGAACCTTCACTGTTCATTGAAACACAGGGCATGGTCGTGAACCACATCTCAACATTTCCAACACTATCATGCTCCCTCCCATATTCCATAGATTAGTTCAACAATTTGCAAGGAAATATCTCAGAGGAGATCAGATGGTGGAGAGAAACACGACGGAAATCAACAATCGTAAATGATCCCACAAATTGGATCCAAATCAACGGTTCAGAATTCACCTGCAAAAATCAACAGTGCGGAAATCCCGAGTTGCGGGGTTGAAAAGTTACAAAACTTGCAATATCACTTCTTGCAACCCACATCCCGCATCCTGATCGAAAACAGATTAACGACAAAGAATCATCCCATGAAGATCGACGGTGCGGAGATTTGGATGGTGGGATCGAGAATGTGGAAATCGTGACACTGCAATCCTGCATCCCGCAGCCTGCAAGTTGAAGAGAGGAATTCACAGAAGGGAAATCTGCGGAAACCAAAATCTACAAAATGACATTCTGCAATCTGCATCCTACAAACCTGCAAATTTGCGCAAAGGAAGATTTCTAGCAAAAAACTCAGCTTTTCCATTGAATTCTTGGATAGATCTGATCATTCATACCGTTACTGATCTAACCAATCTACACTACAACTTATTTCAAAATGAAATGATGGAAGAACATACATATATTCCTATAATTGCAGTTACTCAAAGGAACAACCCATCAATTCCACATAACAACATATTCATCACATTCCATCAAGCAATTTACAATACAAGAAATACATTTGTAGATAATAACATGGACAAGAACACTTACCTTACACAGAACTTGTCCCGCAACCAGCTATGTCACTGCAACATTCCTCCCAACCATAGGCCACTGTGCTCCTTAGTCTCTCAGCAACACTGCCACCCCTGAGCTTGGCATGATTTCCTACGGGAATAAGGGAACACTAGAAGACTTATACATAGCCAAGGTGCAATAACACTCATCCAAGACAACATAGTTGGGTTTATCAGGATGCAGGGTAAAACATTCCAGTAGATGGGTTTCACAGGCTTCCTAGCCAAGGCATCTCACAATTGGGTTCACAGACTAAGCACAGTCAATCCAACCTTCACCTTTAAGGACCAGTCAATCCAAAAGATGGGTTTATTAGACTATACATAGTCAAGCCATCTCACTATTGGGTTTATTAGGCTACCTAGCCAAGCCAGCATTGCTAGTTGGTTTTATCAGACTGTCCAACCAAAGGTTACACACCAGGTCAACCACAACAAGACACAACCAAGCCAATAGATGGGTTTATCAGACTGTACACAGTTAAGCCATCTTCCCTGTTGGGTTTATCGGGCTTCCAAGGCAATGGGCAGGAAGAACTGCTAAGCTAGTGAGCTCATCTATAGAGCTAAGAACACCTTCACAAGACCTATCTGGCCTAGATTCCCTACTGCCTACACACCCAACATAAGGAAGTGTCTCATTCTCTGCTCCAGAGTCCCTCAGGCTACACCTTCCCTTCCAGTACTCTTCAGGATGTGCTTAGCAGGTTTATTGGACACTCTTATCTTACCATGAGGTTCCACACTAGGTTTACGAAGCATGTTCTATGTCTCTCCCATTCATATGTCTTGTACGTAGCTCAGACCCAAACCAGGGTGCACAACACAGCAACCACGGGAAGACTCTACAATACAGGCTTACTCTGGAACACGAGTAATAGGGTCTCATACACTCTGTAGTTTACGATAGCGCTACAACACAACAATCACAGTCCTTCCAAGGGAACATACTCACATAATGCGATGGATACACATAGGTAGAGCTCTGCTGCTACCACGCTATTACTAAACACTCGTAAAGCGTGAAGGATACACACCGGAAGAGCTCAGTTTCTGAAGAACTTTTCGTGAATGGAGAAGGAAGATTGATGATGAGAAAGAACGTCCTATAGCTCTCAAAACGTGAGAGTAAATCCCAACATGAACGTGAGAGTCAAGTAAAACATGACATTCTAGGACTGGGTGCTCGGCCCAATTTGAATTTCCCCATACTCTTCCCCTTCCAAGCAATAACTACCTCAACCACCTTCTAGTAGAATAAATGGTTGGGAAGAGAAAACAAGAAAGAGGGTAGTTGATAGTTCTGATGGGTTCTCCCCATGACACATGGATTTTCCCCAACCACGCTCAAGGTTAACATTCCCACCCCCTTATCCTCAGGGAAATAATGCCCCCATATCATTATTCATTGCATTGACATAGTTGGTTGTGGATCTTCATTAATTTGGATATTTACATGATGTTTACAAATGTGCTTGACTTAGCACAGAAACCATAGGCATTGACCATGTTTTCCTATATACCAAACATTAATTGATGACAGGGACTTTCCCATGAGCTCCTTGTCATGATTCAATATAGTATTTAAATCATATACATTAATGCAACGGGGTCAAAACCAGGGTGTTACATTATCTTTTTGAGAGTTAGTCATGGATTTAATCCTTTTGTAATGGATTTGATGTTTTAGAACAAATATTTTCATTTCTCCATATTGATTTTGATATATTTATTATGAGTTACTAGTGTTGATTTTATGTGATCCCACATGGAAAACGTTGATTGTTTTGGATTAGTTTATTTCATGCAATTTTATGATTTCTTAGTTAAATTTATTTTACGCAATTGAATGCTTTCGTAGATTATGATTTCTTTTCATGCCATGTTTTACTTTCGTAAACTAGATTCAATTTCAGCCGCATGTGTTTTCTTATATTAGTTGTGTGTTTTATTAGATTTCAGTCGCATGTGTTTTCAATTTCAATTGGATGGAATATTATATAAGTTAGTGTTACTCTGACCCTGCATATATTTTTCCTATACCTCACAAGTTTACGCTCTCCTCGGGTTGACAATTTAAATCGTTGGATACTTTATTAATTGATTGACATTTTTCACCAACACACCTGTCTCCCTACAAATATTATAAATGTAAGGGAAAGATTGGCATTCTATTGTGCAGTAAGGTTCTCTACAGAGTTTCTATGGATTTAGAGAATGAGACAAATGTTGTTGTTGATAAATCTACGTGGCATAATCGAATGGATGAAGCCTATGGGTTTATTTGTCTCTTTATTTCTCATGATATTCTTTTTCATATTGAAGGTTTGACCACTCCAAACCAATTATGGACCAAACTCGAGTCTTTCTTTGGAGTAAAATATGACATAAGAGCACATCATTGGAGAATGAGCTAATCTCATTGAGTCCAAGCAGTTTTGAATCCATTGAAGGGTTGTTCACAAAGTTCAAGTCAGTTATTCTTATGCTCAAACAATGTGGGATTGAGAAGAAGGAAGATCAATTGATTCTTTCCATCCTCTTTGTTGGGCCCAGAAATGGCCCCCTTTTTACCATCCTTATCCACCTCTTTTTGCCTCATCCTACCCTATTATGCATGCTAAATAGATGTTTTTCCCTCCCTTTGCCCCTTAAGTCACAAAGGTATGGTTAATCATTGTCTTATTTTATTAATGATTAGGATTGTGTTAATCAAGGCTCTATATCTTAAGATATGATAACATATGATGGTTTATAAAAGTATTTCAAGATATAGAGAATGCAAGTGTAGAGGGATGAACATGCTAAGGGAAGGATGGATATCTGTTGCTAAAGCTGATCACCATCCATCCCACCATTGCCCAAAGAATGCAACCCTAGTGTATCATTCCATGCGAGCTGTACAAGGGTAGCTACAACAGATTGCATCAGATTTGGAGGCCCAGGTGTGTCGCTGCTCAAAAGTAGTTGTGATCTGTGGAATACCTGCTCAATCAATAAGGATCATTATTTCTGGGTCAATTGACAGTTTCCCTATATTTTCTAGTTTCATCCTTCCATGACTGTAATAGTTATTGTATTTGAGGCAGCCTGAAGATCAGAGATCTTCATGGCTTCCCAATAATAGGGACAAGACGTTATGATTGAAATTGTATAAATCTGGGGATCTATTTTGAGCCAAGGGTTGAACCCTGAACCAAATTATTGTATTAGTTGTGACTGAGGTTGCATGATTTATCTGCCCTTTTTAATACAAGGAGTTACTTTAGATCTTAGTTTTTTAACGTGCGTTACTTCCATCATCTCGGTGTGAAGGCTAGGCCCGCCTTCCCACAGGGATTGCTGAGTTAAATTAGGAATTTTAATTATTCTGTCATGTGATGTTGTGATAATTTCATTTTCTCATAGTAAGCTGCAATAGTTTTGTATTTACAGTGTGTTATTAATTGCATCTCTTAAAAATTTGCAGTGGTATGGTGTGACAGTCGACTGTATAGGTAATTGTTCTTTGTGCTATTGTTTGGTAGCTATAATAGCCTTGTTCATCCCTAGATCTTCCAATTTTTGTTTCTATAGATTCTTCCAATTTGTCCCTTTGCTTTTGTAATTGCAGAATTTTATTCTTGTACTTTAAATTTCTAGAATAGTTGAACTCAATTCATGTTTTCTGGATTTCTAGAATAATTAGATCAAGAGAGTTGGGTCACAATCATTAGATGGTTTGGTAACAGGATTTCACTTTCTTCAAAAGTAATCTAGATGTGATTTCTCAAATATTGCAATTCTAGATCAGAACAGTAAAAGGTAATTGTGATTGTATTCTTTAGAGGGTAAATTAGATTAAGTGGATCCTTGGGATGAGCGTAGCTGAGTAGAGAATAGGATTGTTTACTTACAACAACTCAGTGTTTGAGCAGATATAGTGCATGTTATCCTTGAAATAAAATACTTCCCTGGGTTGACAATAAATATTGAACACTCTGTATGTTAGTTGTAATTAACTTGCATATCACGTGCCCAACATTTTGGCACCATTGTCGGGGAGGATAAGTATTAAACACTATCATAGTTGCATCCTGTAATTATTTCTATTCAGTCTTCTTCATTTTTTTGATGGAATGATTTGGGTTGCATGAATACAAGAAGGGTAAAGTGTGGCCATCTTATAAATCCCAGAACCCTACAAGACACTAACATTGCAGGTGATCGAGGTCATGGGAGAGGTCCAGAATTGGGGAGAAGAACATTCATTGACGATATGGTTGATAGAACCAATTCTTCTACCAGGGCTCACTATCAAAAAACACCTATCAGAAGAAGCTCTGCCAATCCTGGAGTGCCAGTGTCAGGTTCTACAGTGGAGAACACATGAGCAACTGCAACATCCTTGAATATCCCTGCAGAGGAGGGCATAGTTAGTACTGTAGGATCTATTGATTGAGATCTGATCTATCACATTAACGGGAAGGTTGTAACTGAAGAAGAGTGGACATAGTTCCATCAAAAATTTGTTGATCAGTGGAAGAACAAAGAGGAGAAAACAGAAGAAGATATGAGTAACAAACACAAATCCGAAGAGGAAGAGGAAATGGGAGAAAATCATCATCATGAAGGTAATTCCCTGCCTGAAGGGATGATGGCTACACTTCAGCTCCCAATTCAATAACCAGAAGGGATATCCCCTATGAAAAATATATCGTCGTCGGTGTTGCCCCGCTTTTATGGAAAAGCGGCAGAGGATCCAGATGAATTTATTTTCTAATTTGATATCCTCTTTCATAGCTATGATTACACCACCAGCGTGCAGAAGCTAAAACTCTTCCCTGCCACTCTAAAGGACAACACATTGCGTTGTTTTATGAGCCTAGGAGGTGGAATTTTCACTAAATGGGACAGGATGAAATAGGTGTTCTTGGAGAAATATCAGGAGTATTGCAATACCAAGGATAAGAGGGAAGAACTGTTTAAATGGTACAGAAGGATGATGAAAGTCTGGAAGACTTTGTTGAGAGGATCTTATCACTACTACATTTCGATCCAAAATCCGATGGAAAAATCCGACGGCGCGTGGATTTCTTTTTTTAAACCTACCAAAAATCACATAAATAATTTTTTTTTTTGAAAATGTGGCCATAAGCGTCGCTTAAGCGACGGATAGTCTCATAAGTGTCACTTAAGTGACGAATATCCTTATAAGTGTCGCTTAAGCGAA
>LPNX010242669.1:332137-467457 GCA_001517045.1 Pseudotsuga menziesii | reverse complement strand
CCAGCGTGATGGCTGTGTTTGAAAAACCATGCTTAACCTTCAAGTTCATTATCAGCAACACAGCAGAGAGAACACTTATGCGGGAGCCTTCAAAAAGCGGCTCGTTTTCCTTCTCAAGTGTAGCTAAATCATGAAGATCTTCAAAGTCATCAATTGGCAGCGCATGAGGTTGATCATCGTCCATTCTAACATTAAATGCATCATTGATTAATGCATTTGCACCATCATCCTCAATTATGTTATCGTCATGATCATCGTCTAATTCCATGTCATCATTAAATTGATCATGATCAGTATTCGCAGGACCTGCATATTGACGTTCCTCCTGTGCTAGTTGTTCCCGCGTAATTACCACATTCTCAATGTTCGAAACAGCCCTAGGAGGCCCTTGCTTTATAATTACAATTAAAACATCAAACAAAGAACGTTAGTCATGTCGATTAAGTAACAAAAATAAAAATGATACAATATACAATTACAAAAACTCTCAATATAAAGACCGAATGATATATAATCATGAATTATATTGACTTACCAATGGATGATATTCATGCCCCCCCTCAACATGTCCATGTTCTCTACAATGTCTTTTAGCTGTTTTGATCAGTAACCTTCTCGTATTAAAGCCCCTACATCGACTGCAAGGACAATAACATTTTCCATAACCCCTTCTTTCCACTCCATCCCACAACCTAGCAAGCAATTGTCGATTTTGTTATGCCGGATCTTGATGACCTGTAACATTATTGTTACGTGACATTTTATTACTCAAACCCTAAGACCAAAATCCAAGACCAAGTGGGAAGATCCCCACAAAAGCACAAGGGCAAAAAAAAACCCTTAATAATTTCGCACTTCTTGTCCAAGAGATCAGTGCGAGACTCAGTGTGTGAGATAATGAACCTAGGCATACATCTATTTATATGAGTGTGTGTAGGAAAATGAACCGACGCGTCGAATAAGCGCTGGCGCTTTCCATTTTAAATAATTAACGAATTAAGTGTATTTTTTAAATGATTGAGCAATTTTAGCGCCATCGCTTAAGCGACGCTTAGGAGGATATCCGTCGCTTATGCGATTCTTACAAGCCTATCCGTCGCTTAAGCGACGCTTATGCCCACCATTTCAAAAAAAAATTAATCTTTCTGATTTTTGGCACGGTTAAAAGAAAAAATCCACACGCCGTTGGAAAAAACCGTCGGATTTTGGATCGAAATGTAGTAGTGTAAGGCTGGCATTAGATAGGACCCCCTCATCCTTATTCACAATAATCTTCTTTTTGGGAACGACTGGGGTTTTATTTGTATATGGATTGTAAGACACTACCATGGCTTGGTGTCCACATAATGGCATCATTACTCACCGATGCTGTGTTGATCATGAATGAGTCAACCTGTGATAGGATCTCCCATCTTCCAGAAACCTCGAAGCCACCTATCCAAATCATATGGCAAAGATTTCATTCGACTAAGCATCTATGAACCTAATGAGATGGCTCGTGATGAGACCCCCCATATTGCAATCCACATAATAAAATTGTATGGCCATGATTCAATTCCAAAAGAGTAAGACTGACCAGGTTATAAAGGTATGTTGCAGTGCTCTAATGAGACCTTAGACAAGACAAACCTCTTCTTCCATGACCTTCATCACAAGAGTTAAAGCAGATAGGATATACCGACCAGGATGAGAGCGCATTAATCCTAAATTCTGTAATCATTGGTTATCATTCACATATAACAGATCCTGATACAAGTTAGGTAAGATGGAAATTGACGATTTGCTTAAGGTTAAGAGTATTGAATATTGAGAAAGACCGATTTTCCATCATTTCCAGATGTGTAGAGATTACCAAAATTCTACTAGTATCAAGAAAACACTAAAAAATTAGAAAGAAAAATAACACACCAAACCTATGTATAGGGTTGAAAAATATTTTCAAACGAAATACTTTTTAAGCAATTAAACATTCATTGTATAGGCGCCAATGACTGCTTCTAGTGTTTGTAACCAAACAGTACTAGGACCAATCTTTTCTGTAACAATGAATGGTCCTAGCCAAAGGCGTTGGAACTTGGTATACTCCTTGTTGTATTTTTGTTGCTTGTCCCATCTTAACACTAAATCTCCCTCCGAAAAATCTCTATCAAAGGAGGACTTTTCGTCGAACCATTTTTTCACCAACTATTGACGTTGATAGAATTTGTTCTTGGTTCTTTCACTATCTTCCTCTAGCTTGAGAAGAGAATCGATCCTCTGTTGTAATGGAGAAGAATCATTCTCTTCGATGAATTGGGCCAACTGCAATGAAGGGATGGTGATATTAGCTGGTAGGGATGATTCCTTGCCATAAAATAGGAAATAAGGGGAGTTCCCAATGGCTTCCTTTGGATTGATTCAATGTGCCCAAAGAGAATTATAGAGTTGGGTATGCCAATTTTTGTGATGTGAAGCCACTATCTTTTTTAGGATTTTTATCAAATTTTTGTTGGAATATTCTGCAAGTCCATTGCCCTGAGGATAGTAATTGGCAGAAAATTTAAGCTTGATCCCCTTTTCAAGGGTGTAGCTAGTCAAGTAAATGGATTGGAAGTATGACGTATTGTCAAAAATTAGAAAATCAGAGGTGCCAAACCTGGTGATTGTCTGGTTTTTGAGAAAGGAAATTACCTAGTTTGTGTTACAGAGTCTTAGAGGGACTGCTTCGACCCACCTGGTGAAATAAACAGCGGCTATCAAAATGTATTTATGCTGTAAAGAAGATACAGGGTTGATAGGTTCAGCAAAGTCCAATCCCAATTGCTGGAATGGGAACTGGACTGCTACTGGCTATTAAGGGAAGGTAGGTTTCTTGACTTTTCTAGCGCACTTCTGGCAAGACTCACATCTTCTTACATATGCATGGGAATCTCTGAATAGGGTAGGCCAATAGTATCCTACCCAGTTGATTTTTTGATTCATTGTATCACCTAAGAAATGGCCACCCGTGGGCCCTACATGAAATTGAAATAGGAACTCATCAGTATGGTCCTTTTCCAGGCATCTAAGAAAAATTCCACCATAACTCTTTCTAAACATAACATTATCGATAAGTTGATAAGGGGATGATTTCAGCCTTAGTGCTATACATTTCTTAGGATCAAGGGTTTTAGGAGAAAACCTATTATGAAGAAAGAACTTGATGTGGTTATACCATTCAGATGTCGTTGTTTTGAGTGCATTAACAAAACATGTAGGTATAGTCTCTTCCTATTCCCAATTAGTGTGCTGATATTCAGGATCTTTTGAGTGGGCGGTGAGCTGACACAAACCTTGTCCTCTGACAATATTCACAGGTTTGATCTCCAAATCATATTCTTGTAAGGACATCATCCAGTGAGCTCATTTTTCTCCTAACTCCTTTTAGATAAGGATGTTGCAAATGGCCGCATATTGGACAATCACCTTGGTGCTTGACTTCAAAAGATAAGGCATGTAATGTTTTACTGATTTATATACCGTGTAGGCCTGTTTTTCAACTTGGGAATAGTTGAGTTCAGCTCCTTTAAATGTCAAACTCATGAAAGAAATGGGGATTTTAGTGCCCTCATGATTTTTCTGTGTTAGGATAGTTGCATAAGAAAAATCAATAGCAAAAGTATAAAGGATGAAATATTTACTGAAATCTGGAGACATAAGAGCACGTGCTTCTGCTATGGATTTCCTGATTTCAGTAAACACATTCTTTTGTTCATTAGACCACTTAAATGGTACATCCTTTTTAACTAAAAATTGCAGGGGTTTAACGACTTGGGAAAAATTTGGAACAAATCTACGGACGAAATTAACCCTACCCAAGAATGACTGCATTGCCTTTTAGGAGTTAGGGAGGCCGATAATGGAGATTGGTTCAGCATGTTCTAGGTCAATGATCATACCTTCCTTTGAGATGATAAAAACTAGCAGCTTACCTTCCATCACAACGAAGATGGACTTCTTGGGATTGAGGGAAATTCCGAATTTTCTGCATCTTTTGAATACTTGTTTCAAAGTGGATAAATGATTTTGTTGTTTTTTAGAGTAAATGGTTACATCATCTAAGTATACGATGACATAATTATGTATTAAGCCCCTGGAAGCTATGTCCATATCTCTCTGGAATGTGGCTTCTGTGTTTATTATCCCAAACGACATTCATCTATATGTGAATGTTCCCCAAGGAGTTCGGAAGGTTGTTTTAAGTTGATCATTGGGGGAAACCAGGACTTGGTTGTAACCCGAAAAATCATCTAACAACGAGAACATCTCAGATTCAGCTACTTTCTACAAAATATGCTCCATTGGAGGAACAAGGTAATTGTCTTTTTCGGAGGCCTGGTTAAGGTTTCTGAAATCTACAGAGAGTCTAATTTCCCCATTCTTCTTTTGAATAGGTAATAAGTTAGCGATCCACTATGTGTTTCTAACGAGAAATATAATCCTGTTCGAGAGTAGTTTATCAAGTTCTTTTTTAACAGAAGACTCTAAATTGGGGTGCATTTTCCTAAGTTTCTACTGATATGGTTTTACCTCAGGTTTCATCACGATGTTAAGGTGCATGACACTAGTGTCAAAAGTCTTGAGTTCATTCTATGTCCAGGAAAACACATCTTTAAATTCCCTGCACAGTTTAAGAAAACTCCTTCTTTCATCATGGGAACAATGAATTCTGAGATTGATAAGGCGAGGTTCTTGCTTTGTTCCCAGATTAAAAAGTGTCTAATTCACAGTTGAGCTCTGAGTGTTACAATAGGTGGTCTATCTAAATTTATCTTGTAAGTCGCAAAACTTCTCTAAAATGATGACAGACTTGGGGATGATATTGGAAGGGTCATATAGATATTTTTCATGATTAGCTTCGTCAATAGCCATACCTTTCAAGGTATGCTGGGCTGAAAGGAAGTCTAGTATTTTCTGGTCATCATCGAACACTTTCCAACTTGTGACATTGTCTGGTATAGAGGGTATGCACATCAATTCGATAGAGAAAGTTTGTGGAGACAAACCTTTGAGTGGGATTAGTCTAGATGCAGTATTGGCTAGAAAATCAATGTCAAATTTCTGTGATCTAGGAATAGATTTGATATTAAATGATGAAAAGTAATTAGTCATATCTATGATTAGTCTTTGATAATTGACTAATCATGGAGACAACAATGTATTTTATTCCGTACCTGTTTTACTATTATCTCAGAGTCTCCTATGCATTCGATTTCTCTCACTCCCATATCAATAGCTTTCCTGATTCCTTGGACTAATTCCTTGTACTCAGCTATGTTTTTAGTACATTCAAACTCCAATATACACGCGATCATTGTTTTGATCCGCTTCAAAGCAATAAGGACACATCCTGCACCTGCTCCATCCTTAGATCTAGAGCCATCAAAAAACAACGTCCAAACAACAGGATCAATTCTAAAGTTAGTATTTATGTTATAAACATTATGTAAAATATTACTAGAGAATGGCACAGAAGTGAGATGAGTAATCTGAGAGTGCTTCTGCACATTCTCTACTGGCGAAACATCAGCAGGTAGGTCTCCGAAAAATGTATCAAATGTAAAATGTTCAATTTGATTATAAAAAAAGGAGACAGATTCATTGGAACCATTGAGATTAGTTACATTTTGTTTCATGAATGGTTCTCTATCAACTTTTGAGTTTGTTAGACTACCCATTAAGGGGTAACCATAAGTGAGACCAATCAGTAGCAAAGTAACCTTTTAGTTTCTATGACCAGTCTCGACTCAACCACATACTGTAATTATCTGGGATATCTAGAATCACAATATCAATAGTCTGATGAATTCAGGGATCTGTAGATAATCTGAGCAGAACATTCTTCATCCTTCCTACAACTTTGACTTTGGATCTATCTAATTGCACAATTTGTATAGGACATGTTTCCCATATAGCATTCAACGTTTTGCACACAGAAAGAGGCATGACATTAGATTATGCACCTGAGTCTACCATGCATTTATGCACATTCTTGTGAAAGATTTCAAAAGTAAGTAAGAAGGGTGGAGTTCCCTTGTTTCGAGGTTTTGGGTGGTTTGGTCAGGGAGTAGAGTCAAGTTTGTTATTCTGAGCTTCTTGAGGTTGATTTATGATCATGATTTTGGGCAAGAAATCCCTTATGGAAGGTATTTTGAGAAGGTCAAATAAATATATGTTTTCCTTGACTCTTTTTAGATCCTCAGCCAAATTGTATTCTGGCTCAGGAATGAGGGTGTCTTTCTGAGTTTGAGTTTTACCTTTGTTGGGGGCCTGTGTCAAAGGTGATTATTCCTGCGGAGGTGGTCCTTTAGATATAGTATTATGAGTGTGTTGTGGGTTGAAAACTGTGTCAGATTCTTCTTCCTCTTCTTCTGAAAAGAAACTCATAGTATTGACCTGGTGGTGATCTTCTTCTTGGGGAGGTTGTGTATCTTGATTGGACTGATCTTTAGAGGATTCAAGAATGTCTGGTGTTCCTGTAGCTAAGGCTTTCAATACATAAAATATCTCTTCTTAAGTGAACCCCTCACTAGGATTTGGAGGTGGGGGATTTTGAGGAGGTTGGTTGGGTCTCCTAAAAGGTGGCCTATTAAATCCTCTATTGTTGGACTGATGTTCATTGTTAGTTTTCTTGATATCCTCCATCTCGTTAGACATTATTTGGAGGAGCTTCTTCACTTCACTCATGTTGAACGGATCTTGACTAGTAGTAGAGGGTTTAGGAGAGATGCCATTGAGGTAGACACCTGTTTAGATGAGGTTTCAGGGTTGTCCTTGAGACAGAACATGTCCCTTTCGACTTATATTGCTTCAGAGAAGGCATCTTGCAAGGACTCCTTACGGGACCTTTTAACCCACATGGCTATTTTGTTGATGTATATGTAACTTCAGAATGTATTCTTCTATGTATCTTATGTATTGTAACCCGATTTTTATTCCGGGATGTTTCTATTATGTATTTGAGTCATGTTGTCATGCCCCAATGTTCCGATCAAGAGGATTAATAATGTAAACAAGTCTTGTCAAGTTATTGTGTAAGTCCCCATGGTTTTGGGGAACTTGAGTTATTATACACTAATTAAGGTGTAGGATCGAGTAAGTAATTGTTAAGTTGAGCCTACGTGATTAAGTGCACTTCAAGTGAACGGAAGAATATAAATAGAGAATGAGACTCTCTATTTAACACACACATCATTCACTCACTCAAGTGTGGCGCACTAGTGAAGAAGGAAATACTGGGACTAGACAGAAGAAGAAGACTACTGCTGTTGGGAGTGCATCTTACTGTTTTGGGGTCTTACATATTGTGGTGATTCTATCTTTGAGGAAGTTGCAGGGTTTTCTCCATTTATGGTTTCCCCGATCAAAAACTCTTTGTGTCTCTTGTCTCTTGTGATGTGCTTATGTTTTATTGATGTTCTTGTTACTCTCTCAGTGAAAAGATCCTAAGATCATAATGCTAGCTTAATGTGATGAAAAAGTAACATGGTATCAGAGCTAACCTGAGAAGAAGACATTGTGCAGCTGTGGGAACTAGGCATTCCTATTTTATGGACCTTCCTCCACATATTTTCAGCAAAAGTAAGGTGGAACAACTCTCCTCCTTAGGGCGCATCTTTCTGTCGAAGCGAAATTTGATTCCAAGCATTTTCAGTGTTCGATGAAGAAATTAGGGCTTTCTATAGAAGAGGAATTTTTGAGTGAGAACAGCATAGGATTGTTATCCTCATCAAAACCGAAGTTTAGAGACTTGGATATAGAAATTTGGTTGGGTGAAACTATGGGAAAGTCAAACCCTAGTTTGACCCTGAGCTAGGAAAAACCCTAAATACTAAAACTGATAAGGTTTGGTACAGTTGCTATATTCTGAGGTTGACGAAGTATCAAAAGCTAAAAATTGTAGGGGCCGAAGATAAAATCCTGAAGAAAATTTTTTCCAAAATTAAGCCTCAGATTCACTATATTCTAGGAGATATGATCTCTCAAAGTTAGGGTTCCAGCCTCTTCCAGAAATCATCCATAAACGGGACACCTGGGGAGAATTGCAATATATTGGGCTATAGAGGTCCAAATGTAATTCCTGAACATGTTCCAGAAATTTCACATACTTTAATTTCAGTGGTCCGAATATCAGACTCAGAAGATGAACCAGTGACACGTGGCATGCCGTACAACTTCGCTGTTATGAACAGTCCTTTAACAGGTCACCTTGGAAAAAGGATCATAAATCCCAAATGGTGAAACCAATTCTAATGAAACCTACGATTTTGGATCAGGGACATGCATGGTTGCCTCAATACGAAAATTTATATAGAGAGGAGCAGTAATTTCAGAGATATCACAAAAACAGTAATAGGCATTTCTACAGAAGAAATTGGAAAATTAGGGCTTCCTGTTCTGGGAGCTTCCCTCCACTGTTTTAAGAAAAGGAGTGCATTGGACAGCTCCATTTGAAGAGATCTATCTATTTTTCCAATAATATCTAAAAGATTCCAAGTTTTTAAATTAGGGTTTCTGTGACAAACCCTAGATCAGCAAACTCCGTGACAAGGGAGGACACCTCAAATCGGTAAGATCTAATCCTTTGCTATTTCCATTTGAGGTTCTCATTTCAATATGATCTATCACAACAGCTTGATGATAAGCTTGGTGAAGTTGACAACTTCCAAGCATAGAAGTATTTGATATCTATGAAGAAAATGGATTGGACACCTACATGAGTATAGAGGTTCCAGTTTCAGAGGGAGACGAGGCCAAAGAAGACATCATGCTCATGCTACAGAGGATGATGAATGATCCAGAAAGAGATCCAGATATGAAAGTGAAGATTCTTCAAGCGAGGATGAATATGTTCTGATATCAGCTTTCATAGGTAACATTACTCATGGAAGTGATGATTGGCTTATAGATAGTGGGGCTTTCAAACATATGACAGGGATTCAAGGAATCCTTTGTAAGACTATCAGAACATGAATCACCTCACAAGGTGAAACTAGGAGATGACTACCAATATCCAATAAAAGGTAGTGGGGAATATTCATACAATCTAGACTCTGGAATAGTTGCACAAAAGAACCATGATTCTACATGGCTTCTCCACAGAGTTACAAATTGCAGCAATTTTTTCACAAGTTTTTGCTCAAAGAGAATTTTTTTAATCCTAAGTAGCGTAGCTTGTTTCTTGATTCCTACTTATTTTGAGGGACGGGGGGGGGGTCCCATGACATTTTCCCCATTTTTCTTATTTTATTAAGTAGTTTATTTTTTCATTTATATTGTATGGGTGAATTTTGTCCTAGTTTTAGTGCCATTGGTGCCATTGGTGCCACTGGTTCCATTGGTGCCACTGGTGCCACTAGTTCCAATCCTTACATTATAGGAGCCCACTATGAGTGACACCAACAACCTCCATCAGTTGGTTATGGTTGGTAAGTAGTTATGCTGAGTCAATCTCCAGTTACAATCAGTTAGATCGCTTTCAGTTATCCTAACACTAGTTATGCATGAATGAAGGGAGAGTGGCACCGTTTCCCACCTACCTCATCAGTTAACTGATTGTAGACTATTTTATACATGTAAAGTTATAGTAGTGAGCCTCTGGTAGTGATTAGACACATTGAATTAGCTAGTTAGTGAGTCTTAGTTGGTATATTCGAATCTTATCCATGGTATTCGAATTCTATGTATTGTAACACCATTTTATTACTGATTAATGAACAAATATTATTGTTGTAATTAAATGATCAATTCTTATCAGATTTGTATCAAATTTGTCTTATTCAGTTTACATTGTCTTTGATATTTTACTGCATAATTCTACTTCTCAATTGCTCTCATTTTCCTATAGATCAATGGTTCACAAATTTAAAAACAAAGAAAATGATCGGGTAACTTCCATATGATTCCTATCAAAACTACAAAATTAATAACCCCAACAAATCTTTTCAAGCAATTGAGTTTCCTTTGGTTCGATCTGCAAATCACTCCCAATGGGTTCAAATCGACAAAGAGGAGCCATGTCTCCATTGTAAAACTTCTGTACATGGTGCGTTTTGGATGAGGTCATGAATATAGGGGGAATATAAATCCAAGTCATGCCAAACATCCGCAATAGAACCGAGTTTACCCACCATCGCATTTGAAACCCTACAATCTTCCTCATAGAAACTAACATACTGAGGTTAATGATCACAGGAGGTGCAAAATAATGGTTACGTACAACATTCATTAATAGAAATGACATTAAAGATAAACCAAATATTCAACAATATGATGAATCAACACCAATATGACAGTTGTATCATAAAAACATGTGTCACATTTTATTCACTAATAGAGCGTTTTCATAGTTTACATCGTATCTAGGATAATAAAACAAGTTTTCGATCTATGGTTAAAATAATCCCTTCAGTGAAGTCTTATGATAGTATTTAGGTTATGTAATTGACAAACATTATCATGCATAAACCTAGTTATTACTTAAGGTATTAAAATCAATTTTCCCATACACTTATGTTACCTTGTAGATTACCCAAAATGATGAACAAAACATGAGGTGTTAGTTTTAATAACTTGAGAAGAGAATATAGGAGAATGGAATTACAAGATTCAAAATTATAGAAGTGAATGATCAATTAGCTCAATCTTGAAGTAAGATGAGTATATCGTCAATCAAATGGAAGTATCAACATCATACACTAATATATAGTTAAGAATTTAATGTACAATATTATATAAGGAAACCGACTATATAGGACGAAGGTTTAGCAGCTGCAAAAATTAGTCATCAATGATACTTCAATGAAATCAGATTGACGACATAAAAATGATTTTCTCTCCAAGTTCTTCGTTTCCCCAAATTAGGAGTACCTTCAGAATCAAAGATTCTAAAGGAAATCCTTAATAATTTTCTAAAGAAATTATTAAGGTCAAAAACTAATATCATTTTTTATTGAATAAAGAAAGAAAGGGAGAAGTTTGTTGGCTTGCAACAAATGGGGATGTATCTGGGAGAACCAGTTATCTCTGCTTAATTTCTTCTAAGGAATTAAGTAAAACATGGTTTACTGTTTACTATGAAAAATCAGATAATCTCAATATGAAACAAATCAATGTTCGATCAAATTACTTTATAACTGTAGACACATTTAGATCCTTTCCAACACCATTAATAAATATTTTAGCTTTGTAGATAATCATAATAAGATTACCTCGTCAAAACTAAGTACCTGAAATTTAAAGATAATCGAAATCATCGGTATAAAGATAAGCCATTTAATTTTTTGAAAATATTATTCCATTCACTAAAATTATTCATTCATATTTTATTTATTCAACTACTTTAAGCTTTATAAAAGTAGGAACTGCTACCCTAGCTTGGTAACCAAATGACAATGTCTCTCACAAATATCACAAGAAATGAGTAAGTTGTCTCATTACTGATACCCCGTATCTCTCGATCCGAAGATCAAGAGCCACTACAACATCCTCGTAACTGGATTTTGGCAATGTCGTATCGATGATTCCCATGATCCTAAGTGGATCAACTCATTACTAAGACCTTCTGTTCCCAATTTCATAGAAGAAAAGAAATATAATGGAACATATGAAAAAACTTTTCTGATGATAAATGAGCTTCAAAATATGGCTGATAATTCAGATTTGTAAATATTTTTCAAGTACAAGGATCTGAAGAAATAATTTACCGGTTACTGTTGCTATAATGGAAATACAGATGGTAAGGGCTAAATTTGACCACACTTACATATGTTTAACGTTTCAAAATTGATCCATTTTAGATTTAAGTAAATATGAGTTAAATGAGTGAACCATAACTCATCTCTTATCACAATTACTTTGAAGGAATGAACAAACTAGAATCTAACAACATAAATTAATTTATTTACAAATACCTTCTCTGACAGAAGTATATACATTCATTATTCTAAAGAGCGCAAAGATTTAATGATTTTTTATTATGATAAAAATGATCCCTTCTAAATAGTTGACCTAGATTAATACTAGAATGATTGTCACAACAATTGAAATTACTTACTAAGGAAATGAGTATAAGTGAAGGAAAATAACAAATCGAGTTGTATATCATAGAAAATCTAATTTTTTTCAGAATTATGATGAATATTTGAACAAACTAAACCCGAAAAAAGGAAATTGTTTAATTATTAAAAAAAAAGGAACTATGTATAGGTTTAGTGATATGATAAAAATTGGTGAAAATATTTTGTAAGAACCAGTCCATTGACCACAAAGGTTTCAGATTGACCCTCCAAATTATGGATTCTAAGATCGGTTGGGCCCATTTTCTCCACAATGACATAAGGTCATAGCCAGAGACACATAAATTTAGTATGATGACCATTGTCCTCATGCACTTTATCCCACTTTAAAACCAAATCACCTACTTGTAGATATATGTTAGACACCGAGGCCTGATCAAATCAATATTTCACAATCTGCTGATGTTTCACAAAATGTTGTTGGTATTTCTCCTTATCTTCTTCCAATTTAATCAAAGTATTAATTCTTTTCTCCATAGCGGAACGAATTACATCCTAATAATTGTAGAGAGGTTAAGAAAATATTGAGAGGTATAATGGACTCAGTACCATAAACTATAAAGAAAGGGAAGTTTCCTATATCATATTTTAGGGTTACTCTATCCACCCAAAGTGCATTGTGCAAAGAAGTATGCCAATTTCGATGATGTGTGTCAATATTTCGTTTCATAATCTTCAACAAATTCTTGTTGGTGGACTCTACTAAGCCATTACCTTGAGGGTAGTAACTCATGGAATATCTAGCCCTGATGCCCATTTCTAAGGAAAATTATGTTAATTCAACAGAAGAAAAATAGGAAGTGTTATCAAAGATTAAATATTCATGTACACTGAACCTAGTAATAATAGAATATTCTAGAAAAATCACAACTTGATTGGTGTTTACAACACGTAACGATGCTTCTTATTCCCACTGGGTAAAATAATCAGTGGCGGTGATAATATATTTATGCTGCATAGATGAGGATGGATTAATTGGTCCAACTATGTCAAGACCCCACTGCTGAAACTGGTTGTAGTGGAAAAGCAAGTTTCTTAATTCTACCAGCAGTTGTTTGTTAGCCTTGCCATTTTCTTACATATGAATAAGAATCTCTAAATAAGGCATTCCAATAGTAAGAATCCCTAAGTATTTTATGTGCATTGGTTTCACCTCTAAAATCACCACCAACAGGACCAGAGTGTAACTATTTTAATATTGATTCAGTTTCGTCCTTGTCAATACAATGAAGGAATACATCACCTAAATTCTTCCTAAAAAGTATATTATTTATCAACTGATAAGTAATTGATTTTAATCTAAGGATATTCATTTTTTAGGTTCTAGGTTACCCAGAGCACTCTCTGTTTCTAGAAAATTTCTTATGTTCAAATACTAAGAATCTTCAGGGGGAAAGAAATAAAAAAAAATTCAGTAAAGACTCATCTAGGTTAATATAAGAATGGCCCACTGGAAAATGAGTTGATTCAACAACCAGTTTACAAAGACTCTCCCCTTTTATTACCATAGAAGGTGTTATTTTAAGGTCGTATTCTTTAAGAGATGCCATCCAAGGAGATCTTTTCTCACCCAAACCCCTTTGTACTAAGAGATTCCCCACAACAGGGTATGGAACGATAACTTTAGTTCTAGATTTCAAGAGGTAAGCGTAGAAGTATTTGACTGCCTTAAAGACGAAAAATGATTGCTTGTCAAATTCATGATAATTTAATTATTATCCTTTAAAATTGGAACTCGTGAATGATATAGGGACCTCATGGTTATGTTGGTTGCGTTGAGTCAGAACAACATCATATGATATATCTGAAGAAAATGTATAAGGTATGAAATATTTATTAAAATCGGGACTTAGAAGAGTAGGGGCTTCAAATATAGATTCTATAATTTTCTTAAATGACTCCTTCTCATTATTTCCCCAACTAAAGTTAACAGTTTTTTTATCATGTTTTGCAAGGGACGAACAATCTCAAAAAAGCTAGGGATAAATCTTATGACGAAATTATTTTTTCCTAAGAATGATTGCATTGTCTTCTTATTTGAGAGATAAGTAATCTTATATATGGATTCAGTTCTCTCAGTGTCAATCATAATTCCATCCTTAGAAACTACACAACCTAACATAATCCCCTGGATCACAACAAATATTCAATTCATTAGGGTTGAGTGATATCCCAAATTTCCTACAATGTTAAAAAGATTTTCTAAGATGTAGAATATGGTTAGATGGATGTTTCTAAAATACCGTAACATCATTGAGATAGAAAACTATAACATAATTAATTACACCCCTAAAGGCTATATCCATAACTCGTTGGAAAGTAGCCTCGACATTAATAAATCCAAAGGGTATCTTTATATATGCATATGTCCCCCATGAACTTCTGAAAGCAGTCTTCAACTGGTCATTAGGAGAAACTAGAATCTTATTATAACCTAAGAAACCGTCAATTAATGACAGTATCTTAGAAATGGAAACCTTTTGGAGAATTTGCTCCATAGGTGGGAATGGATAATTAGTTTTTTCCAATGACCTGTTATGGTTACAAAAAATCGATACAAAATCGAATGTCACTGTTCTTCTTCTATTCCAGAACCAAGTCAGCCACCCATTGAGTGTGGCAAACAAGAAAAAATATTTTAGTAGCTAGGAGTTTATTTAGATCCTTCTTAACTGTTGGTTCAAGTGTTGGGTGCATATTTCAGAGTTTTTGATGAAATTGTTTCAAGGCTTGTTCCATTGGAATCACATGCTACATGATCTGTGGATTAAATGTTTTAATATCGTCAAAAGTCCATGTGAATAAATCTTTGTATTCTCTAAACAATTTTATGAAAGCTGATTTATCTAATAGGGTATAATTTGTTCCTAGGTTAACATACTGAGAATTAGAATTTGTCTCTAAATTGATGGTTTCATATTTCAAGCATGAGTTGTTCATTTTTCGATTTAGCACAACTTTAAACTTATCATGGAGATCATAAGACTTTTCTAATCTTATAGCATGAGTAGGGATAGATTTTACCATATCAAGAGCTTTGTCAATTGGGTAATGAGGGTGTATTACCGAAAAAATTTGGTAGTTCTTCATCATGGGTGATCTCATCAATAAATAAATCTTTAAAAGTACCTTCATTCATCAAGGAATTCAGTACATGCACATCATCATCAAAGACACACCAATTAGTGACGTTATACGAGATTGATGACCTAAAATTTAATTCAATTGAAAAAGTATTGGTAGAAAAATATTCAGATGGGATTAACTTGGAAGCTAAATTGGATAATAAATTAGACTCTTCATTCTAAAACCTTGGGATGTAATTTATATTAAAATCTTGAAATTCATAAATACTCTCCATACCTCCTTTTGGTAATCTAGGAGATGTTCATAAACACAATGAATTGAATTGTGTGCCTAGCGGACAATGATCTCATAATCACCGTAGACTATCAATATTTTAACGTTTACATCTAAAGTATTTTTTAACCCTTGTATAAGAGCCTCATATTATGCAACGTTGTTAGTAGAATTAAACTCCAATATGCATACTATACATGTTTTATTTCCCTAAGGATCAATCAGAAGGAAACCTGCTCCAGCCCCTTCCTTGGATTTTCATCCATAAAAAATATAATGTCCATGGTAGACTATCTACAATTACTTTACTATCCACAATATATACATAGTTTTGAGCATTTACAATTTTTACATCATCCTTAGACACAGAACTAGGTCGAATATAAGTAAGATTAGAAATTTCAGAATGTTTTTTTATGCCTACAAATGGAGAACTTTCATCCTTGAAATTTCCAAAATCAATTTCATAAGTATAATTTCCCATAATCGAATTAAAAAAAACATCGCTTCGTTAGGTTCGTGCAATTCCTTCACAATATGTTTTAGATGCCTTTCTCTACCAATTTTAATATGATTAGCTCTACCATTTTTAGGAAGACATAAAGTGGACCAAACAGTTGAGAAAAAAGCATTTAAATTCTGATACCAATCATGGCTTAAAAATAGTCCATAGGCATCAAGAATATCAACAACAACAATATCAATGATTTGATAAATTGATGGATTAACTGGTAGTCTAATTAAAACATCTTTTTTCTCACCTAATATTCTTACATTTGACATGTCAAGTCAAGTGATTTGTGTCTCATGTGAAGTATATTTTGCATTCAATTTTTTACAGAATGACAAAGGCATTACATTAGATGATGTTCTAGAATATACCATACAATTATGTACATTTTGGTTATAGATCTAAAATCTGAGAAGGAATGAGGGAGTGTAGATGTTGAACTTTTACCTATCAACAAGTTTTTATCAGCTACTGATTTTCCCTTATTGTTTGTATCAATCGGTTCATTATTTGAGGAAGTATTTGAATGTTTTGAAATACTAGCAGCTACATTATTTTGGATCTTAGAAGTAACTGATTTTATTATAGGGTTTATGATGGGACCACCAGTCATAGGAAATATTTGAAGTAAATCATACATGCTGATATCTGGACGTTGTTTTTTTAGATATTTAATAATATCATACTACAGATCTAATCTATGTGGATTTTGAACGGGATGTGACTATTTGGTTGGATAAGGATTATTATTCCCTTTATCTTGATTAGAGGTTGATGCACCACAAGTTCCTACTAAGCCCTTAGTACGGGCATTATAAGCATGGTGCCATGAGAGAGCTTATTTACACTTGGTTTCTTTAGTTAAACTATCCCAGAAATGTCCAACTAACAATTGTTGTTCTCCTTGAGCTTCACCCTCACTTTCTGAGTTTTCTTCCTTTTCTTGATCAACAGATTCTTTATTAGAGGAATATTCAGGCATAGAAAAATGGTTCTAATGGTGTTAAATGTTTCTTTATTTACTGCTACATTAGGTGGATGGTTTTATTTTTTATTACTAGCAGGGTTTTGTCTAAATTGGTTCCTAAAGTATCCTCAGGAAGAAGATCCTTCTGAACTAGTTTTTTTCAATCCTATTACTTAATTGCTTAAGGATCTAATAGAATTATGAAGTTGGTATACATCAAATGCTCATGAGTCCTTATCTGAACTTGAATTGGATGAGGTTTAACTTCTTCTACGCACCATATTGTCATTTTTTGCACTCCTTTCAAGTTCATAGGTCAAGGAGTTTTTTTCAACCTTCATTGCTTCCTTGAAAGTTTCAACTAGAGTAGCCTTATTGGCATGCTTAATGAACATACCTAAATATTTAGGTAATGCAGAAGCATAATTTTCTATAATAATGTCTTCTATAAGTCGAGAGGTAACAAGTATTTTTTTTTTCAAGGTTAGGAATCATTGATTAAAGTCCTTGATTTGTTCCTTAATATCTATTTTGATATGAGAAATTTCAAAAGCTAAAGCAACTGTTGTTTTATCTTCCCCAATCTTAACCAAGAAAGCTTGACTAATTTTTTTCCAATTGGTTATTGATCCTTGGACCCAGGAGAGGTACCATGCCAATGCCTTTCCTTCGAATGTCAAAGGAAATAGATGAAAAACCACGTCTTCATGTGGCATGTTCATAGTTTTAATTGCAAGGATAAATTTATCTATGTGATTTGCAGTTGGCTCTTTATTGTATGGGTCAAAATTAGGGAGAATTTTGTCTAGATGCTTAGGTAATTGATTTTGAACACCAGGGAATGAAACTACACTTATTCTCAACCAAGGTAGAGGAGAATTTGGAGGATTGGGTGGATTACCTATTCCTGCTCCTACCATATTATATTCTTCTGAATATGAAGAGATACTACGATTACTAGGTGTGGGACTACCAGGTGGACAATCTATAGGTGAAGGTGGTTGACCAGAACTATTAAAGGGAATAAGCTTTCTTGAAGGGTTAGTCTCACTGATCCCTCTAAACAAAGGATTGGACTGGTAAATTGGAGTACCTAACCCTAACTCCTGAGTCTCTAGTGGAGTCTTTTTAGATAGAGAAGATGAAGAATTATTCCTATTTCGATGGGGTAAACCAAAATCAATGGGGGGTATACCAGTTTGTTGAGAGTAAACCCTAGTGAGGACTCATCTAGATTCTTGTATAGCTTGTTCAATTTGACGAGGTGTATACAGAGAATTAGTATGATATCATTCTAGGATATCCCTAATAGCACTGATGAAGGGTGAATCGTCAATTCTGAGTTGTGGATGAATTGATATATCTGAAATAACAATTTTACAATATTCGCCAATCGGTGAAGGATCTGGACTAGTTGTAGGGTCATTTTGAACCTTTTCATCCGTTAATTGTTTTAGGACCTACTTCTAGTGCCATTTGTTGGAAGTATTTTCTGACTATGGAAAACTACAGAAAAATATCCCATCCAAAGCACTTAATAAAGCCCCTAGTATGTTTGGATTAGTTAATTCTTGTAAACTATCACTGAACCAACGCTCCTTCAAAATCAAGCATATAGGGTACATGCAAGGTCAAAAATATGGGTAATCTCAACACCATCTTATTGTTTTTAATGAGCTCAAATATCGGTTGAAAGAATGCTCAGTTTGTATGTTTCATTTTTTAATGAGATTGACACATAATAGGAACTATGCTCAAAATTTCATTTCATGGTTTAGCGAGCTCGAAACTAAAGATAACGCATGCTCAAAATGAGTCCCATTGTTGGGGCGCGGACCTTAACGGTCCTTAATTTGGTAATTCCGCGGTTGTGACGTGAAGCTTGTAAGCAGAGTTGCGACTCCAAATAGTCTTAGGGGTTTTGGGGTTGGGTCGAAACCCCTCTTTTTGTAAATAACCCATGGTTTAATCCTAGGGTTTATGGTTTTGGGGTGCCCATGGTTTAAGCCCATGGCTTTGTAATAGTGCACTTGTATAAATAGGCACTTATGTAAAGGATTTAGGTTAGGCTTTTGAGGTATGATGATTTGATGCGAAGCTAAGGTCTATTTTTGTAAGAAAGGTTAAGTTCCAACTGTGTGCGTGGATGACCTCTGCAGCTATGTGTGCAGAGGGTTTTGGGTGATTGAGAAGATCTACAGCTAAGTGCACAGCTTTGGGGAATTGAAGAGATCTGCACCTGAGTGTGTAGATCAGAACTGTGGTTTTTGTAAAGAGTTGAATATAAACGTAGTTCTGTGGACATAGCCCCTACACTGGGGGTGAACCACATATATCTTGTGTCATGTTGGTTCTGTTGTTTTGTTTTGTTCTGTTTATGCATCTATTAAGTAGATAAAGAATAAAGTAATATAAGCTATTAAATAATAACTTCGCTGTGAATTCCCAGTTAAGGGTTAAGCAAGTAACTGTATGTTTATATAAACTGCGAAGATAGTTAAGTGAATGTTGAAGCTATTTATTGTATGATTATTATTTGTAATACTAAAGGTACAGTAATATCCCTCTTGCGCCTGCAAAAACCTGATTCTACAGCACCCCATAGTTGTTTCGGGTGAGACTGCAACATGTTCACAGGTTGTTGTCAAAAGGGCCAACACTGTGGGTCTTTTTGTTGGTGTGAAGATAAAAGTATAGAACCCACGTCTACCCTAAGCCCAACAAATTGGTTCCATTGTTGGTTGAACTCAGTATCTGCTCAAGAGGGATCTACATCGTACCTAGAGGGATATGTTTTGGAGTCCCTCCGTAATAGAAATCGGTGACTGGATTGAAGAGACTTATCTGAAATTTGCTGAACAAGAAAATAAAGATCCTCGTCATAGCTTAGATGACTTTTTACAAATGTACATTTTTTTTTTGATATTTATGAAATTTTCTTTGGTAGTATCCACATAGAATTGGACCAGTGGTTATCTAGGTTAACAAAAAGAAAGACAAACTTCAAAGAATATCATTTTCCCGACTGGACCCCAGCACGAATTAATATATTGAAAAGGGTGAACAACGCGATATCCCGAGCTGTTGATTTTTGGACAACGTGAACCCTTGAATCATTTGTGACAGAGTTTGCCATCAACTCAAGTACTTCCTTCAGCGAAGCTGAACGACAGTTTTCAAAGGACCAAGGGGTAAGTACTTGAATTCATTTAGTTTGAAATTTAAAATGCTCTTGGCTGAAAAAGGTATATTGCTTATTGAATCTGACTGTTAGATTTAGTACTACTAACTTATGTTTGGAAGCAAAAGTGACTTCGACGAGCAAAGTGGTTTGCTGCAAAGCAGTAAAAGATACATGAGAAATATTGGATCCTATACCCTAGGTCAGAATACTGAGTATACCCAAGTAAGTCTAGAAGACTCTGAGTCTGAAGAAACCCCTTCTATAAGAAACCCTACTGTAACCCCACAGTGAATATCTGTTATCCCTGAGAACCCGTCGTAGTCTAAAAATAACCCTAGCCCAAGTATTCCTGTCGCAGGTCAGTCTACCTCAGCAAGTTCCTCTCCTCCTCCCCCTCCCCCCCCCCTTAGATCCAATATGGCCCATGTGAATGATGATATCAAACTACATGTCTTTAAAGGAACTAGATCAGAGGATACAAAACAGTTCTGGTTCTTATGTGAAGCTGTGTGGACTGCTAAGAATTATATGGACCAAGACATAAGAAGAGCGCAGCTAGTCACTTCTTTTAGAGACTAGGCTTTGACCTGGTTTATGAAGTTCTCCAGTACTCAGAACCATTTCTTCGATGATATTAAAAAAACAATGATCAAAGAGTTTAAGAAGCCTAAATCAGAGTCATAGTGCATAACTGAACTGAAATAAATTTAGCAGAGGCAAGGTGAATCAGTTTGGGACTTTAATCAGAGGTTCAAAGTTCTACTAGATCAAGTTAGCTTCACTATTGGACTAGAACAACATAAGTAATGGTTCATTGCAGCATTATTACCTCATATCAGAACTCCACTCGTGCAACATAAGGTTGTTGATTAGCAAGAGGCTTTGGAGATTGCCATGAAACTTGAGACAACTCCTGTTGGAGATAATTCTGGAAAATCCCAAATACAAGCCCAGTTAGCAGAAATGGCTTTGGAGCTTCGTGATATGAAAAAAGGGAAACTACTCATGAAGAAGTTTGGTGTACACGATGCAAGACAGAAGGTCATGACAAAGAACAGTGTCCTGCACTAAGGAATTATTTGAATACTGGTGCACCGAACCCGTTTAACCCTAATGTCCTGTATTGTGAGATCTGTAGAACAACTGGCTAGCATTGACCTGAAGATTGCTATCTATTGCAGAGATATGTTCAAATACATAATAGTCCCTATTGCAAGTTCTGTAAGTCAGTTGGACACAATGAAGATGAATGTCGCAGCTTTGACCTCATGAGAGAGCGAACCTATGATGCTTATAAGGTACAACCCGAGGCACAAGGCAATGATGGATATGGTTACCATAGTGGTCAAGGTAGTTTCAGAGGTCATGGTCGTGGTGGTACGCCTGGAGGTGGTCGAGGCCAAGTTATTTGTTATAATTGCAATCAGGCAGTACATCTAGCTAGAGACTGTCAAAACCCAACTACGACATGTCGATATTACAGAGTAGTCAATCATGTGATTGAGCAATGCCCATAGTTGATAGCCAAGATCCAAGAAATAAATAGCACCCCTAGTTAGAATGTCCAGATGATTGCTGTAGAGAAAAGATCTATCCCAGCCATTAACATTGTTACAAGAAGTGGAGCTATGACGCAAGTGCAGAATACGGGGAAACAACCTGTTGAAGCTTGGGTCCACAAGACCCTAGAGAAAATTCCAGCCTTCGATGTTGGAAGAGAAAAAGAAACATTTATAGAAGCTCAAAAAGAATTTGTTGATCTAAGAACATCAGTAGCCACCATGCAATAGCATCAACAACAAGCTTTGCCTGATCATGTAAGTACACTGTCATCATTTCTACAGAGTTGTATCAAGCTATCAAGAAATCAGAAATCTTTGAATGAATTACAGAAATTTATTTAGTCCTGCGAACCTCAGCGAAGCTCTGATAGGAAAACTGCTAATAGAGTTAGAAGGACTAGAAGAGAAATGAGATTGCATGCTTAGATAGAAGATTATGACATGACTAATATCATTTTAGATCTGGGATCAAAAGTGAATGTCCTAACCAGACAGACTTGGGAACAAATGGGAAAACCTAAGCTTGAATGGTCCCCTATACAGTTGAGATTAGCCAATATGCAGAAGATTGTGCCCTTGGGAAGATTCCCTAGTGTACCAGTAGACATTGATGGTGTCAGTACCTTAGCATAATTTGAAGTCATTGAGATAATTGATGATAGAAACCCCTATCCATCCTTGCTAGGAATTGAGTGGGAAATAGACAATGATGCAGTAATCAACCTTAATAAGAGACATATGACTTTTGAAGGGAAATTTTTTAGATTCATAGTACCATTGGACCCTTCTCAAGGAGAAAGGTATACAGAACCAGTCGAGATGAAGATCAGGATGTTTTGGATCATATTTACAACATCACAACTAAGGAAGAAGATTATGTTGACCCTACTGCTGAAGGTATAATGGATTGGCAGTGTGACAGATCTTGCATGACTGATTCAGACGAAGGTCTAGAGAATTGGCAGAATAGACTCTATGAGCTACATGGACATCGATGTGCCATAATTACCAAATCTCTTAGATGGATTAGCTCACAGACAAGAGACTTGCCTACCTTTGATGTCTTGACAGACCTAGGAGAATTTATTGTACAATTCTCAGAGCAAGTACCAGTCTCCTAGAAAATGGAGACTCTAGATTCAGCATTCAGAGCCACAGCAGCCAGATGGTGGAATGGTCACAAAAAGTCCATTCATAGCTAGGAAACTTGTCAAAAGTTTCTTCGCCTGAGATTCATGGATCAACCTCAGGAGGTGGGAAGCAGATTTGATTGTAATACTAGCCCTCAGGAACATTTGGAGCAGTGCTACGAAGCATGGAAGAAAGTACCTCGTGAAGAATGGGTACATAGGTTTGTGTGCACTCTGGAACATGTAGCAAAGAACTAGTATGCGGAGGTTGAACTTCGCCATGGTACTGTAAGTTGGGATAGTATTGTTGATATTTTTGTGCTCACATTTTCTATTAATGAGATTTTTCCTACTTTGGACATACATAGCTATTAGGTTGATCCATACTAACATATTTAATGATAAAGAAATAGCTGAATACCAACCTGATTCAAAGGAACAAGAAGCTAATGCAGTAGAATTTTATAACCTTGCAATTGATGAGGATGATGACCCGCACAACATAAACATTCCTGAGTCAAAAGGAAACTATGGAGTACATGGACCAACCATCAAAGCTCAAAGCTATGTCAAGGCTTGTGTCAGGATGTATCAAAGCCAAAGTTACTTGTTGTGCCGAAGAAGAAAAGTGTGTCGAAGCCTAAAATCCAACCGTTGGTAAAAATTCAGGTTTGGTGGCGCCAATATGTTAACTACATTAACTACCTGTCATGACGATATTTTGGGAAATATGCTGCCATTTGGACAAGATCTCTGTCAGATTTGGTGCCTTCAATGCACATTTATTGTAGATTTGGATGTTGGATTCTATAAGAATACACCCAGACCCGTGACTTTTGCATTACACATTTTCTTGAGCTTTACAATTCAGTCCATGTCAGCTGATCGCGAAGTTCAGGAATTGCTGAGAGAATTTGAATAGAGGGGTCTGCAGAACCTTATGAGCAATCCACATGCATCTGCACCTCGTGAAGAAACTCGCCCAGCACCGGTTCAGCTGATGCAGACATGATCTAGCAAGAAGAAGTTTAAACTAGAATTTCACTCTAAGTGAAACGAAGACAAACACAAGCCATCAGAAAAGACAACGGAGGAACCTAGGATGAATCCTTCTAGTTCAGCAGAGATCCCACCTGAAGTTTTTGAAGACTTCGGTGATGATGAGAACATTGCACTGTAGCGTCCACCATATATTCAGCCTATTCGACCAGGATTTTAGCCACCTCGGCGCACAGCAAAGTTCACATTACGCACCCCTTCGCTGCCACAGGGTGTGCAGTTGGTCGGAACCATGACAGGGAAAATAGACCGGCTTATGTACGCCAACCACGATACAAATGAGCATGGGAAATTTCCACAGTTCGCACCTGAAACATACTTCCACTCGGTCCACTATCCTGATACTGGAGCGACATTATTAGAAGTGAAACAGTGGGTTGCTGGCTTAGAGAAAGCTAGTTTGTTGAAGATGCTCAATGTTCCCCACTTCGGTCGCAGCACACAGGTGACCGTGGTGGTCAAGCAATTATTGGCATTGGTGCATGATGGGCACCTATGGATAGGAAACCAAAAAATCACCATCAATGGAGAACTCATTCACCAGATTATGGGCTTGCTAAAGGAAGGGCTTGATCCTAGCATTGATTTTATGGGAAAACATGAAGACGTGAAGCTAGCACAGAGCATGAAGGAATGCTTTGGGATGAAGAAATGAAAGCGAGGGTATCAAACCTCAACCATTCGGCATCAGAANTAAACACTTTTTTAATATAAATTTGGGGATAGGTATCATAAAAAAAACTACTTTTTTTGTTTGTATTTTTGACATATCTCCCTGTGTTTTTACTCAAATTAAGATCGGGAGAGCTCATTGGATGCGGAATTAAATTCCGCATCCAACGAGTACCCACTCGGTATACTTTTGATGGACCCCACTACCCCAAAAACAAGAAATACCTGAAAAAATGGAATGATGACATCATCATTCCATTTTTTTAGGTATTTCTTCTTTTTGGGGTAGCGGGGTCCGTCAAAAGTATGCCGAGTGGGTACTGGTTGGATGCATAATTTAATTCCACATCCAACGAACTCTCCTGATCGAAATTTGAGTAGAAAAACAGGGAGATATGTCAAAAATACAAAGAAAAAAGTAGTATTTTTTATTTTCTTCCTCCAAAATTAATAAATATTATTTTATTATTTTCACTATTATTTTATGAGTTCATTTTAGGAGGCCCATTTTGAGTTAAAATTTCCTCTAATGATTCGATTCACCATAGAGATCTTAGCATGCAAGCTAATGCAGAAGTGCATACCGAATGAAGTATCTTCCCTGATTGTCAGTATTGCTGCGAACTATGCTGAAGGCTACAGTTACAAATGGGTAGAGTACATTGCCAATGAATTCCTTGAATATGCCCATGATGTGGAGGAGAAAGGTAGACCCTTTCACTACTCATGGTTGTTAGTGCTTATTACACTGGTAGGATGGAAAGAACCTACCGAGGCACAGTTTGTTGATGTGCCTCCACAAATGCCTGGCACAGCAAGGTACGCATCTCTATGGGTGTCACAGGATAAAAAATTCCAGCAGATGATGAAATACGTGTTCTCCTTCTACACAATGAACATCTCCTATGAGATCCTGAAGACACCTCGACTCAGTAATGAGCTATTCTCTCAGTATGCAGCAGTGGCCAACTTCAGGGCTAACATGCATCATGTCTTCATCCAGGCCTACACAGATAACAAGCACAAATGATCGAAGTTGCCATACATGGTGAACAAGGAAGACATCCTCACAGTAGTTAATCAGTGGCCAGCTGAATGGATGAAAGATGTAGTAACAAAGCCCAACATACTAGTTCCTCTAGTGATAGATGTGGGCACAGGTCCTAGTCAGACACAGCAGCAAGACCCACTAGAAGAAAGTGAACAACAAAGTGAGTCATAGCAGAGCGGAGATGACCTTAGTGGTGATAGCGTAGGTGATGATGAAGAAGAAGAATCAATCAAGACAATCTCTAACCCCAATCGACCAGATAAGCGCAAATCACCAGAGGCAGAGGAAGTGACTAAACCTCAGTCCAGAAAGAAAGTGAAGGCGTCAAAAGGGAAGAATATCGACAAAGAGCCCGCCCTGACAAGTGAGGAGCTTGATCAGGCTCTGACAAATTCCACAGAATTTCTAACCAAGAAATGGTCAGATTTTGCAGTTACGCACCTTGATGCACTCACTGGCGTAGCACAGAGGATTACAGAATTGAAGGACTTAGCAGAAAAGTCAGTGACTGGTGCTACAACAAGCAGTGCCCCAGTAAGCACGCAGCCAAAAACAAGACAATGGCCAGTCAAAGATAACAGAGGACAAGTGCCAAGTGCATCCCTCATCATCACTAATGTAGCATCTCGATCGCAGATGAGCATGACAGTTGGGATAGACTACACCAAGCTATCCATGACGGAGATGCATCTTTGTTAGTTGGCCATCATGAAGGAGATCCAAGCATGAGATAGTTACTCACACATGTAGCTAGAAAATGCCACAAAATAGAGTGAGAGCCTCGCAGCACAATTGAAGGAAGCAGACCAGAGGAAGAGGGAAGCAGAAAGCAAGCAGGATGCATTGGTGCGAGTATTGGATGAGGCGTGTCGAAGTCTCCCTAACTTCGACATCTAGGTTGAAGAAGAACTAGAGCAAAAGATAGTCAAGCTGAAAGAATATGCACAATAGTCATGGAGCCAGATAGAGATGATGAAATCAAAGCATGAGGCTCAGATTGCAGAGCTTCAACTTTGCATTGCTCCAGAGAGTCCACCAGAGGTCAGGGAATAGCGCCGCAGAGATATTCAGGCCTTAGCAACGAAGATATCAGATCTTGCAAGCATCACAACAAAACTGCTAGATGAAAGCGTCGAGGCCTGGGCAAACCTGCAGGACAATCCAGAAGTAGAACAGCTGCAAGAAACCATGAGGCATCGACAGACAGAGCTGGATGCAGTGAAAGCGGAAATTAAGACTCTGCCTCCCATGCAGAAGATGCTCAAGGTAAAGCAAAGCAATGAGCTCCAGCAGGAAATTGAGTCATGCAGAATGAAATCTACACTGTTGGAAAATTCTATGCAGCCCCTTATCAACGAAGCCTTGGAGTTGAGCATAGCTGCGGACGGCCAGCTTAAAGTTATGAAGGAGTATGATGCATTTGCACAAGAAAAGGCCAGTGAAACATCAACAGCAGCATTGCAGGAGTTGGTGAAGAAGGAACAGGAAGCCGATGATATCATGCATAGCCTCAACAAGCAGTTTACTATCTTCGCCAACAAGATCCTCCCACTAGAGAAGCAGAAGAGTGTCCCGGGATGGGACACTAGTGAGTCTTAGGGGCCTGTTGGGGCACAGACCTTAATGGTCCTTAATTTTGGTAGCTCTGTGGTTGTGACGCGAAGCTTGTAAGCAGATTTGCGACTCAAAATAGTCTTAGGGGTTTCAGGGTTGGGTCGAAACCCCTCTTTTTGTAAATAACCCATGGTTTATGGTTTTGGGGTACCCATGGTTTAAGCCCGTGGTTTTATAATAGTGCACTTGTATAAATAGGCACTTATGTAAAGGAGTTAGGTTAGGCTATTGAGGTATGATGATTTGATGCAAAGCTAAGGCCTATTTTTGTAAGAAAGGTTAATTCCCAGCTGTGTGTGTGGACGACCTCTCTAGATGTGTGCGCAGAGGGTTTTGGGTGATTGAGAAGATCTGCAGCTAAGTGCACAGCTTTGGGGAATTGAAGAGATATGCAACTGAGTGGGCAGATTAGAACTGTGGTTTTTGTAAAGAGTTTAATATAAATGCAGTTCTGTGGACGTAGTCCCTACACTGGGGTGAACCACGTATATCTTGTGTCGTGGTGGTTCTGTTGTTTTGTTTTGATATGTTTATGCATCTGTTAAGTAGATAAAGAATAAAGTAAGATAAGCTATTAAATAATAACTTCACTGTGAATTCCCAGTTAAGGGTTAAGCAAGTAACTGTATGTTTATATAAACTATGAAGCTAGTTAAGTGAATGGTGAAGCTATTTATTGTATGATTATTATTTGTAAGACTAAAGGTACAGTAATATCCCTCTTGCGCCTGCAGAAACCTGATTCTACGGCACCCCATAGCTATTTTGGGTGAGACTGCAACCTGCTCATAGGTTGTTGCCAAAAGGGCCAACACTGTGGGTCTTTTTGTTGGTGCGAAGATAAAAGTATAGAACTCGGGTCTGCCCTAATACCAACACCCATTGATGGGTGATTTCACAACATGAAATGCAGTGGTTGGTACTTGTTTCCAATATAACTGTCAAGTAACTCAACTCTAACATAAAGAGGTAGGGTACATGCCCCCCAAGCTTAATCTCATTAAACTAAGGCTATATGCTTACATTTGAAGGAGCGACAATTCGGTGATAGTTTACCCATTTTTAGGACCTTGCCAACTAAGTATGAAAAATATATTCCTTAGTTCTTTGGAAGCTAAGAGAGTTCTCCTTTGGATTGTTTTATACATTTTCGAACTCAGGAGACTAATTTTATGAAAAGGAACCCCCCTAAATTATTCTTTGTACTTTTCAGACTCTCAAAATTATGAAAACACTGATGAGCATTCATTGATTTGGGCTCTTAAAATCCACGAATCAGTGCTATATCAATCAATATTCTATATTTTCTTCAAGCTTTCTTAAAAATGAAGAAATCCTCGATTTTAATTTATTGGACTCATTAAACCTTAGCAAGAAAGGAAGGAAGGAAATACACTCTTTATATCATAATTTTTCTGGAAGCAAATCATCCTTGAACAAAGCGCTATTTTGAGTCTCCCTATACTCGTGTCTTAGTTTTTCACTTCCCAGTTTAACTAGTGCTTTGAGTTATCACTCCTCCATTGGACACTTTTTCTAGGTACATGGGGAATCTGTCAATGTTTCCTACATTTAAGATAAGTTCAGTTATCTCTTTTGAAGTTTAAATATGCCTTGAGTCATCTCTGTGTTGTGTTCATTGTTCAAGGATCCCTAAGCTCTGTTTGTTTGCCTCGATCCTCGTCATATTTATCTTTGAGTTTGATCCATATTAATATTCCCTTATCCAATCTATTAGTTTTACTCATGTGATATGTTGAAGGATTCATTACCTTCCCCCTCACAAATAGCTTCTTACTAGAACCTGCTAAATGATGAAGACCTAGAGTTTCAATATAGTACCTCAAGGTCCACTTTCCATCTGGGTGGTCTCTTTGCATCAGTTATTGATACATTTCTTGTACTGGTTTTCCTATGGTATCCTCCATGTTCGACTTCAACTCCTATATTCACTTGGTAGGATTTGTACTTAGTATTTTGGATTTGGATGAAGTCCTTGGGTTTACAGTCTATGAAACCTAAGCTGCGTAAGATCATAACTCCAGCTTTTGAAGATCAGTTATTGTACTCATTTGGCTATGATACACCTTGTAAACATGTGTCCTTCTAGCGCGTCGTATATTATGCATATGTATATTTTAAAGGAGATAATGTTCCACATTATTCAACATGGCATCCTTGGTGATGCTTTTGTAACAATGACATCTATTTTGTTTTTTCAGGTACTCCTTTACAGGATAGATTCCAAGTCCTATGAGCTAAAATATTGCAATGTGTTTTGGACATCCTTACCCTATGACCCCACACATTAGGGGGTATATGTTATACCTCGAAATGGCACTTCTCCATCCGAGTGATGACATAAAATCTATCATCACACAAAAGGACATTATGGATAGAAGTATCCCTAACTCTATAAGAGGTTTTGATCCTTGATACATTTTACCCACTCTAGTGTTATATTTTTGCACACATGTATTCACTTTGAATATCTGTGTTTCCTTCTAGAAACCCACACATCATTCACGATTTTCCTAAATACAACCCATGTATCGATATCAATGTTGAATCCACAAGTTTTATTCTAGCAACCCGCATATTATCTTTGAGCTGCCTCACTACAACCCACATATTCCATTAGGATTCATTAAAAATAAAATGATGATTAATAATGGGGCAGTTTGTGTCAGTTTGGAAACCAACCTATCTCCCCTAACTATCCTACCCTTGAATTCCTTCCTCCTAAACAACTATAAAAATAGGAGAAGGGTAGAGGATTGGGAGACCAAATTTGTGTTCAGGTACACAGGGTACTCCCAAAATACTGAACACCTTGAGAAACTGCTTCACACAAATAGATCACAGATAAACACACCAATGTTTGTCAAGTGGTTAAAACCCTTGAGAGAGAAACAGTCCATGGCCCCAGCCAAATAGCTACTTGGAGCAATTTATTATGCAAAGAAAGAAAGTTACATGAGATTCTCATAATTGATCAACTAGCCAAGGACCCTCTATGCTCTTTAAATAGAGATCATAGACCAATCGAGTGTTAAGCCATGGATCAATGGTAGGTATGATCTAAGAGAAGTTGAACCGTTGGATCACTCTATGTCTAGAACATATCATGACTGTTGGATTAGAATATTTACAAATGCATACTAATGCATACTAAAGAAACACACTTTTACCTAACAGATATATTACACAAGTTGATCTTAACTAACTCCTAAGTGTCTAAATATCCTAACATCCCCCCTTAAAAACAACTTGGGATAGGATTGAAGGATTTACAAAAGTGACACTATTAGGAGAAGGAAGGAGGCATTAGAGCCTATCCCCCCTTAAGGACACATTCCTGAACTCCTAACATAGACCAAAGTTTAGAAAACTTCGCTTCTGTAAGAGACTTGGTGAAGATGTCTGCAACTTGATCATCTATAGGGCAATAAAGAACTTCAATAACACTATCGTGAATAAGATTTCTGATGAAGTGCATGTGTAGCTCAATGTGTTTGATGCACTGATATAGAACTGGATCTTTGGCAAGATTTATGGAACTTTGATTGTTGCACCAAAGTGGAGTAGGCTACTGCTGCTCGAATCCAAACTCTAAAAGGATCTGTCAAAGCCACAAAGCTTCCCGACTGGCATTAACTACGGCTCGATATTCTACTTCTACTGAAGAAAGAGCAAGATCTTGTTGTTTCTTACAAGCCCAAGTCATAGGTCCAGATCCTAGACTGAAAACATAACCTACAGTAGAATTTTGATCATGAGGATTGCCGACCCAATCTGAATCAGTGAAACCAACCAACAAAGGTTTCTCCCCTTTACTTTAATGAATCCCAAACTAAATTGTACCTCAAATATATCAAAGTATTCATTTTGCTGCTTTCCAATGACTTTCATGAGGAGTTTTCATATAACGGGAAACACGAACAACGACAAAGGAAGGTCAGGATGGGAATGATTCAAGTATAAAAGACTACCAACAAGCTAATGATACAAGGTGGCATCTACTTCAGGGGAAGTACAAGTGGCAGAAAGTTTGACTCCAGACTAGAAGGGAGAAGGGGCTGGTTTACAATCTTCCATGTGGAAGCGACGAAGAAGGTCACAAGCATACTTAGACTGGGAAAGAAAGATTCCTTCTTTGGTTTACAAGACTTGGATACCAAGAAAATAATGCAAATTTCCTAAGTTTGACATTTCAAAATTTTGCTTAAGACTGAATTTCACATGGGTTATAAGTTTAGGGTCACTACTAGTAAGGATAAGATCATCAACATAAAGAATAAGTATGATGAGATGGTTTCCTACTTTCTTGGTATAGACATTGTGGTTAGAATGGCATCTAGAAAAACTAGTGTCAAGGAGAAAGCTATCCATTTTGGCATACCAAGCTCTAGGAGCTTGCTTAAGGCCATATAAGGATTTCTTAAGGAGACAAACAAGGCTAGAGTTATTCTAAACATATCCAGGAAGTTGTTCCAAGTAAATTTCCTCATGTAAATTACCATGTAATAAGGAAGACTTGACATCGATTTGATGGACTTCCCAGTTATGTAAGGCTACAAGGGAAAGAACAAGGCGCATGGAGTTCATTTTTGCTACAGGGGAAAAGGTTTCATTATAGTCAATCCCTTCAACTTAGGAAAAACCTTTGGCAAATAAATTTTCCTTAAGTCTTTCAACACTTACATTTGATGCATACTTAGTTCTGTAGACCCATTTACATATGACAATTTTTCTTCCTTTTGGAAGAGAAACAAGATCCCAAGTATCGTTCGCCATTAAGGAACGATATTCTTCATCCATAGCTGCATCCCAATCTAGATTTCCTGAAGCTTCTAAAAAAGTATCTGGATTATGATTCTCAGAAACTTGAGCCAAAAGGGAAGAGGCTCACTGAAACTGAGAACTTGTTTGACGTTGATCTCTAGGATCACAGGCAATATCACCAACTGCTTCACATGTTGAACAAACCCATCGAGCAGGAATTGGTGTTGGTGCAATTGGAGGAACATGAGTAGGAAATGTTATCCACCTGAATGGCACCTCTCCGTCCGAGTGCTGGCATTCCTTATGTTGGCACACAAAAGGACATTTATGGATTGAGGGTTTCCTAAAACACTATAGATGGGCATATTATGAACTACATTTATCATCCATCCAACTTGTTATTTTTACCTTTAAATATTTCAAGTGCTATACACGCCTCTTCCTATATGCAACTCATGTGCTGTATGCGAGTATTGGTTATTACATCTCGCGTACAGATTTGTATGTGGGTTACCCTTAGATCAACTCATGTGTCATATGCGAGTTTCCAGTATTAATACCCGCGTACACCTTCCTTCGACATTAAAAATAATAAATCACGATTATTTGAGATTTGTTAAGCCCTTAACCATAATCACCTTAACTGTCTCAACCTCCTCAACCCTCGAAGCTGCCTTATTTCACCAAGTAAAAATAAAGGCCTTGGGGAGGGTATTAATCAAGAATACTTGGAGAGCAAAGTTATGTTGGTGGAGTCTATTCAGAAGTATTTGGAGCAGTGGAACTCATAAAACTTTGGTTGCAGAGGAGTCCGTGTCTCAAGCGTTGGGTTGTAATCTGAACTCATTCACTATTGTTAATAAAGAGAATCCTTCTTCCATATGTGTCTTGAATATCTTTCATGTATCATGGTTTGATGAATACTTATGATTAAGCACTCTGTATATGATTTATCTGACCTGTTCTATATATATGTATTATCTTGCACTTGGAGGATTTGCTCTTGACAGGTGAAGGAGAAGCATCCCAGAAGGCTTTGGAGGAGAAGCAGAGTGAAAGAGGACAAAGCTAGGATCAACCGTCGTATATCGGGTGAGTCTTTTCTATCCTCCCATTTCCTTTTCTGTGCTCTAAGGTCGATTGCTTGCAAGTTTTATGAGTATGTTGGTAACCCCAGACATTTGATTATAAGGTGTTTATTCTTGTACAACAGAACTGGTGACTCCACTGGAAATCCTAGACTACTGTAGGTTGTTTCTGTCACCCCTAACCAGTCTTTGCTTTGAAGTTTGTATGTGGTATTTTATCCTGGTTCATGCTTATCATAGTGTTTGAAAGCCTTGTGGATTTTTCTTATTTTTTGAGAAAATTTTTGTACCTTTACGTGGGTTTCTCTGCTACACAGTTGTGTATAGAGGCCTGCATATGCAGGTTTCTCTCTTGGACAGGCACGTACAGTACACGAGTTGCCCTTATAAAAAGACACATCCAAGCCTGGAAATAGGAATTTTTAAGTTAGGTTTTACTTGTCCCTGTCTTTATGTAATTCCTTTTTGGTATTTGGCTTTCTTTCTGGACACTATGCAGTTAGTCTGAAGACCTTGTTGGCCACATTTGGAGATTTTTTGTAAATCCCTTTGTTTTCTTGCGTTTGGATTGTCTTCTGTTGGCATCTTGAAGTAGGTTGGCCTATTTGGGGTATAGGTTGAAGTGCCTCTATCTGAATCAGTGATCAGGGTTCTGGGCATTGTTTTACCATCCTATCTTCTGATAGTTGTTGGTTTGTCACTTACCTTTGTGACTTTATAGTGATTTCTTGTCATTGTACACATCCAAGCTAGGGTTCCCATCTCCCTTTGTTGGTTGATTCTTGGTTTTATTCACCTGTTTACTTCAGTTTACTTATTTTATATAGTCGATTTGATCCAAGTATACTCAAGTTTAGTGCATTTTAGATGCATGGTAGAGTTTGAGCATTTTAAAAAGTGAAAAGAAAAACATTTTCAAGCTTTTGCATTTGCTTTCACATAAGTAGTTTTCATTTAAGTTTTAAAATATAATCTCAAAAACTACAAAAACATAGTCTTAGTTTCTCTTAATCGCTTGCATTTTCTCATCAATATATATTTACAAAAAGAAAAAGAAGTTTTCTTTAATAGTGGCAATTTTCTTTGAAAAAAATACACCTTTACTTTTTTATTTCTTATCAAGTCAAAAACACCATAGTTCGTCACTCCATTTCCTTCTAAGTAAGAAAAAGCCCTTTAAAATGAACGCAATAATTAAAATTTACTAGTAAGTTTTATTTTTAGGGGCCTTTCACCTACTAGATTAGGCTAGACTTGTGGGATAAGAAGTGTAAACTTCCCATAAGTTTTAAAATTCAGACGCAGTGGACCTTTCTTTAGGTAAATCCTTGACTTTATCAATTCTATCTGGGAAGCTCTTCTCAAAAGGGAGTCAAGCATGAGGCCGCGTGGAGGCATTGGATTGAGGAGATAACCCTCTGATTCCTTGTCAAAATGTAAATCAGGACTTTTATGCATCTGGGGATTCTGTCCTAGACAGAGTTCCAAGCTCAACTACCCTGCCCATGCGTACGATTCAGGCTTGCGATTGTCTCCCCAGACTGTTCGTATAGCTAAGGTATCTTTTAGTCTCTTGACATTTAGGGTTCATACCTAGGTAAACCGAAAGGCTATTTCTAGTTCACCTTGGACGGGCTTGGAAGGTAACCCTTGTTGTAAGTGTAGGAGGGCGGTGGGTGATTCCTCCGCTTGTGCCTATGAACCAATTCAAGGATTCCAAGTAATCATTCTTTAGCTTTCTTCAGGAAAACACATCTTGCACCCTTAAATGATTGTTTGAGGCTTTAGGATTTTTATAGTGTATTCTCTATGGTTTTTCCTATGTTTAGTTGGCCTTAGGGTTTGATTGGTCAAATTTTCAATCATGGAGGACCAACCTATAAGAAGGTCAAGAAACCTTCCTCCTCTCGTCACATTGGAGCCTCCACCTCCACCCCAAAGGAAGAGATTAGACACGGATGGTTCATTTGAACCGGTAGTAATAAGTGAAGTTCTAAGTGAACTAGGACTTATAGCTAACCGTTTTGATCTTGATACAGTTGAGATAGAATACTTGTAGACTGACAAGTTTGCAAGAAATTTTAACACACCCTTGACTGATTTAAACGATCCTGTGATCGTTCAGGTTAGACCTTTTGATTCACTTGTTTTAGGTGTCCCTATGGGTAGGATTATGTCTTCTATGGGATAAAGTTATTTTGTGTTCACCTTAGCCATTCCGGTTGAAGGGGTACTACCTCCCCCAGTAAGTGCCCCTAGATCTAGTATACCTTCTACACCTTTGACTCTAGCGAGTTGGGTGGTTCAACCACCAGTTCACTCAAACCTAGCAGGTACTTCTGGTGATATGGTTACTGGGATCCCTAGTATACCTACTGTTCCTTCTTCCTTTCCATATACTACCTAGAGTGGTCTGGTAGGATCCTCAGCATTCATCCAAGGATTTCCTTGGAATGGGGGGCACATTCCCCCATCCACTCCATATGTAGGCTCATCACCTTCCTATGTAGGAGTGCAATTTGGGAGCAACATCTCTTATGGGAAAAGCTTCCAAACTTCGATTTTGGTTCCATTTACGAGCTCTCCCTTTTTGTTGTTTAGCGAAGGGATACCGGCTCCTATATTTCAGATCCCTGTTTCTATTGGGACGGCCTGAAATTCTTATACTGCACCTCCCACAGAAAATCCTGTGGCTTAAGGATGGAATCCGTTTCAGAGTAATCTACCCACTTCGCAACCGGTGGCAGGGGGAAACCCCACTTTTTCCTATGGGCATTCAAGGACAGGTCCCTCTAATCCCCAGACTAGCACGTTTAGTGCCCCAGTTCGACCCAAACTTATGTTCCTGGCAACTTTAAACTTGACATATTTGTCAAAGTTGATGAATGACCCGATGAGGCATGACCCCTTATGGCCACCTATTCCCACCAAATTTCCATCAGACATCCCTAAATTCGAGGGCAAAGTTGGTGAAGATCTTGGGGCTCATGCCACCACATTTCATTTATGGTGGTCTTCAAATTCACTGAATGAAGATTCAGTTAGGTTGAGGTTGTTCCAGAGAACCTTAGCAAGTACTGCAGCAAAATGGTATATTGAACTTCCTTCTGTCGCTTTCAGTAGTTTCTGGGACTTGGCTAGTGCATTTCTTATCCACTTTCAGCTTCCCATCCGATATGATTTTGAAACAGACTTGTTGTCTACCTTTAGGTAGAACAAGGCCACCCACATCTCGAATCACATCCAAGAGTGGAGGAGGCGAAAGAGGCTTATAAAAGCCACTATCCCTCCTAAGTTCCTTCTAGAGTGGTTCCTTAAATCCCTGTTGCCTTACATATATAAGAACGTATCCACCTCAGGAGTGACGAATGAAGAAGAAGCCATTCTTAGGGCCCAGCAACTGGATTTGATTTATTCACAATCTGGGATCTTGTATGAGATTATCCCTGAGGCACCGAGGCCTACGCACGATGCAGAGAATCCTAAGCCTGGACCCCATGCCGATGGTGTGGTTGGGTCCGTTAACTCTCCCACCATAGAGTCTTTGGCTAAGCAAATTCATCAGTTTTCCATCAAGCAGTCTACGACGAAGGTAGCAAAGGCTGCCACCTCCCCTAGAGTGAAAATGATTTTCTACAAACCTCTCAAAAGGGCAATCAGCATCCTGGCAGGAAGAAAAAGAGAGGAAAAAAGGGAAAGGGAAACCAAAACAAGCAGAAACCCATGAACAATACTGATGGTGGAAAGAAAGAAAAGAAGAAGGTCAAGTTCTTGTTTAAGTTGTGCCACGAGGACCACCTTACTCACCTTTTTCCCCTTATGGACCAAGCCCAGAAGTTGCTTAAGGCTCAACAACCGACTGTCCTGAAGAATCCTTTTCTCCAAGGACAGAACTCTACCTTAGTTTCTAATGTAATAGGGGGCACTCAAAATGCCCCTGACCCAAACTATATCAACATGGTTCGATCTTTGACTTTGTTGTAGACAAGGAATAAAAATGATGAGAAAGAGACTCCTGAGAAGGGTAAAGCTGTAGATGAAACTTCTAACCCTCTCACAATAGAGAAGCCTGTTGAAACTATGCCGAAGATACCAAAAGGTGTCTTCAAGAAGACCTTGCATAACCCTAATGCTAGGGCTGCTTTAAACTACTCTTTGGTTGAATATTTATCCCAAACACCGTGTGCAATGTCAGCTTTATAGGTGTTACGGAGTTGTCCCACTCAGCGGGATGCTCTCTTAGCAGCTTTAGGCAGCATTGATTCGTCGAGTCTCATGACAAAGTTTCATTTGTTTGATGTTAAAATTCACCTACCTTACCATGTAGCCTTCTCAATAGATGTCATCCATGGTGGAAACACCATTGGAAGGGCACTTGTTGATGAGGGTGCTTCTACATGTATTATGTCCTTGACCTGTTGGAAAGCTCTCAAATCCCCAGAGCTAGTTCTGTTAAACACTTTACTTACTTCTTTCGATGGAAGGTCCTTTCATCCACATGGTATCCTGTCGGCTTTTGAAATTAAGCTGGCAGGGAAAGCAGTGTCTATTGAGGTAGAAGTGATTGATGCTCCTTTAGACTATAATATGCTTCTGGGAAGGAATTGGACTTATGCGATGTCCTCTATTGTGTCGGTCATTTTTCATGTAGTGGTTTTTCCACATGAGGGCAAGCTGGTTACTATTGATCAACTTGATTATACTCGAAAAGTCCGTTTAGAGTCTAATGAGTCCGCTGTGCCATTGGTTGATCAGGTCAAACCTGTTGCACAGAGCTTGGGGTCTAGAATGTACACATCACTTATGGGAACATTTGATCTTCTAGCCCTGGTTAATTATATTGGTTCTACTAGTGTGGGGAAGTCCATAACTACGGTTATCGATAATACTGATCCTTGGGTTCTCCCATCCCCCCATGAACCGGATGTGCCCTTATCGGAAGTGGAGGTAGCTTATCAAGCTATCACTCAATCCACTATTGATCCCATCCTAGATCCTCTAACAGTCTCAGAAGATCTAGAAAAAGTCTACTTACCCACATGGGCGGAAAACTCTTTGCACTCTATATATTGTTTAGACATGGTTTTACCTTCTGATGAAGCCATTTTGGAAGCCATGAGTGGACATGGTAAGATTTGTGAGGATCTTCATCATCACTCATATTTTCTTCCTGAACTAAGCAGAATAGAAAATCAAGAGTTTCAGTTGAGACTGTCAAAATATGTTGATATACCTATCAATCCCTTACCTTGGGAAGGAATGTTTGCCAATGGGAATATGGCAAATACTTCTGCCACTATACCTATTAACATCTCTCTGAACCTTGATGTCGTGGAAAACATATATATAGGTGCAAATTTCTCTCCTAAAGAAATTTCCATCTATGTTGCCATGTTTAAGGAATCTTGCGATGTCTTTGCCTGCTCATATGAGGAGATGCCAGGCATATATCCATCGATTGTTGAACACGAAATCCGAACGTATCCTGATGCCAAACTGGTTCGACAAAAGTTAAGACCTGTTAACCTGCGCAAAGTGGTGGCTGTAAAGGCTGAAGTTGAAAATTTATTGAAGGCTAGTTTTATCTATCCCATAGCTTTGACAGAATGGGTATCCAACCCTGTTCTTGTTGATAAGAAGCAAGGGACTATCCGTGTCTATACAGACTTTAGACATCTTAATAAAGCATGTCCTAAGGACAACTATCCCATGCCATTTATAGACCAGATTATAGATGCTTGTGCGGGAAGTGAGGTGTTCTCGTTTATGGATGGTTTCTCTAAATACAATCAAATTCAAATAAAACTGAAAGACCAACATAAAACTGCTTTCATTTGTCCTTGGGGTACCTTCGCGTATAACAAAATGCCCTTTGGATTGAAAAATGCAGGGGCAACCTTTCAATGGGCTATGAACTTTCCCTTCCATGATATTAAAACCATTGTTGAAACCATACCTTGATGATCTTCTAGCACATTCTCGTAAGAGGATTCAACATCCAGATCATTTACGGTTGATATTTGAGAGATGCAAATATTATAAAATCCACTTGAATCCCCACAAGTGTGTATTTTGTGTCGAATCAAGAAGATTGCTTGGGTTCATTGTCTCTAGTAGAGGCATCCAGGTGGATCCATTGAAAGTTGAGGCCATTGTAAATCTTCCTCCTCCTCGTTCTATCAGGCAAATTCAAAGCCTACAAGGAAAGTCTAATTTTCTTCAACGTTTTAGTGTTAACTATGCCAATATTACTAAGGGTTTCATGCGCCTACTCAAACAGGACACCCCATTTATATGGGATGAAACCGCACAAATTGCTTTTGAGCCATTGAAAAAAGCTTTGTTGTCAGCACCCATATTGCGTCCACCAGATTATTCTAGGGATTTTATATTATATCCAGCCGCGTCTGAGTCGACCATTAGGGTAGTACCAGTCCAGGAAGATGATAAGCTTGTAGAGCATGTTGTTTATTATCTTAGTTGTGCTTTGGTTGGACCTGAACTTAGATACTCCCACATTGAGAAATTAGCCTTAGCAGCCGTTTATGCTATTCAGAGGTTACGTCACTACATTTTACTAAGGACCACCACAGTAGTGGCGGATGTGAATCCATTTCAATATGTTTTATCCTGATGGATTGTTGGGGGGGAATTTAACAAATGGATAGTCATTCTCCAAGAGTTTGACTCGGATTTCCAGTCCACTAAGTCTAAGAATTCCTTGGTTTTTTATGAACTTATAGCATAATTTCCTACTGAAGAAGATGTAGCAGTTGAAGATGACTCATTCCTAGATGAACACATCTTCTTGATATCCACCTCTGATCCTTGGTATGGGGATATTCTTATATATCTCCAGACTTTGAAGTATCCTACATCTTCCTCAAGGGAGGAACGACGTAAATTACGCCTTCATGACAAGAACTACCTCATCATAGGAGATACATTATATCGAAGAGGGGTAGATTCCATTTTGTGTCGATTCCTTACCCATGAGGAAGCAGAAATTGTCCTAAATGATTCCCATAGTGGAGCATGTGGGGGTCATTTATATGGGTTAGCAACGACTTAAAAGATATTATGTCCCGGTTATTTATGGCCCATGATCTTTAAAGATTATGTGGAAGCAGTGAAGCACTATCATCCGTGTCAGCTTTACACCATGAAAATGCGGTCACATCCTTCTCCATTATTTCCCATTGTCTCGGTAGGCCCCTTCATGAAATGGGGGATTGATTACGTGACATGCAACCCAGCCTTGGCTGGGGGGCATAAATACATCATTGTCGTTGTTGACTATTTTACGAAATGGGCAGAGGCAATGTCTACTTTTAAAGCCAACAGGGAAACAACATATTTCTTTGTATTCAATCATATTATAGCACGATTTGGTATACCCAAAGTGATTGTCATTGACCATGGCAGTCATTTTCAAAATAACATGATGACCGAACTGAATACCATGCTCGGATTCAGACAAGAAAATTCATCTTCGTACTATCTGCAAGCAAACGGTCAGGTTGAGGCTGTCAACAAAACTTTAAAAACTATCCTTAAACGTACAATTGATGTAGCCCGTTCTAACTGGCACATCATGCTATATCCTACTCTTTGGGCCTACCGAACCAACATAAAAACTGCTACGGGTTTCTCCCTTTTCCAACTCATTCATGGAGTGGAAGCAGTTACTTCGATTGAGTGTCAAATTCCATCTTTAAAGATAGCTATTCATGTGTTACCTAATATGACAGAGCTTGAGGAATGTTTGGTACATTTAGAAAACCTTGATGAGTAGCGTAGAGATGAGCTGATCCCTAATCAAGCTCATAAAAATAGGGTTAAAACTCAGTATGATAAATCCGTCAAGCCCGGGTTTTCTTTGAAGGGGAACTTGTATTGCTTTGGGACCAAGACAAAGAACCCCTGGGGGCACGAAAATTCAAGGCCATGTGGTTAAGAACTTATGTCGTGTCAAAAGTTTTGAATAAGGGCACATATGAGTTAGTTGATTTTGATGGGAACAAGCTGCCTAAGCCTAGGAATGGGCTCTACCTGAAAAAGTACTATGCTTAGGCTTAGCACTTTTTCTTGTATTTTTATTGTATGTTATTTTATGTACATTAGGTTGTTGGTTTTGTTTTTTATATTATCTATTGGTTGTTGCATATTTCTTCTAAAAGGTATATAGGTTTGACTGATGGCGCCAGCCATCACACTTGTAACCTAGCTTCAGCATCATGGGTTATTTACTCTCCCTCATGACAGCTTGTTGCCGCTGGAGGCGCTTGCCCAGGTCCTGCTTTTAATAATGTTGCTGAGTATAGGGCCATAATTGAGCTTTTATGGGATGATTCACGTGGTATCACCCAGCTTGAAGTTCGTCTAGACTCTCAGCTAGTGGTCTCCCAGCTCAATAGAGCTTATCAGGTACGAAATCCTATTCTATTACGTCAGTTCATGCAAATTCGGTTATTGGAAAGAAATTTTGAAGTTATTATATTCAATCACATTCCACAAAATTAGAATCAATTGACTGATGCATATGCTAATTACATTTTAGATTGGCATCTAACACACATTTCATAAAGATATACATCACACATATAAAAAACATTTGTAAATAAACCGCCAACAACAACAATATATATATATATGTAAAATATCTATCCATAGATAGGTCAAGTCTAATCCTCGGATCCCGTCATATACAAAAATATACAAAAATGTGGATCACAATCCATCAAAATGTCCTAGATCTACTTGGACCACCTTGGTCCCCATGGTCCCTCTGTACTCTGGCTTCCTTAGCCTCTTCGGCTTTGGCAGCCTCCACAGCCTCTAGGTATACAAGAACCTCTTTGGCCACTCACCTAAAAAGACGTAATCAGACCTGTGGCACTCCAACAACGAACTCCTACATGGCAGTCACGATATGCTCCATCCGCAAGGTGGGCACTCTTTGGGTCATCCTAGCTAGCTTCCCCTCTAGAACGCTAATCAGTCCCGGGTCTTCGCCTATGACAGGACGAACAAACATCCGTGGATGCCCCTCAGGGCGGACTGGTCCAATATCTACATTTTGACACATTTATAAGATGAATACTTGTACATATGTATATATCTATCATTTTAAAATTCACAAAAATTTTAAAAAAATGATAAAAATTTAAAAATTATTTACCTAGCTCTCCCCATGCTCCTCCTAGAGGGAGGACAACGTCTGGGTCACCTCAAAAGTCCATGAAGGCATATAGAAACTTCTCTAGTGCCAGTAGCTATCGTTCCCACCATATATAGAAATCATCATTGTATACACTATGCACTATGTCTCCTCCTCCTTGACGGAGGAAGATGTCTCCCCACCTACTCAGCCTTAGCTAATGTGGAGATTGGATTGGTAGAGGTATGGTAGGGCTCAATCCTGGTACTCTCTCAAAGAAGAAGGAAACCAATATGCACGCATAACTAAAGTTATTTCGCCTTCCTCTCTTGCAATCGGACAGTTGTCTTTACATGATAGGGACAAATCCCGAACACCAATCATAGAGGGTACCACGAAAACAATCCACCGCCAACCTCATTTGGTTCCTTGTAGCCAAATATAATGAAGAGGATCCTGAAATGCTCCTGATGGTGCTTGCAAGTACCTGTAATCTAAAGTCATGAATATGTGTAATAGGGACACAGCTCCCTCTCTTTTGGTTACCTGGTGTGCAAAACACATTTATATAGTTCTGGACACTTAAAGGGTCACCACCTTGGCCAGTGCCCTCTAAGTTAACCGGTGCTCCTCGACGTGACAAACCGGTTATGAAATACATGTCCTTAGTAGTAATCTCCAAAGTCTCAACCTGTAGGTTGAACATCCCCAAATCATGATCCCAATAATTTATCATGAACTCCAAAAGGCGGACATTGGCCCGCATGGGTGATGTGCAAAATAATTTTAGTAGCCCACTTGTTCACAATGCATGTATAGTGGGCGCACTTTGGAGTGCTTCTTGGTCCATTGTTTCATGTTCCCTTTCCCTCCATTCCAGCACCATCTTCACACCTAGCAAAACAAGCAATTTGATTCAGTAATTTCATATAAAATTTCAAATTTTTTTGACTATATTTAGCTTTTTAGCCTTCACGCAGTACGTGCGACTGTCTAGTTAGACATGTCGTGTACTGTACGCGAATGTCTATATAGGCAACTCGGGTACAGAATGCGTGTATGCGAGTATTTACACTATGAACCCGTGTACGCGCCGTGACATGTTTTAGGATGCTTTTAAACATGAAGTTAGGACTCAAAATTAATAATTGCTAGGATCAAAATGAAGAGCTCGGAGTGCAGGGTTACCTGCAACTTGCAGAATTTGATTTCGTTGGTTAGATTGTGCACAATGATCAAACAAAGGTAGAGGAAATAACTTGCTTTTTATAGCTAAAAATTCCAAATGGTGAGTTTTGTTTTGATTTTCAACTATTTATAGAAATTTTATTTCTCCAAGTGGGTTTTTTCTATAGTTTGAAAATCCATTCAACTAATACCATATTTATTTTTGCTTTGAAACAAGTTTTTCACCATTATAAAGTGTTGTTGCTCCAATAGGGTGGTTTTGTCATTTCCAATACATTTTTGGCATCTTTATTCAATCCACATTAACCTTAGAATTCAACATTTTACCACGGACTATGGTATTATAAACCATTAGTTCCCTATTTTTACCATTGTTCTTCCATGGATAGGACCCTTTTTTCATGAGTATCTTCCTTCCAAGCCTATGTTGTTCTTTGGTACTCATGCCGCAATTGTTTCAGGTACAGGGGTATCCTTTTAGCTATTTTTCATGCCAAATAGAGCTTCCTTTGAATCTCTTTTTACAAGCTATCCCTTTATAGAACTCCCTGCCCTTATGGAGTTTCTTTAGGCCCAGGTCTGACTCCTTCAAGTCATACTTGGCTACCAAGTTAACTCGTCCGTTCAAGCTCGTTAAGAATATGTGAACGGGCATTCGCATTGGTGGTAGGTTATCTCTTTCTTGGACCATGCGGAATAATACAAGAAAGGATCCCTCTCTTTTCTATTTTGAATTGAGAAGAGTATTCTCAGGCATAGGTTTATCACTTTTCTAGACCTAAGGGACTAAATTTATGGAAAAGGAACACTCGGTATGAGCTTAGTTTTCTCTTTTTCGTGCTCTGGACCTAAACATGAAAAATATTCTGAGTGTACTTTGTGTCTTTGTCATGCTCGTTAAACACTTAAGAACAAAGCAATGATTTTATTGTTGTAAGCCCCATTTCTCGTAATCAAATGGATCTTTCTGAGTGATCTTGATTTTGTTCACACTCGTAAAAATCAAGCTATTTTATGTTGTTTTGGAAGGAGTGTTGGGTAGGTCGTAATTTAACCTTTTACAGACCTCCCTGACTAAGTACGAAAAAGGTTCCCCTTTTATTGTACGGAAGTTAAGAGAGTTCTTCTATGGTATGTTTTATACTTTTTTGGCCTCAGGAGACTAAATTGGACGAAAAAGGACCCCCCTGGAGTCTTCTTTGGAGTTTTCAGACTCCCTAAATGTGAAAACACCAACTGAGCATGTACTAGTTCGGGCTCGTTAAATCCATGAATCGGTGACACTATCAAGCATTATTTTCCCGTCTCTTCAAGCTTGTTAAAAAATCAAGAGGGATCCGAGTTAAATTTCCTGGACTCATTAAAATTTAACAGGGAAGGTAAGGAAGAAGTTTTCTCTTGTTTTCAGTAGTGGCAGCATGTCATCCTTGAACATAGCACTCTTTGTCTTTTCCGATACCCATGATTCAGTGATCAATTTTTGTTCAGCTATCACTTTGAGTTTCCTCCTCCTCCTCTTGTTCATTATACTCGGGGAATATGATCATGTCTCCTACATGACAGATAAGTCTAGTTGTTCTATCTATAGGTTAAACGCTGCCTTTGGTCATCTCTGTATCGTGCTCATTGTTCAAGGACTTCACCCAATATTTGATCTATATCCTAATCCCATCATTGTTATATCTCTTATCTATTATGTCTCCCTTCTATTACCCAGTTCGTAGTCACTCTTGTGATCCATTGGAGGATCTATTGCCTTCCTTATCATAGCATGGGTCCGTTTCAATACTTCCTGATGACGAAGACCTAGAGTTTTGACAATTGTGCCTCAGGATTCACTTCCCTCATTAGTGAATTCCTTTACTTCAATTGTTAATTATTACTTATTGATTGACAAACTGTTGAATCCTTTCCATGTTCAACTTCAACCTACTTTTATTCACATGGCTGGGATTGTACTGGTTCTTTGGGATAGTTTATGAAGACCTTAGTTCCTCACCTATGGACTAAGTTGTGCAAGATTATGTTCTATTCATGTACACAGCTTCCAGATCTTTGAAGACTCATCATTCTTGTATATTGTGGCTTTGATCCACGTTTTTAATATACGTGGTTTCATACCCGTATCATATGATGTACTCAAATATTGTAAAGGAGCTAGTGTTCCCATAAATTGAACATAGCATCCTCAGATATGACTTTGTATATGACATTTCTATGTCTTTGTTTCAGGTACTATCTTTGCTCCATTTGATTTCTGAGTTCTCCAAAGATAAAGATTATAATCTATTTCAGCTATCGTTTCCCTCTGACCTCACACATTAGGGGGCATCTTTTATCCACCTGAATGGCACCTCTCCGTCCGAGTGCCAACATTCCTTATGTTGGCACACAAAAGGACATTTATGGATTGAGGGTTGCCTAAAACACTATAGATGGGCATGTTATGAACTACATTTATCATCCATCTAGCTCGTTATTTTTACCTTTAAATATGTCAAGTGTTGTACGCGCCTCTTCCTATATGCAACTCACGTGTTGTACGCGAGTATCGATTATTGCATCTCGCGTAAATATTTGTACGTGGGTTACCCTTAGAGAAACTCATGTGTCATACGTGAGTTTCCACTATCAATACCCACGTACACCTTCCTTCAACATTGAAAATAATAAATCATGATTATTTGAGATTTGTTAAGCCCTTAACCATAATCACCTTAACTGTCTCAACCTCCTCAACCCTCGAAACTGCCTTATTTCACCAAGTATAAGTAAAGGCCTTGGGGAGGGTATTAATCAATAATACTTGGAGAGCAAAGTTATGCTGGTGGAGTCTATTCAAAAGTCTTTGGAGCAGTGGAACTCACAATCCTTTGGTTGTAGACGAGTCCTTATCTCAAGCGTTGGGTTGTAATCTGAACTCATTCACTATTGTTAATAAAGAGAATCCTTCTTCCATATGTGTCTTGAATATCTTTCATGTATCATGATTTGATGAATACTTATGATTAATCACTCTGTAGATGATTTATCTAACCTATTCTATATACATGTATTATCTTGCACTTGGAGGATTTGCTCTTGACAGGTGAAGGAGAAGCATCCCAGAAGGCTTTGGAGGAGAAGTAGAGCAAAAGAGGACAAAGCTAGGATCAATCGTCGTATATCGGTGAGTCTTTTCTATCCTGCCATTTCCTTTTCTGTACTCTAAGTTCAATTGCTTGCAAGTTTTATGAATATGTTGGTAACCCCAGACCTTCAGTTATAAGGTGTTTATTCCTGTACAACAGAATTGCGACTCTGCTGGGGAGCCCAGACTGTTGTAGGTTGTTTCTGTGACCCCTGACCAGTCTTTGCTTTGAAGTTTGTATGTGGTATTTTATCCTAGTTCATGCTTATCATAGTGTTTGAAAGCCTTGTAGATTTTTCTTATTTTTTGAGAAAAATTTTGTACCTGTACGTGGGTTGCTCTGCTACACAGTCGCGTATAGATGCCTGCATACGAAGGTTTCTCTCTTGGACAGTCGCATACAGCACGCAAGTTGCCCTTATACACAGTCGCGTACAAGCCTGGAAATAGGAATTTTTAGGTTAGGGTTTTCTTGTCCCTATATTTATGTAATTCCTGTTTGGTAGTTGGCTTTCTTTCTGGACATTGTGCAATTAGTCTGAAGACCTTGTTGACCACATTCAGAGCTTTTTTGTAAATCCCTTTGTTTTCTTGCGTTTGGATTGTCTTTTGTTGGCATCTTGAAGTAGGTTGGCCTATTTGGGGTATAAGTTGAAGTGCCTCTGTCTGAATCAGTGATCAGGGTTCTAGGCATTGTTTTACCAGCCTATCTTCTGATAGTGGTTGGTTTTTCACTTACCTTTGTGAGTTTATAGTGATTTCTTGTCATTGTACACACCCAAGCTAGGGTTCTCGTCTCCCTTTGTTGGTTGATTCTTGGTTTTATTCACCTGTTTACTTCAATTTGATTATTTTATATAGTCGATTTGATCCAAGTATACTCAAGTTTAGTGCATTTTAGATGCATGGTAGAGTTTGAGCATTTTAAAAAGTGAAAAGAAAAACATTTTCAAGCTTTTGCATAAGTAGTTTTCATTTCAGTTTTAAAATATAATCTCAAAAACTACAAACACATAGTCTCAGTTTCTCTTTATCGATTGTATTTTCTCATCAATATATATTTATAGAAAGAAACAGAAGTTTGCTTTAATAGTGGTAATTTTCTTTGAAAAAAATACACCTTTACTTTTTTATTTCTTATCGTGTCAAAAACACCATAGTTCATCACTCCATTTCCTTCTGATTAAGAAAAAGCCCTTTAAAATGAACGCAATAATTAAAATTTACTAGTAATTTTTATTTTTAGGGGCCTTTCACCTACTAGCTTAGGCTAGAATTGTGGGATAGGAAGTGTAAACTTCCCATAAGTTTTAAAATTCAGACGTAGTGGACCTTTCTTTAGGTAAATCCTTGACTTTATCAATTCTATCTAGGAAGCTCCTCTCAAAATGGAGTCAAGCACGAGGCCGTGTGGAGGCATTGGACTCAGGATATAACCCTCTGATTCCTTGTCAAAATGTAAATCAGGACTTTTACACATCTGGGGATTCTATCCTAGACAGAGTTTCAGGCTCAACTACCCTGCCCATGCATACGAGTCAGGCTTGTGATTGTCCCCCCAGACTGTTCGTATAGCTAAGGTAGCCTTTAGTCTCTTGACATTTAGGGTTCATACCTAGGTAAACCGGAAGGCTATTTCTGGTTCAGCTTGGACAGGCATGGAAGGTAACCCTTGTTGTAAGTGTAGGAGGGTGTTGGGTGATTCCTCTTCTTGTGCCTAAGAACCACTTCAAGGACGCCAAGTAATCAATCTTCAGCTTTCTTCGGGAAAGCACATCTTTCACCCTTGATTAATTGTTTGAGGCTTTAGGATTTTTATAGTGTATGCTTTGTGGTTTTTCCTGTGTTTAGTTGGCCTTAGGGTTTGATTTGTCAAATTTTCAATCATGGAGGACCAACCTATAAGAAGGTCAAGAAGGTTGAGAAACCTTCCTCCTCTCGTCACATTGGATCCTCCACCTCCACCCCAAAGCCGGAGATTAGACACGGATGGTTCATTTGAACCAGTAGCAATAATTGAAGTTCTAGGTGAACCAGAACTTATAGCTAACCATTTTGATCTTGATACAGTTGAGATAGAAGACTTGCAGACTGACGAGTTTGCAAGAAATTTTAACACACCCTTGACTGATTTAAACGGTCCCGTGATCGTTCAGGTTAGACCTTTTGATTCACCTGTTTTAGGTGTCCCTGTGGGTAGGATTATGTCTTCTGCGGGAGAAAGTTCTTTTGTGTTCACCTCAGCCGTTCCGGTTGAAAGGGTACTACCTCCCCTAGTAAGTGCCCCTACATCTAGTATACCTTCTACACCTTTGACTCAAGCGAGCTGGGTGGTTCAACCACCAGGTCACTCAAAACTAGAAGGTACTTCTGGTGATATGGTTATTGGGATCCCTAGTATACCTATTGTTCCTTCTTCCTTTCCATATACTACCCAGAGTGGTTCAGTAGGATCCTCGGCGTTCGTCCAAGGATTTCCTTGGAATGGGGGGAACATTCCCCCATCCACTCCATATGTAAGCCCATCACCTTCCTATCTAGGAGTGCAATTTGGGAACAACACCTCTTATGGGAAAAGTTTCCAAACACCGATTTCGGTTCCATTTATGAGCTCTCCCTTTTCGTTGTTTAGCAGAGGGATATCGGCTCTTGTCTTTCAGACCCTTGTTTCTATTGGGATGGCCCAAACTTCTTATACTTCACCTCCCACACACAATCCTATGGCTTACAGATGGAATCCATTTCATAGTAATCTACCAACTTCACAACCGGTGGCAGGGGGAAACCCCACTTTTTCCTATGGGCATTCGAGGGCAGGTCCCTCTAATCCCTAGACTGGCACATTTAGTGCCCCAGTTCGACCCAAACTTTCATTCCTGGAAACTTTAAACTTGCCAGATTTTTCAAAGTTGATGAATGACCCGGTGAGGCATGACCCCTTATGGCCACCTCTTCCCACCAAATTGCCATCGGACATCCCTAAATTTGAGGGCAAAATTGGTGAATATCCTAGGGCTCATGCCACCCCATTTCATTTATGGTGTTCTTCAAATTCGTTGAATGAAGATTCAGTTAGGTTGAGGCTGTTCCAGAGAACCTTAACAAGCACTGTGAAAAAATGGTATATTGAACTGCCTTCTGCTACTTTCAATATTTTCTGGGACTTGGCTAGCGCATTTCTTAGCCACTTTCAGCTTCCTATCCGATATGATTTCAGAATAGACTTGTTGTCTACCTTTAGGCAGAACAAGGCTACCAACATCTTGGATCACATCGAAGAGTGGAGGAGGTGGAAGAGCCTTATAAAATCCACTATCCCTCCTGAGTTCCTTCTAGAGTGGTTCCTTAAATCCCTGTTGCCTTACATATCTAAGGACGTATCCACCTCAAGAGTGACGAATGAAGAAGAAGCCATTCTCAGGGCCCAACAACTGGATTTGATTTATTCACAATTTGGGATCTTCTATGATATTATCCCTGAGGCATCGAGGCCTACGCACGATGCGGAGAATCCTAAGCCTAGACCCCATGCCGATGGTGTGGTTGGGTCCATTAGCTCTCCCACCATAGAGTCTTTGGCTAAGCAACTTCATTATTTTTCCATCAAGTAGTCTACAGCAGAGGCAGCAAAGGTTGCCTCCTCCCCCCAGAGTGCAAATGTTTTTGCACAAACGTCTAAAAGGGAAATCAACAGCCCGACGGGAAGAAAAAGAGAGGAAAGAAGGGAGAGGGAAACCAAAACAAGCAGAAGCCCACAAACAATGCTGATGGGGGCAAGAAAGAAAAGAAGAAGGTCAAGTTCCCGTGTAAGTTGTGCCATGAGGACCACCTTACTCACCTTTTTCCCCTTATGGACCAAGCCTAGAAGCTGCTTAAGGCTCAACAACCAGTTGTCCTGAAGGATCCTTTTCCCCAAGGACAGAACTCTACCTCATCTTCTAATGTAGCAGGGGGCACTCAAAATGCCCTTGACCCAAACTATATCAACATGGTTCAATCTTTGACTTTGTTGCAGACAAGGAATAAAAATTATGAGAAAGAGACTCCTGAGAAGGGTAAAGCTATAGGTGAAACTTCTAACCCTCTCACAATAGAGAAGCCTGTTGAAACTATGCCGAAGATACCAAAAGGCGTCTTCAAGAAGACCTTGCATAACCCTAATGCTAGGGCTGCTACAAACTACTCTGTGGTTGAATATTTATCCCAAACACCATGTGCAATGTCAGCTTTAGAGGTGTTACAGAGTTGTCCCACTCAGTAGGATGCTCTCTTTGCAGCTTTAGGCAACATGGATTCGTCGAGTCTCATGGCGAAGTTTCATTTGTCTGATGTTAAAATTCACCTACCTTACCATGTAGACTTATCAATAGATTCCATCCATGGTGGAAAGACCATTGGAAGGGCACTTGTTGATGAGGGAGCTTGTACATGTGTTATGTCCTTGACCTGTTGGAAAGCTCTCGGATCCCCAGAGCTGGTTTCGTTAAAAAATTTACTTACTGCTTCCTATGGAAGGTCCTTTCATCCACATGGTATCCTGTCAGCTTTTGAAATTAAGCTAGAAGGGAAAGCAGTGTCTGTTGAGGTAGAAGTGATTGATGCTCATTTGGACTATAATCTACTTCTGGGAAGGAATTGGACTTATGCGATGTCCGCTATTGCGTCAGTCATTTTTTGTGTAGTGGTTTTTCCACATGAGGGCAATTTGGTTACTATTGATCAACTTGATTATACTCGAAAAGGTCGTTTAGAGTCTAATGATTCTGCTGTGCCATTGGTTGATCAGGTCAAACCTACTGCACAGAGCTTAGGGGCTGGAATGTACACATCACTGATTGGCACATTTGATCTTCCAGCCCCGGTTAATTATATTGGTTCTACTAGTGTGGGGAAGTCCATAGCTACGGTTATTGATAGGACTGATCCTTGGATTCTCCCATCCCCCCATGAACCGGATGTTCCCTTATCAGTAGTGTAGGTAGCTTATCAAGCTATCACTCAAGCCAATGTTGATCCCATCCCAGATCCTCTAACAGTCTCGAAATATCTGGAAGAATTCTACCTGCCCACATGGGAGGAAAACTCTTTGCACTCTATAGATTGTTTACACATGGTTTTACCTTCTGATGAAGCCATTTTGGAAGCCATGAATGGACATGGTAATATTTGTGAGGATCTTCATCATCGCTCCAATTTTCTTCATGAACTAAGCAGAATAGAAAATCAAGAGTTTTGGTTGAGACTGTCAGAAGATGTTGATATACCTATCAATCCCTTACCTAGGGAAGGAATGTTTGTCGATGGGAATATGGTAAATATTTCCACCACTATACCTATTAACATCCCTGTGAACCCTGATGTCATGGAAAACATATATACAGGTGCAAATTGCTCTCCTGAAGAGATTGCCATCTATACTACCCTGTTTAAGGAATTTCACGATGTCTTTGCTTGGTCATATGAGGATATGCCAGGCATAGATCCATCGATTGTTGAACATGAAATATGAACGTATCCTGATGCCAAACTGGTTCGACAAAATTTAAGACCTGTTAACCCGCACAAAGTGGCAGCTGTAAAGGCTGAAATTGAAAAGCTATTGAAGGTTGGTTTTATCTATCCCATAGCTTTGACAGAATGGGTATCCAACCCTATTCCTGTTGATAAGAACAAAGGGACTATCTGCGTCTGTAAAGACTTTAGAGATCTCAATAAATCCTATCCTAAGGACAACTATCCCACGCCATTTATAAACTAGATTAAAGATGCTTGTGCGAGAAGTGAGGTGTTCTCATTTATGGATGGTTTCTCCGGATACAATCAAATTCAAATAAAATCGAAAGACCAACATAAAACTACTCTCATTTGTCCTTGGGGTACCTTCACGTATAAGAAAATTCCCTTTGGATTGAAAAATGCAGGGGAAACCTTTCAACGGGCTATGAAATTTTCCTTCCATGATATTAAAACCATTGTCGAACCATACCTTGATGATCTTCCAGCACATTATCGTAAGAGGATTCAACATCCAGATCATTTACGGTTGATATTTGAGAGATGCAGATATTATAAAATCCACTTGAATCCCCACACGTGTGTATTCTGTGTCAAATCAAGAAGATTGCTTGGGTTCATTATCTCTAGTAGAGGCATCTAGGTGGATCCATTGAAAGCTGAGGCCATTGTAAATTTGCGTCCTCCTCGTTCTATCAGGAAACTTCAAAGCCTGGAAGGAAAGCCTAATTTTCTTCGACGTTTTATTGTTAACTATGCCAAGATTACTAAGGGTTTCATGCACCTGCTCAAACAAGACACCCCATTTATATGGGATGAAACCGCACAACTTGCTTTTGAGGCATTGAAAAAAGCTTTTGTTGTCGACACCCTTATTGCATCCGCTAGATTATTCTAGGGATTTTATATTATATATGGCCACGTCTGAGTCGAGCATTGGGGTAGTACTAATTTAGGAAGGCGATAAGCTTGTAGAGCATGTCATTTATTATCTCAGTCGTGCTTTGGCCGGACCTGAACTTAGATACTCCCAAATTGATAAATTAGCCTTAGTAGCAGTTTATGCTATTCAGAGATTACATCACTACATTTTACTAAGGACCACCACACTAGTGGCAGATGTGAATCCGTTTCAATATGTTTTATCCCGATGGATTGTTGGGGGGAAATTTCACAAATGGATAGTCATTCTCCAAGAGTTTGACTCATATTTCCAGTCCCCTAAGTCTAAGAAGTCCTTGGTTTTTGCTGAACTTATAGCAAAATTTCCTACTGAAGAAGATGTAGCAGTTGAAGATGACTCATTCCTAGATGAGCACATCTTCTTGATATCCACCTCTGATCTTTGGTATGGGGATATTCTTATATATCTTCAAAATTTGAAGTATCCCACAGCTTCCTCAAGGGAGGAACGACATAAATTAAGCCTTCATGCCAAGAACTACCTCATCATAGGAGATACATTATATCAAAGAGGGGTAGATTCCATTTTGCGTCGATGCCTTACCCATGAGGAAGCGAAAATTTTTCTAAATGATTCCCATGGTGGAGTGTGTGGGGGTCACTTATTTGGGTTAGCAATGGCCCAGAAGGTATCACGTGCCGGTTATTTCTGGCCCATGATCTTTAAAGATTGTATGGAAGCAGTGAAGCGCTGTCATCCATGTCAGATTTACACCAGGAAAATACGGTCACATCCTACTCCGTTATTTCCCATTGTCTCGGTAGGCCCCTTCATGAAATGGGGGATTGATTACATGACATGCAACCCAGCCTCAGCTGGGGGGCATAAATACATCATTGTCGTTGTTGACTATTTTACGAAATGGGCAGAGGTAATTCCTACTTTTAAAGCCAACGGGGAAACAACAGCTTTCTTTGTATTCAATCAGATTATAGCATGATTTGGTATACCAAAAGTGATTGTCACTGACCATGGCAGTCATTTTCAAAATAACATTATGACCGAACAGACTACCATGCTTGGATTCAGACAAGAAAATTCATCTTCGTACTATCCACAAGCAAACGGTCAGGTTGAGGCTCTCAAAAAAACTTTAAGAACTATCCTTAAATGTACAATTGATGCAGCCCATTCTAACTGGCACATCATGCTATATCCTTCTCTTTGGGCCTACCGAACCAACGTAAAAACTACTATGGGTTTCTCCCCTTTCCAACTCGTTCATGGAGTGGAAGCAGTTACTCTGATTGAGTGTGAAATTCCATCTTTAAAGATAGCTATTCACGTGTTACCCGATACGACGGAGCTTGAGGAACATCTGGTACATTTAGAACACCTTGATGAACAGCATAGAGATGCGTTGACTACTAATCAAGCTCATAAAAATAGGGTTAAAACTTAGTATGATAAATTGGTCAAACCCTGGGTATTCTCTGAAGGGGAACTTGTCTTGCTTTGGGACCAAGACAAAGAACCCTTGGGGGCACGAAAATTCAAGACCATGTGGTTAGGACCTTATGTCGTGTCAAAATTTTTGAAGAAGGGCGCATATGAGTTAGTTGATTTTGATGGGAACAAGCTTCCTGAGCCTAGAAACGGGCTCTGCCTGAAAAAGTACTATGCTTAGGCTTAGCACTTTTTCTTGTATTTTTATTGTATGTATTTTTATGTACATTAGGTTGTCGGTTTTGTTTTCTATATTATCTGCTAGTTGTTGTAGATGTCTTCTGAAAGGTATATAGGGTTCGCTGATGGCACTAGCCATCACACTTGTAACCTAGCTTCAATAGCATGGGTTATTTACTCTCCCTTAGGATAGCTTATTGCTGCTGGAGGAGCTTTCTTAGGTCCTTCTTCTAATAATGTTGCTGAGTATAGGGCCGTAATTGAGCTTTTATGGGATGCTTTGTCACGTGGTATCACCCAGCCTGAAGTTCATCTAGACTCTCAGCTAGTGGTCTCCTAGCTCAATCGAGCTTATTAGGTATAAAATCCTATTCTATTATGTCAGTTCATGCAAATTCGGTTACTTGAAAGAAATTTTGAAGTTATTATATTCAATCACATTCCACGAAATTAGAATCAATTGACTGATGCATATGCTAATTACATTTTATATTGGCATCTAACACACATTTCATAAAGATATATAGCACACATATAAAAAACATTTGTAAATAAACCGCCAACAACAACAATATACAAAAATGTGGATCGGAGTCCATAAAAAATGTCCTTGATCTACGCAAGACCGCCCTAGTAACTTGGACCACCTTCGTCCCCATGGTCCCTCTGTACTCTGGATTCCTCAGCCTCTTCGGCTTTGCCAGCCTCCACAACCTCTAAGTATACAAGAACCGCTCTAGCGACTCGCTTGAAAAGACGTAACCAAACCGGTGGCACTCCAACAACGAACTCCTGCATGGCAGTCGGGATATGCTCTATCCACAAGGTGGGCACTCTTTGGGTTTTCCTAGCCAGCTTCCCCTCTAGAACCCTGATCAGTCCCAGGTCTTCGCCTATGATAGGACGAACAAACATGTGTGGATTCCCCTCTGGGTGGACCGTTCCAATATCTGCATTTTGCAAGATTTATAAGATTAAGACTTGTACATATGTATATATCTATCATTTTAAAATTCACAAAAATTTTAAAAAATGATAAAGAATTTAAAATTATTTACCTATCTCTGCCCATGCTCCTCCTAGAGGGAGGACAACATCTGGGTCACCTCGAATACCATGCCGGCATATGGAAACTGCTCTTGTGCTACTAGCTGTCGTTCCCACCAGATATAGAAATCATCATCGTATACACTATGCATTGTGTTTCCTCCTCCTTGATGGAGGAATATGTCTCCCCACCTGCTCAGCCTCGGATGACGTGGAGATCGGACCGGTAGAGGTATGGCAGGGCTCAATCTTGGTACTCTCTCAAAGAAGAAGGAAACCAATATGCTCGCATAACCAAAGTTCTTTTGCCTTCCTCTATTGCAATCGGACAATTGTCTTTTCATGATAGGTACAACTCCCGAACACCAATCATAGAGGGCACCACGAAAAAAATCCACCACCAACCTCATTTGGTTACTTGTAGCCAAATGTAATGAAGAGGATCCTGAAATCCTCCCGATGGTGCTTGCAAGTACCTGTAGTGTAAAGTCACGAATATGTGTAATAGGGACACAACTCCCTCTCTTTTGGGTACCTGGTGTGCAAAACACATCTATATAGTTATGGACACTTAAAAGGTCACCGCCTCAGACAGTTCCCTCTAAGTTAGCCAATGCTCCTCGATGTGACAAACCGGTTATGAAATACATGTCCTCAATAATAATCTCCAAAGTCTCACCCTGTAGGTCGAACATCCCCAAATCATGAATCCAATAATTTATCATGAACTCCAAAAGGTGGACATTGGCCTGCATGGGTGATGTGCAAAAGAATTTTAGTAGCCCACTTGTTCGCAATGCATGTATAGTGGGCGCACTTTGGAGTGCTTCTTTGTCCATTATTTCATGTTCCCTTTCCCTCCATTCCAGCACCATCTTCACACCTAGAAAAACAAGCAATTTGATTTATTAATTTCATATAAAATTTCAAAACTTTTTGACTATATTTAGCTTTTTATCCTTCACGTAGTACATGCGATTGTCTAGTTAGACATGTTGTGTACTATATGCGACTGTCTATATAGGCAACTCGCGTATAGAATGCGTCTACGCGATTCTTTACACTCTGAACCTACATACGTGATGTGACATGTTTTAGGATGCTTTTAAACATGAAATTAGGACTCAAAATTAATAATTGCTAGGATCAAAATGAAGAGCTCGGGGTGCAGGCTTACCTACAACTTGCGGAATTTGATTTCATTGGTTAGATTTCCCACAACGATCGAACAAAGGTAGAGGAAATAACTTGCTTTTTATAGCTAAAAATTCCAAATGGTGAGTTTTGTTTTGATTTTCAACTATTTATAGAAATTTTATTTCTCCAAGTGGGTTTTTTCTATAGTTTCAAAATCCATTCAACTAATACCATATTTCTTTTTGCTTTGAAACAAGCTTTTCACCATTATAAAGTGTTGTTGCTCCAATAGGGTGGTTTTGTCATTTCCAATACATTTTTGGCATCTTTATTCAATCCACATTAACCTTAGCATTCAATATTTTGCCATGGACTATGGTATATAAACCACTAGTTCCCTATTTTTACCATTATTCTTTCGTGGAAAGGACCATTTTTTCATGAGTATCTTCCTTCCAAGCCTATGTTGTTCTTTGGTACTCATGCCGCAACTGTTTCAGGTACACAGGTATCATTTTAGCTATTTTTCACACCAAATAGAGATTCCTTTGAATCTCTTTTTACAAGCTATCCATTTATAGGACTCCCCGCCCATATGGAGTTTCTTTAGGCCCAGGTTTCACTCCTTCAAATCATACTTGACTACCGAGTTAACTCGTCCGTTCAAGCTCGTTAAGAATATGTGAACGGGCATCTGCATTGGTGGTAGCTTATCTCTTTCTCAGACCATGTGGAATAATATGAGAAAGGATCCCTCTCTTTTCTATTTTGAATTGAGAAGAGTATTCTCAGGCATAGGTTTACCACTTTTCCAGACCTGAGGGACTAAATTTACGGAAAAGGAACACCCAGTATGAGCTTAGTTTTCTCTTTTTCGTGCTTTGGACCTAAACATGAAAAAGATTCTGAGTGTACTTTGTGTCTTTGTCATGCTCGTTAAACACTTAAGAACAAAGCAACGAGTTTATTGTTGTAAGCCCCATTTCTCGTAATCAAATGGATCTTTCCGAGTGATCTTACTTTCGTTCACACTCGTAAAACTCAAGCTATTTTATGTTGTTTTGGAAGGAGCGTTGGGTAGGTGGTAATTTAACTTTTTTCAGACCTCCCTGACTAAGTACAAAAAAGGTTCACCTTTTCTTCTATGAAAGTTAAGAGGGTTCTTCTATGGTATGTTTTATACTTTTTCGGCCTTAGGAGACTAAATTGGATGAAAAAGGACCCCCCTGAAGTGTTCTTTGGAGTTTTCAGACTCCCTAAATGTGAAAACACCAACTGAGCATGTACTAGTTCGGGCTCATTAAATCCACGAATCAGTGACACTATCAAGCATTATTTTCCCGTCTCTTCAAGCTTGTTAAAAAATGAAGAGGGATCCGAGTTAACTTTCCTGGACTCGTTCAAATTTAATAAGGAAGGTAAGGAAGAATTTTTCTCTTGTTTTCAGTAGTGGCAGCATGTCATCCTTGAACATAGCACTCTTTGTCTTTTCCGATACCCATGTTTCAGTGATCACTTTTTGTTCAGCTATTACTTTGAGTTTCCTCCTCCTCCTCTTGTTCATTATACCCGAGGAATATGATCATGTCTCATACATGACAGATAAGTCTAGTTGTTCAATCTATAAGTTAAACGATGCCTTGGGTCATCTCTATGTCATGCTCATTGTTCAAGGACTTCACCCAATGTTTGATCTATGTCCTGACCCCATCATTGTTATATCTGTTATCTATTGTGTATCCCTTTTGTTAGCCAGTTCCTAGTCACTCTTGTGATCCGTTGGAGGATCTATTGCCTTCCTTATCACAACATGGTTCCATTTCAGTACTTCCTGATGACGAATACCTAGATTTTTGACAATCGTACCTCAGGATTCACTTCCCTCATTAGTGAATTCATTTGCTTCAGTTGTTAATTATTACTTATTGATTAAAAAACTATTGAATCCTTTCCATGTTCGACTTCAACCTACTTTTATTCACATGGATGGGATTGTATTGGTTCTTTGGGATAGTTTATGAAGACCTTAGTTCCTCACCTATGGACTAAGTTGCACAAGATTATGTTCTATTCATGTACATAGCTTCCAGATCTTTGAAGACTCATCATTCTTGTATATTGTGGCTTTGATCCACCTTTGTAATATACGTGGTTTAATACCCGTATCATATGATGTACTCAAATATTGTAAAGGAGCTAGTGTTCCAGTAAATTGAACATAGCATCCTCAGATATGACTTTATATATGACATTACTATGTCTTTTTTTAGGTACTATCTCTGCTCCATTGGATTTCTGAGTTCTTCAAAGATAAATATTATAATGTATTTTGGCCATCATTTCCCTCTGACCTCATACATTAGGGGGCATCTGTTATCCACCTGAATGGCACCTCTCCGTCCAAGTGCCGACATTCCTTATGTTGGCACACAAAAGGACATTTATGGATTGAGGGTTTCCTAAAACACTATAGATGGGCATATTATGAACTACATTTATCATTGATATAGCTGGTTATTTTTACCTTTAAATATGTCAAGTGTTGTACACGCCTCTTCCTATATGCAACTCGCGTGTTGTGCATGAGAATCGGTTATTGCATCTCGCGTACAGATTTGTACGTGGGTTACCCTTAGAGCAACTCGTGTGTTATATGTGAGTTGCCAGTATTAATACCTACATACACCTTCCTTCGACATTAAAAATAATAAATCACGATTATCTGAGATTTGTTAATCCCTTAACCATAATCACCTTAACTATCTCAACCTCCTGAACCCTCGAAACTGCCTTATTTCACCAAGTATAAATAAAGGCCTTGGGGAGGGTATTAATCAAGAATACTTGGAGAGAAAAGTTATGCTGGTGGAGTCTATTCAGAAGTCTTTGGATTAGTGGAACTCAGAATCCTTTGGTTGCAGAGGAGTCCTTGTCTCAAGTGTTGGGTTGTAATATGAACTCATTCACTATTGTTAATAAAGAGAGTCCTTCTTCCATATGTGTCTTGAATATATTTCATGTATCATGGTTTGATGAATACTTATGATTAAGCACTCTGTATATGATTTATCTGACTTGTTCTATATACATGTATTATCTTGCACTTGGAGGATTTGCTCATGATAGGTGAAGGAGAAGCATCCCAGAAGGATTTGGAGGAGAAGCAGAGTGGAAGAGGACAAAGCTAGGATCAACTATCGTATATCAAGTGAGTCTTTTCTATCCTCCCATTTCCTTTTCTGTAGTCTAAGGTCGATTGCTTGCAAGTTTTATGAGTATGTTGGTAACCCCAGACCTTCGGTTATAAGGTGTTTATTCTTGTACAACAGCGGAGGTGGATTTTCATCCTCACTGTCATCATTAGAAACTGGAATTGGAAACCTATCAAGGAAGTTGGAAGAAGAAGAAGAAGAAGGCACAATTGTTGAATCAAGCCTGCAGGCCAAAGATGGCACACCCGCCAAGTAAGGCGCGCAGGCCAAGATATTTTCATGAAATTTAACATCTCTCCTAATGATTATATCATGTGAATGGGGCTGAAGAAGTTATAACCTTCTACATCTTCAGAATATCCAACAAATATGCACTTTTCACTTTTAGGCTGCAATGCTTTCCGTTTTTCATCCGGAATGTGAGCCCATGCTTCACAACCAAACACATGAAAGTGACTTACATCTGGTTTAGTTTCTCTCCATTCTTTTTTCGGTGTTATACCTTGTAAAACTTTAGTGGTTGTGCGATTAACTATGTAATTTGCACAATTTATGGCCTGAGACCAATATTGAAGACTTAGTCCCTTAGATTGGATCATACAATTAGCCATTTCTTTCAAAGTGCAGTTCTTCTGTTCAGCTACACCATTTTGTTGTGGTGTATATGGAATAGGGTGCTATTGTTGAATTCCTTGTTTAGTGCTGACAGTATTGAACTTGTTGTTAACATATTCTCCTCCATTATCAGATCTTAACTAAATAATTCGATGACCAAATTGTTTTTCAACAAGGGCCTTGTAGGCCAAGAACATGTTAAATACTTTGCTCTTAATTTTTAGGAATTAAACCCAAGTGCGTCTGGAGCAATCCTCAATGAAAGTTAAGAAATATTTGAAACCAGAAAAGGATGCAGATGGAAGAGGACCATACAAGTCACTATGCACAAGCTCCAAAGGAACCGGGGCATGTCAAGAGGCACGCTTGTCAAAACTATCTCAATTATGTTTTTCGAGTACACAATCGGAACAAACACCATCCTTGAAAGATACCATCGGAAGACTAGTCACCATATTGTCTTTACATAGTTGTTGCAATGAGCGATAATTTAAATGACCAAATCGCTCATGCCAAAGTTTGCGCAAGTTATCACTATGAGCAACAAAAACTAAAGGAAAAGGTGATGACCCAAAGTTGTTAAATTTGTACAACCTGGTAATATCATCAACAGTTCTAGTAGCAAGGACATTTTGAGTATTTTTAAAATCATTGATTACAAATTGGTGAGGTGTAAACGTCACAGTTTTACCTTCACCTGAATGAGTAATTTGATAGACTGATAACAAATTGCAGAATTTTTTTGGAACACATAGTACATCACTGAAATGACCATTATCTACTGGAACTGTTCCAGATCCTACAACACTCAGATATCTATCATCACCAACAAATATTTTTTTGGTGTTACATTCATGCATAGTAGAAAATATGGCTTGATCCTTAGCCATATGATAATACGCTCCAGAATCAATGAGCCATTCATTTGAAGTAGAAGAAGAAGCTGCAGTATAAGAGTAACCAGAAGCACAAAGTGCATGTCCATGAGAGTTATATTTTCAAGATGAATCTATGCTGATGTGGTGCTTCTTCATTGTTGCTTCTAAGGCTGCCATCTTGTTGAAACACTTAGATTCATCATGATTATCTTTTCCACAAAAATTGCAATGACGCTCTGTCTTCTTTCCTTTTTTCTTGCATCCTTTGTCATTTTTTAAAGAAGGAGCTGACTGAGAGGGTTTGGAAACCTTGTTGTTTGGCTTATTATTGCGAAAATTCTGTTTCTTGGGAGGCTTGGACTTTTCTTTCTGTTGGGACAATAAGGCTTTCCCAGATGTATCTACATTGTTAATTATTCCAAGATGAATGAGCTTATATTGCTCTCTAATTAAGGAATCACAAAAGGATTCAAGACTAGGCTCTTGATAGCTAGCAGCAGTCAATGATTCTTTCATGGAGTATAATGTAGATACAAAAACAGAATATACAGGTCCAAGTTTAGAAAGAATATGATAAATACATTGTTTGTCTTCTTTCTTAATCTTGCATTCTGAACATAAGAGTCTAAGAGTTTTATACTTAGATAAATAGTCTTGAATGCATGAAAAATCATTTGGATTCAAGGAAAGCAACTCATTCTCAAGTTGATGACCCCAAATTTCATTGTCTTTACCAAACACAAATTCCAACTTTTCCCAAGCTTTATCAGATTCATCAATTCCAGATATGTGGAATTACAAATCAGTAGAGATTGACATCCCAATCAATCCACGAGCTTCATCACATCTATTTGCCCATTTAATTTTCTTATCATCATCAGTGGGTTCTATTTCTTTCTCTGAGGTTATCCTGAAAAGTCCCCTACTTCGTAGAACATCCTCCATACGAGATTTCCATGAGAAATAGTTAGAACTTATAAGTATAATATCACAAGGGATGGCCATACTATAAAATAATGGCTAAAAAAATAGAAAGTAACTATTTCGTTGCAAAGAGCTCAAAGAAATATGCGGTTTAAAAAAAAACGACATTGAAAACTGATTCGTGATGATGAAGTTATGCTTGATCAAAGAAAATGTTGAAGATGTCTCCAATAGTGTCGTGGTAGATATTAACTTGACCAACTAAAAAAAAGAACCCCCCTCTTCCCAAGATCAACCTTTGACAATCACTTTACAATAAACTTGCTTTGAAGTGAATCACTTTTGTAGAATAAGTGAGGTTCATTTTTACAATAATGTTACTTTTAAATAGTGCGGCAATAAATTAAAAAATTTAAGTGACTCACTTTTTATTTTATTTTATTTATGTGAGATGTACTTTTACAATAAAGTAACTTGAAAATAGAAATTGCATGCACTGAAAAGTAAATTAATAAGACTTGAACTCAAGACCTATTAAAGAATAAAGCAACTTTGGACTAAGTGAGCTAAGTTTAAAAGGTACGCAAAAGAATGGAAAGAAAGAGGGGTTTTTTTTTTTTTTTTACTCTTCTCCCTCGTTCTTCGTGCTTGCCTTTTTTTTCCTGCAAATCACAAAAAAACGAAAAACAAAAACAAAAAAACTTTTTCCACACAAATGGGTTAGATCTTGGTTAGCTTGCCCAGAAAGTCTACGTTTTAAAGTTTTGTCGCTGTTTCTAATTTGATGTGATTGCACAAGGTGCACAGCAAAGAGCATACATAGCCAAGAATACGAGAAAAAAGAACGTTCCCTTTCTATTTCTAATTCACCGTGATCACGCAAGGTGCACGGCAAAGAGCATACACAACCAGGAAAGGCAACTTTCCGAGACTAACATAGTAAAGATCTAGTATTAAAACTGAAAAAATATGAGAGATTTAAAAAAACAAATCCGTCACTGTAACATTATACCTTCAAATTTGTCGAAATGGGTGTTTCTGGAACAAATGGAAACGGTTTTTGGTGAAACAAAAACTATTTCCTAATGAAAAGGACACTTCGGACTCAATGGAATAGCACCCATAGGCCACAAATGCACAAAAAATTTAGAACCAGAAACCCTTTCAAAGTTTTGACAACACCAGTTCCAGATCTTGATCAAAACCAAAAACGGCTCTTCATAAACGCTCTGATACCATGTTCGGGTACACAAGGTACTCCCAAAATACCGAACACCTTGAGCAACCGCTTCACACAAATAGATCACATATCAACACACCGATGTTTGTCACGTGGTTAAAACCCTCGAGAGGGAAACAATCCACGTCCCCAGCCAAATAGCTACTTGGAGCAATTTATTATGCAAAATAAAGAAAGTTACATGAGGTTCTCATAATCGATCAACTATCCAAGGACCCTCTATGCTCTTTAAATAGAGATCATTGACCAATCAGGTGTTAAGCCACGGATCAATGGTAGGTATGATCTAAGTGAAGTTGAACTGTCGGATCATTCTATGTCCAGAACATATCATGACCATCGGATTAGAATATTTACAAATGCATACTAATGTATACTAAAGAAACACACTTTTACCTAACGGATATATTACACAAGTTGATCTTAACTAACTCCTAAATGTCTAAATATCCTAACAATTTGGAGGAAAAGTAATGCTGGAGAATTTCCATTGAGGAGAGGAATAAGAAGACTCAGATATAGGTCTTGCAGAGGAGTCTGATCAAGCAAAGGATTTGTAATGTTTCCAGAAACTCTATCAATAAATAATGTCATTCTCTTCCACCAATTCGTAATGCATACTTCATTTGTTCTTGAGTATTGATCTAGATTGTTCTTTGATTTTGGATTGCAATATTTATTTATTTCCATATCTCATATATTATAACAACTGAAGGTGCTTTGAGAAAGGTTTCTTTCTTTGTTTCAGGTGTTGGAGTTTGGAAATTGAAAAGCATTGGAGAGAAGAGCCTAAGCTAGGATCAACCATTGGAATAATGTGCACAATCCTCATCTCTTATTCTTTAATAAATGCTTGTAATCTTGTTTGTCTATCTGCAAACCCATAGTACATTGGTGTTCTTAAACCCAAGCCATAAGATATATTTCCCTAACAATAGATAAATACTTACAATCCTCGAAGGTGCCTTCCTTCTCCTTTGCTTAGGCTTACTCCTCTACCATTCATTCCTTTGATGCCCAAAAACCTCTCAAGTAGAAAATTCATTTCTAGCATTTAATACCTCGAGCTTGCTTTTACTCTCACTTTTTGGCCTCCTATTCACCTCATATACCTTTCTTATATAGCATTGGTATTTGTGCACCCATTTACTAAACATGAATGTGGGACTAACCAATTTCATATTTTTTTATTATTTTCATCAGAAACCCACATTCTATAGTGTTTTTAGGAAATTAACTCTACTTTTACAATTTTCAATACAATTAATACACATGTTAGGTATTATTTCCACTGTATGAGCTATAGAAACTGGGTTTTGGCCCTTAAATGGTCATAGAATTGGCCTCTCTAGAGAAACCTTTGTCTTCAAACATTTCTTCCTCTATAGAGGGAGTGGTCAGATGAGAGATTAAAGCTCTCAATTGTTCCAAAATTCTGATCTTCATGTTTTAGGAAAAATAAAATATGTTTTCAGACTATCACTCTCAAGGGTGTTAATGTCAACATATGCCCCTTGATGTGTGAGGCCCGAAGCTATGACGAGGTCCAAAATACATTGATTTATCTTTTATTCTGATACTCTTCATACTAATACTCTTTATTGATGAGGGTAGGATGGTAAAGGAGTAATATATTGAGCATAAGCGTTTGAAAATAAACTACAAGTCAAACAAGAAAATAACCCAAATATACAATATCTTCCTGAGGCAGGTATACCCATGCTCAACAATAAACAATCATGGCCACAAATATTACACAATGGATCCATGTCAAAAGAAAATATTGCAAAAATGTATACATGCACTTTGATGGGCGTAAAGCATTCAGATCTTCATGGTACTTTGACATGGCAGTTGAATATTGCACAACTCAGGAAGTGAATCGATGAGTGACACAATTGTCTTTCCCAACGTCTTCAATAGAAACCAACAATAGTACGAATTTGTATCATTCTAATAAATGAGATGATGTCGAGCATAATTAAACATCATATGATTACCGGTCACTGATGTATATTGTTAATAGATGCGAGGAGGCCCAACGATAATTATGATGGACTCCAAGGTACTTGAGTTAAAACTAACAAGTGCAAATAGATGTTCTCAAGCTGAACACTTGTATAATAAAACAATAAAGGGTCATTGATGTATACCCACTGTTATTTGTGAGGAAAGTTTCCACCGATGACTGCAAGATCCAAAGTACTCATTCGGGTTCCCATATCTATTTCCTAGATGATGATTTGACATCGATAGGAATAGATCCATCAGAAGGAGTTAATTAATGCATCCAACATAAATTGAATGAACCTAAGATCCATAGGCCGATATAATGTGGTATAGTTGCGAGATCTAACATTGTATACTAACACAAGGAAGGGTGATATGCTTGGTCAGGAATATTTGAGGAATGACCAACACGGGTTTGACTTTCCTTGAACACATAACAAGAAGCAGAATGGACACTTGGAAACATAAGACTTTAGTAACTAACCATCATGAAACACATCAATTCCATATGTATTAACAAAAGCATCCATCAATGATGGGAAGGATAACCCATCGGTAGAGATCTGCTCAAATTACTAGTACAATTTGTTTTTGCAAATGTAATTGGTGTACTGACAATGAATACAAAATTATGTGTTGTGTTCAACGGTGACAAGGACTGACTGTTGCCATTTTCTCCATGATGAATTGTGAATAGATTCAATAACCCCCCTTTTTGGATTTTTGTACTTTTTAGTTTTTACTAACATTTCATTTATTAGCTCGAAAAATAATAAAAAATGTTATAGTACATAAGAGGGAATGAGTGTTGCATGGGTGTACACCTATATTTCAAGGGCATGGGTCAAGCCAAGGAAATGATACATACTGCAAACGGGGGTTGAGATAGTTGTGCACACCTTTTTGGTGTTCCCTCCATAGGCAGACTATTTGAAGTGGGATTATGTGTCAACGGACACTGAAATAGAACCCAGTAAATGCTATTTTTATCCAATATGGGATTATCGCCAAGTAGGACAGAGGCACTGCTGTCTTAATTCAGACTGATTCTTGTGAAAAAAAACCAAAATATTAAAACACCATGAATTGTAGTCTATCTTCAACAACTTGAATGAAATAGTTTGAACATGTCGAATTCTCCATAATCCTGCAAAAGTAATCATATCCCAACCATTTAGTCAGACAATAGGCTGAATATGTGCATTTAATATATGAAATATTAGAAATGAGTGTGCGCTATCCTAGTATTCAAATAGATATAACAAAGATACGCAAAATACTCATTTTTTACGATTTTTTGTAGGATGTGCCTCTTTCAATGATGTACTTCAAAATCCATGAACCATTTTTCTAAGTAATCTTCCAGTTACAAGTAAGTTTTCATGATGGATTAAGAAATTGAAATAGTTCGGATGTGTTTTTGAATTTTCCATATATTCCATTTTTTTGCGAAATTTTTGGATTTTTTATCTTGAAGAAAAGTACAAAACAAGAAATTGTTTATACTACTCTTTTTGGTGTGTGCAAAGTTACTGCCAAAATGTACTAAACTTAAACACACTTTTTGGGTTTTGATGTAATCATTTTTACTCTATACAAAAGAATGTTACTTTTGCTTTTACTTATGTTTTAAATGATTTGCTCAAGTATAGTGCCATGAATTTAATTTCCATGTGCGCTCTACCAGAATGATGTATGACAAAGATACCAGTCAAGTACATTGTTAGCTAAAGAATTATCTAGATTATCCAAACTTCTAGGAACATGAGTGTACTCAATGAATTCAAAGTGACGTTCTAGAAGACGTACTCATAGAAACTTTCTAAACAGTATAGGATCATGAACCTACTACTAACGTTTAACTGAGATATAATAAGTTGTGAGTCCAATTTAACAATAATTAGTTAGATGCAAAGGGTGTTAGCTTGAACTAGAAGTTCAATGGCCACGCTATACACTGTAACATTATTGATCGTAGTTCCAAGAAAAGAGACTCCTGAACTGAGAACTTGATTGTCAGGTGTGAATATTACCCATGCGTTGGAAGCAATGTTCCGAGATCCATGGTTGGTGCCGTCTGCATATCCCAAATAAGTGAAAGTTTCTAATATCATATTCCAAGTAAAAAATACCAACCAAGATAAGTGTGTGCACAAAATAACTATTGTATAATTTGTTTTAGATAAAATACAACATAATACAATAACTGCTATGAGGCATCAGTTCCTACCAAAGTACTTCTTCAGATAGAGAGCATTTTTTTATCTTCGACAAGGGTTCCCCATCATAATTGACTAGCTCATATGCTCCTCTTTTTAACACAGTTTTGACAACAAGTGGTCGAAACCATTTAGGTACAAATTTCCCTTTTCTTATTTTATCATTGTCTTAATCATAAACTAAAACTAAAACGCCTTCAGAAAAAACTCGAGGATTTGAAACTTTTTCATATTGGTATTTGAATCTTTTCTTGTGTGCTTATATGTTTAATGAGGCCTCTCTTCTAATTTCATTAAGAGAATGAATATGGAAGGCTCTCTCTTATTATGTATAGGTTTTAGGTAGGAGTTAGATAGCTAGTTTTAATAATGGGATATCACATTCAATTAGTAACACAACTTCTTCTCCATAAACCAACTAGAAAGGAGTGAAACCAGTGGAAGTTTTAGCTAAGGTACGGTACGCCCAGAGGGCAGAGAACAACATCAAATGCCAGTTGTTTTTGTTCTTATTAACTGTTCGTTGCAACATGGTATTCAAAACCTTACCGATGGCTTCTAATTGAACATTACATTGGGGGTAATATGGCCAGGAAAGATCCTCCCATAATCCTAACTTGGTCGTAAGTTCATCCATGAAGGAATTGTAAAATGTTTACCATTATCCTTGACGATATATTTGGGTACACCAAACCTAGTTATCACATGATTGAATAGAAAGTATGATGTAGTTTTTTCCATCTTGTCGAATGTAGGAATTTCCTCATCCCACTTGGTGAAGTGTTCCACTGCTACTATGATGTAGTGGTTTCCATCAGCTGAAGGTGGATTGATTGTCATTTAATCAATGGCCGATTTTTAAAATGGACCCATGGATACCACAAGGTGTAATGGAGCAAGATGTCTACACATATCCCTCATATATATCTGATAAGGATGGAACTTTTTAATGGCATTAATGTAATCTTTAAATATTGTGGGAAAAATTTATCCTGCACGCAAAATTTTCTAGGCAGTTGACCAGCCAAAAAGATGACCACCACATGCTCCTGTATGGTAATCATTAAGTACTTGTTTAGCTTCTTCATGTACTAAACAACATATTAAAATTAAATATATTCCTCTATGGTAGAAAGTATCCCCAATAATGAGGTATCTTCATGCTTGGTGTCAGATACGACGTCGTTCAATACTAGAAAAATGAGCATCAATCCTTTGGGTTTGGAGATATATAATCGATGTACCATACCAAGGATCTGTATTGGAAATGAGAAATAAATGTTCGTCTTCCCAAGAATCTTCTTCTATGTTTTCCTCTTTATTTCTAGGTAACGTGGACACTAGTTCTGCAAATGTTAATGACTTATTTGCTTTAGCCTTTACAAATTCAAGATCAAATTCTTGCAAAATTACTATCCATTTTGAATGCTTTCCCTCGATGACTCGATGAGACAAAATTTCTTTGATGGGGTTCATTTCAGCCACAATGGTTGTTTTTTTGGAAGTATATAATGTCTAAGCCTTTGGACATCATGAATTGTTGCTAGGGATAGCTTTTCTACATGTTAAAATATGAATTGCATGTCTCGTATTAAAATAATACATGACACGTTCTTGAGATGAATCGTCCTCTTGGACCAAAACCATCCCTAAAGTGCATTCGATTATTGCAAATATAGAAAAATGTCTCTGGTATATTCTGAAGGACTAAGTGCCGAGGTTGACACTATGGCTTATTTCAATGCATCAAAAGAGAATTGAGCTTGGTCATCCAAAATGAACTATGTAGCTTGTTTTAAGAGAGGCATGAAACATTTTAAAATTTCATCTAAATTCGCAATGAAACTTTTCAAGAATGTTGATTTTCCTTGTGGGCTTTGAAGCTCTCTAATTATTTTCCGGGAGGGAAATTGTCATTAGAGGAAATTTGGGGTCTAAAATGGGCCTTATAAGAAAATGAGCCNAGAACCAATAGAATTTCAATAAAATGAGTCAACCATAATGGTTGAATTGACATATTTGTCATAAAAGAAAACTATTTTTTTGTTCGTATTTTCAACATATGACCCTGTGTTTTTACTCAAATTTCAAGTGGGAGAGCTCATTGGATGCGGAATTTAAATATGCATCCAATGAGTACCCACAATGCATACTTTTGATATACCCCGCTACCCCAAAAATAAGAAACACCTAAAAAACATGATGATGATGCTATCAACACATTTTTTCATGTGTTTCTTGTTTTTGGGGTAGCGGGGTCTATCAAAAGTATGGAGTGTGGGTACTCATTGGATGCAGAATTAAATTTTGCATCCAATGAGCTTTCCCGCTCAGAATTTGAGTAAAAACACAGGGAGATATGTCGAAAATACGAACACAAAAAGTAGTTTTTTTCATTCTTCCTCGAAAATTTATAACTATTGTTTTATTATTTTCCTTAGGATGCCCATTTTAGACCTCAAATTTCTTCTAATGAATGTTTCCTAAACCTTAAGGGGATCTACCATTATCCCATCCTTATATACAATTAAAGCCAAGTAATCTCCTAGAATCCATGCAAGATATACATTTATGTAGATTCAACCTAATGTTATACTAATGACATTGAAGGAAAACAACACCCAAGTTTGCACAATGTTCAACTCTTCTCCTAGTTTTGGATGTCAAGTCATAGAGATAAACCTCAACGATTTTCTTTATATCATGGAATGGATATGGAATGGCTCTTCGAAAAGTAGCCACGATGTTTATAAGTCCAAAAGGAATTTTCCAACATGAAAAAGTGCCCCATGGGAAAATGAAAGTTGTTTTATGATGGTCTTCATTTTTAATATGAATTTGGTTGGAACTCAAGAATCCATCCATAAATGAAAATATTTCGTTATCGGCACACTCGTCTATAATTTGATCAATGGAGGGTGTGGGATAATTATCTTTGGTACAAGCCAAATTTAAATCCCTAAAGTCAGTACAAGACAAATTTAAATTCCTTGTTTTTTATTGACCATAACAGGATTAAATACCCATTCAATCAAAGGTACAGGGTAAATGAAGCCAAATTTTAATAGCTTTTCTACTTTTGCGTTTATGGTAGCGGATTTCTTACAATTTACTGGGTGTAATTTTTGTCGTACAAGTTTAACATTCGGGCTATTTTTTATCTCATGTTCAACAATACTAGGATTGATGCCCGTCATTTCTTCATATGACCAAGCGAACACATCACTAAGCTCTTTGAAAAGATAAATATATTGTGTGATTTCCTCCTGAGAGTAATTGACACCTATATTAATATTCTCAATGATGCGAGGATTAATAGATATATAGATAGGAATGGTCTTTGAAATGTTTTCCAAATTTCCTTCTGAAAGCACATTGTGTGTTTTGATAGGGAATTGGTACCTTTCCATATCTTCATGAAGGTAAAATTTTCCAGGTTTAACCTCTAATGATCCCGCTTAGAAATAAATGATGATTGATGATGCATGTCCTCCCAAGGTCATTCTAAGATGTTCATGACTTCAAGGATAACTACATCATAGGAGAAGGTTTGATCCAAGAGGTGATGAGTGTTAGAAGTATTGATATTCCATACGGGAGATATTTATGAATCATATTCCTCCTTTGGAGAATGATTTTGAGCCAATTCTATTCAATCCATTTGAATTGCTTGATATGACAATTCTAAAGTAGACAATGGTGTACTACTATCAGTTTCATCAAGTTTTTCTCAATGTGTTTCCTTTCCTTCACTAGTTTGAATTTGGATTTCCTCTACCATAGTTCCATCTAATGAAGTGGACATAATCATTGTAGTGGATTTAGAAAAAAACTGTTAACAGAAAGTAAACTTTTGATGTAATGACAAAAAATGGAGCAGTTTGAGGGGTAGATGTTGGTGGTGGGATTGTGAACGTTCCCATGAGGGAATAATATTTGAACATTCCTACTCCAACATCTTGAATAAATGTTTTAGAATCCCCTACGAAAGGTACATTTGAGTGGATACTAGTTTCAGGTGTGCAGTAATGTAATTGATCAATTGTAACAATCTTACCTTAGTGGGGGGAGGGAATCAATCAAAATATTGAAGATACTATCGTCATCATTGCATGTATCCAACTACGTCTCAATAGAAAATTGTAATCTATGGGTGCATCCACCACCTCGACATCAACCTGAACTGTTTTACCTCCAATTTCAAATGGGCAAGCCGTAATAAGGCCATGAGGTGGGACCGAGCATCCATCAAATGCTTTGAGCATTGTGTGGGATGGTGCTAAATTTGTTGATACTAATGCTTTCCAACATCCTATCAACATGACACAAGTACAGGCTCCTTAATCTATCATAGTTCGAAAAATATTCATCCCATGTGAGAGAAATTTAATATGGAAAAGAGATAGGTGATGGAAGCCTACATGTTGACTGTCATAAATAAAAGGTGATCAAACTAGTATCATTTGGATCAATTGTGCCAATGCCAGACAACAATGTTTTTTTCTCTAAGTTAGACAACATTGTAATACCACCAAGGCTGACATGGCACAAGGTGTTGTTGGAACCCCAATAAATTCCCTTGATTTTGTAAACATAAAGGCCCCCCCATGTAAATTTTGCAAATATTTAGCCTTTAATTTTCCTTCATTTTATATCGCTTGGTTTGTTAGATGATTTTATGGTCTTCTTTTTTATTATTGACTTTCTGGAGTGCCTTTTCTTTTAGTATTCAAGCCATCATTTGCGTCATTCGACTCGTTGCTTTGTCATCAACTTACCATTTTAGCATTCGAGTCCTTTCTCCTTTTAGTGGTTGAACAATGCTTGCATTCTCTCATTGGACCTTGGCCTAGTTTATTGTATACACTAGTCCAAAGAAATTCAATTATCTTGATCGTACAACAACCTTGCTTAATTTAAGCCCTTCATTACTTTATTGATCAAATGATCATATTGATTCAGATTAATTATCTAAATACTTAATTTTCATGTGGTTTGATATGATACATGTTAGGTTTAGTGATGAGAACATACTTATCCATTTACACAAATTATGATATTTTATTTAAGTCAATAAAAATTTTCCTCGTAATTAATTTTGACCATAAAATAAAAAATATCTTATTAAAATCATAAAAAGAATAAAGTTTATCTTTATATTGATCACAAAAACTATATTTATATACATCTTCATCTTAGATTTTAGTGATTATTTAATTTAAGACTTTATTACTTTTAATTCATTTGGTCCTTAAAGATTGAAAATTAATTCATAAAAGGTTTAAAGTGAGCAAAATGATTGAGTACGGGTCTTCTCCAAATTAATCTTTTTTTATATTCATGATTTTCACATTTATTTAAATTTATTTAAATTACTTTTATGAAACTATTCCTTATAACTCCACTTAATTTTTGTTTTCATTAATCATTTATGTTTCCAAAAATTAACTTTTTCAAGGGATATATATTCATAACATATATGAACGAAAATGGAGACAATTTTGCATAGTGATCATTAAAATTGAAAATTCAACCCTTTTGTTTTGTTTTACCTTCACAACAACTTCACAACTTTAATAATATTATAATGATTTTTTATATATATTTTAATATATACATTTTGGTTGTGTAAGTTTAAAGGTGAAGGTCGATCTTGAAATGATCATATACACAGTTTTTGTTAAAGAAGATTTCCTCTATGTGCATGCAGCACAAGAGATATCACCGAAGTTGTTTCATGAAGTAATGGCCAACCCAAGATGCCAGATCGTATGACAAAAATAAATGATGCATTGTTCTTGAGAAGATTATCGTTGAAATAAGATAAATCGCCAGATGATGAAGATTATCATTACTGCAATTTGTTGAGATAAGATAAATCGCCAGACATGATTCGTCGTGAGCTTTCTTGGCATCAGTCACACAAAGTTTTCAACCAAGTTTTGAGGACAAAGCTTGCATTGATATTTTTATAATCAGTGTTAAAGATTAAGAAAGAGGGAAGATCGAAGTTCATAAAGCATGAAGGCAATTAGAAAGAACCATTATGAAAATTTAAAACCTTGCGTCTGCCTTATGTTCACAGTATCAACCGCTATATTTTCGTAAGGGTTTCTCAGATGGCTTTCAATTAAATTTAAAGCTCAGCTTGTTGAGTCATTAAAATGACCAAAATTAATAAGCATGTGACAGAGTGAGTATTGCTGCTGCAGGCCCATTGCTGGTGATTATATTTAAGAGGTTGCGATCTAATAGCCTGTTAGATTTAAGAAGTTGCGATCTAATAGCCAACAATAAGCATGAGACAGTAATCATTGCTCTGCTGCAGACTGGTTAATGATACCATTAATTACAATCACAACAGATCACGAAATAACTTGCAAAGTCTAGGAATCATATGATTGGCACGAGTTCTTTGTTCACAATCGATGAAGATGTTCTACTTTAGATACCACTGGAAAATGGAAAAAGAATCTACCTCCTTTTACAAGTTATTGAAGAAAAGGAGGCATTCCACAAGTCTCCACGATAAATATTGTTGAAGGTGTTATCATAGAAGGTATGACTATATAAAGAAATCCAAGGATCTTGAATGATTTACGCAAAGCATTTGAGATTCTTTAACACTGCGTCATCAACCAAAGTTCTCGAAGGAAGGTATCACAACAATATTTGGCATGTAAAGTTGATTTTGAATTATGTAACTATTTTACCCTTCGAGAGAAAGATCAGTAGATTCCAGGAAGCAAGAATGCTGAAAAGGTGTAGATGATTAAGGAATTTAGTTCTCGTGGTTGTCTAAGAGCATGAAGAGATTCGTAACGCTTAGTTATATCCTAAAGATATACATCAAACCAATTATAAAAGGAGCAGGGAGGAATATGCCAAAGGGGATGATCTCTAGAAGTGATAGGAAATTATTTTCTCAAGCTCCTGCATGGGCATGGGGATTGGAGACAGTGGCTGTATTGTACTTGTAATTCTTTTTAAGGGCTAGATATACATATTACAGTTAGTGTGATAACATAAATTACACTTTGTATTTCATTTTGTAAATCTATTTGGCCTATTTAATATTCATGGTTTTTTTTTGTGTTTTCAATCCTTTGTTATAGATTGCTTACATATATTTATTTTTTTCTCAATTGTGAGTTATTTAGTTTTGAAATTAATCATTTGATCTCTAGATATAATAAGATTGCTCTTATTTTATTCAGAAATCTTATTGAGAATTATAACATGTTTACTTAAGGCTTGATTTTATTATAAAACTTAATTGTAACATGGTTAATCATTAATTCAAATGTTTTTAAGTGTTAGCGAAATGAACTTTTCTCTTAGGCAACATAGGGTAGATATGATTAAATATGATAGGATATATAGATTAAATAGAATTTAGTTTTAAATTTAGAATAATAATTTCATTTCATAGCAAATTTGTAGAGCTGTTAAAATTGTTTATTTTCATTTATTGAAATGTGCATTATAGGTTAGTTAGGTATGAGTAGTTTTTATTTTCTTTAAATGATTCAATTCAACTATGAGACTCTCTTGTTGACAGATAATCATAAAGGTAGCAAGACCTATACCGTGCAAGTGTTAAGTCGCTTGTGTGGGATTTCTCTTGTTGTTGGCCTCAAAATAGAAAAACCGGCCAACAAATGGCACTAGAAGGAGGTCCATGAGGTAAAAAATTAGTTTTTGTTTCATAAAACATTTATCTTCCTACTCTTGTATTTCATTGTTTTTATTTCTTATTCCTTTAGTTGGTTCACTTTTGCATTGAGAAGGGCCTTTGCATGAACTTCAAAGAAAGGAAGTTGATCTTTTGCCAAACTTCGATGGTGAGAGAAATGATTCAGATATTGATCATATCATAAAATATAAGTCTATTATATATGTCTTCTTAATATAATTCATGAAGATATTGTTTGCAAATTATTTCCACTCACTCTTGAAGGTAAGATTTTTAGTTGGTGAAATGTTTTACCTTTCAATTCAATTCATAATTGGTCACAATTTAAAAGGTTGTTTGAAAATGCTTTTGATAATTATAATCCAATTAGGCTTATAAAGATCTTAGTGAAATGCAAGTGAACGATGGTGAATCCACTCACAATTTCAATATCAGTTTTCGATTGGTATATTATAGCGATTTCAATATCCGTTTTCGGTTGGTATATTATATCTTACACAAGGATCATAGACCTTCAACAAACATCTTTTTAGAATTGTATGTACAATCTCTTCCCAAATACATGTCCATGTTCATTCTACAAAAAGGCATAACAAATTTAAGTGAAGCATGTGATTATGCCCTAAAACTTGAAAAGGATTTTAAAATGTACTATTCTAAAATTTCTCCTTCTTATTCTTTATACGATGAAAAAAATACCGAAAATGAGTAAAAAATTTCAGAATTATCTAGATTAGAAGAGCGAGTTAAAGTTTTATTCAATGAAGTAATTTCTTTACAAGAAGAAAGAAACATTCACACAAATACACATAACACAAAAAATGAATTAACTTCAAATTTTATCGAAAGTTGTAATTATAATTTTTCTTCTCCAAATAGATGTATTGAATCTCTCACTTCTAATCTTCATTTTCTAAAATTTAAACCTGAAACTTTAGAATAAAATCCTAAATATAATGCTTCTTTATCAATAGAGATTCTACTATATCTCATTTTTATCACCAACCTTGTAGTTGCCTCTATGAGGTGGATCCAGGATGGACGGTAGAGGGACCAGCAACTAAGGAGGTGGAACCAAGATTTCCTCGACTCCCAAAGGATAGTTGTCATGCCAATCGATTAAGTCTTCAATTGATGTTGTCTTAACCCAAGACAATAATGGGGGAGACCGAGATCTACTCCCGACATGAGACATTAGACCTAGACACCAGATCAGATCAAATGCACTTGAGTTACGTAAGGTGTAAGGTGATGGAAACCCTAGATCTATGGATGACATCACTAGGTGAACCAAGGATTTGGATCAGAATTTATGAGATATGATATTTGATCCAAGTTGGGACACAAGTCACCTATGAGGCGAATACTAGATTTGGGATTAAGGTACTAGCAAAAGAGGAAAACGTCCACTACCTTGGGAAACGTAACCATTGTAGGGAGGGAAAAAATAGGACTAGGGATACCTAGTACCAAGGGATAGACTCAAAATAAGTTATGATAGTGTCAAATCACTCGAGCCATAAGGAAAAGTTCAAAACACAAGGGAAAGAGGAAAAGGGAGGGGTAGCACTAGGGTTTGAATATCACTGCCTCAAGATCTAGGCCAATGGAGTCACTTCTAGCCCAACGTTGAAGAATACCCATCTAGGGTTTGAACCGATCTATAAAACCTAGAAAAGGTTTTCCCGAAAAGATTAGATCGCAAGAGAAGAAGGAAACATGAAGGGTAGCGTAAGGGTTAGAGGACAGTGCCTTGATATTTGCAACATACGGGACAATTCTAGAAAAAAAAATTTCAAGACCCACTTAGGGTTTGACCCTATCTACAAAACCCAGAAATGGTTTGTTGAGAACTCAAGCGGTTTGAGCCATAATATTTTTATTTTTTTAATATTTAGGGTTTTAACATGAAAATGAAGTTGTCAATGGATTGAGATCTAAAAAATAAGAACTAACCTATAGATATTACTTGGAAAACCTTGTAGATGCCTTGATTTTTATGACCTATGCTATTCCGATCAATTTGAGAAGATTTGAGGGAGTTTCTATGCCCAATGTTTTGCCCCAAGAAGCCACTGTGCCCTCTCTCTTGCACAACAAATGTCAACCATATCAGATTTGTTGCGTCATGAGAAAAAAATAGATGCTACAGGAAAATAGCAAGATGAAATCATAGATCGCATTGATACTAATAAAAAACCCATGATACAAAACACATCCAATCCAAGCGAATTGAGAAGCCCCTGCAAAAACGCCCAAGTTGAAGTCCCCCTCATGTAGACAAGACAATGTTTCCCGAAAAAAAAATATATCTCACAAAAAATATTCAAATGCTAGGAAGCAATATATTTTCCAATCGCCATCTAAGAACACGAGATGCAAAGGAGCTCCAAAAAATTTCCACAAGAATAGTTTTCTATTATCCATATCCAAGAGCCAAAGACCCCTTACAAATGAGAAGCTCTCTCCTTTAAATAGAAATGAGAGAACCAAAATCATAACCACTTTTTAAATGTGTGGCTAATATTAAAACATTACAATGTTCTAATCAATGGTTAAGATGAGCTCAACATAAAGTACATAGATTAATACAATAATATAATATAAAAATGGACCAAACCACCCTAGGAGAGGGGATCCCACTCAAATAAAAATAAATAAAGCTCATGGTGGGTCCATGAAGTGTTACCTAACTCCCCTAGGGTGTCCCCATGGCACAATAAAAATAATATAAATTTTTAACTGCAAAATAATGCCTCTCTAAGGAAATCGTGAGCCTCCAAAAGCTCCAGAAAATAATAAAATATGCCCAAAAAATGGATGTGGGACCATACAAGTGCTGCAGCTGTTGGAGAAGGATTCTAAGACATCACACTCATCATCAGAAGTCATCCCATGCCATTTCCCTTCCTCAATAGCCCAAATTGAATTCTTCAGTAGCGATTTTAATTATTTTTTATGTGCCTCGGGAAACATGATATGCCACAAACTGCCTCCTAGGATTCTTGCGTTATCCAGCTGAGTCTACCAAGATCTCTAGGGGGGGTAATATGGTACAAACAAGTGACTAGACAACCCCCTCCTCATACATCACCTTAGGATATCCAATAAAATCACCTCCCTGCTGAAACTCCATCCAGCATGGCAAAACTACACCAGAATGATACACTGAGCCAAATCATCCTTGTAACTACTTGGAACCGAAAAAAACCATCTCATTGGACTCAGGGAGTCCAAATCCATCTAAGGTGCATACTCATACACCCTATATGTCTCTGCATGATTTTCTATAATATCCAATATACCCAAATAGACAAAATAATAATCTATAAATGACCACATAATCAATAATATAACTCAGGATAACATCCATCTATTGCAAGTGTTCAAAGGATAAAAAATGTTCTACAAATCATTCGAGTAACAACTATAACACGAGGGATTCACTTGTTGACCAATATCCTATCACGTTAGTTCATATTGTGGGTTTTAAAATGATCAAAAATCAAACCAATATATTGTACGTATTGGGGGGATGAGGGGTTTAAGGTTGGGGTGGGTAGGGTGGTTTATAAGGATTGAGGTATAAAAAGTGGTGGGGAGGAGGTTTTAAGTATTGGGAGGGGATTTCAACAAAAATTGTTTGGGTCAATATATCTCGAAATTAAGGATATTCTTTAATATCCCACGATCGCACATGCTATGTGAGATGTCCCCGTGCAACTATAACAAGTAGAAATCACTTCATTAGCGGTCTATCAATCAAATATATAGGATTTCATTTATTAATTATAACTCATACCAGACGTTCAAAACCATACTCACTTCATAGTTGTAATCAATTTGCTAGTGAAGGATGAGGGATAAAATTTAAAAGGCTACGCCAAAGGGTGACTACCCACTCAACATTGTGACACTTTGGATATGGAAAGGGGATACTCAATCTAGCATATACAGGACAAATAATAACACGGGGGATGGCTGTGTCTCACAAATGGATAAGCTACTTTCATAGGTGCTTATTCACCTTGACAAATTCTCACAATCCAAATCAATATAAGTAAGGCCAGCAATCCTTAGATATAAATTTAGGAACCATTTCTTTTCTGGGCCTTTGATTTTCCATAGCCTTGGTCCATGCATTTATTCCACTAATTTTTATTATTTTAGGCTTCATGCATTCATGTATGTTTAAAAGCACTACTTTTCATGAACGTTTTAAGATATTCATTTCATTGTACTTCAAAGCCAATTTCATTAGGCTTGCCTTGCATTCATGTATGTTTAAAAACACTACTTTTCATGAATGGGCTCTTGCATAAGATATTAATTTTATTTCCAAATACATTGTATTGATGGCAATGCTACTTGTTTCAGGTTTAGCCAACACAACCTAGGAAACCGAGAGCCGAGACACAAATAAACAGGGAAGCTTTTCCAACAAAGAGGCTCTAGTGGAGAAAGGTCCTCCATGCCACAAGTCAAGTAGTAGGTCGAGTCGGAAACATAACTGGAAGGTAATTGATGGGTGGAGACAGTGAATAATGAAACCAATAGTATAAATTCAAAGTATGGTGGGAATGACTACCTCTATTCTCCCTAAGGAGGGTAAAACCAATGAGTATAAATTAGGAACTTCTAGGTCTAAGTAGGAACATACATACATAATATCAATACATCCAAGTCCACATATTTATATGACCGTCAGATCATGACACTAAATGCTAATACATGTCACAAAAATTATCGTAAGAGCAATGAAAACCATAACACAAGATAATATAAGTTGAGTCATGAATATGTAAATAATCCATCTGAACCAACTTCTGTTCAATGAGAAAACACTGATATAACTCTGGGCACTATTAATTGCTCTACAAATGGCTAAATGACTACATCGGTCCTCAAATCTGAGTGTCCTGAGACTCATTCATGGCTTGGGAGAATACTATAGTCGATAAATCAAATAATGATCCATCATAGATGCTCATCTCAACATCTCATATGTAGGGGAACTAGCTAAAAAGTGTACTAAAATATGAAAAACTGAATATGGTAGCCTGGTTACTAGATATGTGATAACATCTGGCTCTAGCTGGGACAAGTGCTCTGCTGTATAGAGCACTTGAGAACCTCAGAATCTTTGGTCCTCGCACTTTTCTACTAGCATATTCAATCCGTCCTTCTAGCTCTGCAACTACTACCAAAATGTCACCAACTACCTGCAAAAATGTCCAGAGCTATACCAAACTCATAGACCGATCGTTAGAACAATGTGTGGATAAAATAAAATACTCAAACTAAAATGCATGAAATTGAAAGGCAGAAAGTAAATGTAATCTATAACTGTAACTTTTAAGCAAATTTTGATTTTATTGTGCAAGAAAAATGCTAAAACTAAATACTACACTAAGAGCTTTGAAAAGAAAGCCTCGGTTAAAGGCAAAAAGGTGCTAGACTATAAAGTTAAACTACTTCCCAAAAGAGGCTTATTCAGGTCCTACCTAATCTAACCAATTTAGACAAGTGTTAAGTAAAATCATAAATCCAATGCAACCACTTGTTGAACGAAACTATTGAGATTTCTTTACAGTTAACGATAAAACAAGTCAAAGATGGATTGTAAGTAATGTGAATGAAAGCCATTATAACTTGTTGTTTGAAAATCAGAGAAGGATAACGAGAAATGAAATCATGCCATGGATGAGAACGATTGTTGCAAACTTCTTCCATCCATAGATCGACAGGATCATAAAATTTATGCAAGTTTAAATTTGATGAAAGAAACGAATACAATACATGAATTTCATCCCTCCTAGGCCATCATCTTTTCCCTTATCTTTCTGATTAACATACTTAATCATACTCACATTATGATCAATGGTGAAATAAAATAGGGACAAATGAGAGATCAATAAACCAGAAATTGAAATTAACCCCATTTGTTGTTTAAAAAATGAGAAAATATGGAATTGCTATTTATAGATCTTTTCAATCACCCAATAAAATAAATTAGCAACATGGAAGGAATTATGCACCAAGGATGAAAGGAGATGAAAAGTTTTACCATCGATCACTTGGCACCTACGAGACTCTGTACCAAAAATTTCGCATGACACCATACAAAAAGACTTCAAAAGCCGGGATGGGAGGGTGGATTGAAAAATTAGAACTTGACTTGCATCACCTAAAACTGCTAACTCCAATTTTGTATGTGATATGGGACATTTGTTAAAGAAATTGAAAAGATTAGCACTAACCTCCCAAGAACTAGACTCACTATCATTAACAAGGATAATTTTAGGGGCGAATTTTAGCCCAGTGGGCTATTTTTCCATGTTTTTCTCCCAAAAAGCATTCGCTATTTTGCATTTTTTGAAGCCCCATTTCACCCAATTTTGATGGGGTAAATTTTTTTCACCCTAAGAATTGCCAAATTATTATATAAACGATATAAAATCCTTGGAAATTAAAATATATTTTGAAAAATATCGTCAATTATTTTATAGTTGGCGTTTTAAGAATTGGTAATATTCGCCAACATTTATACACTTTTAAATAAGTATGGTTCCTTAAAATCATCCCTGATCATTAATATCCTCAACCAAATTACCTTGACCAAAAATCTGATGGGGAATAGAAACAACATTACAAGAATCATTCCTTGGAGGCTCTTGATGACTATTTGGACATAGATTCCATCTCGAAAGATGTGACAAATAACGCTCTAGGTCAAGTTTGCTCACTACTATATCATCATCATGTGGTTGTTCTTCTTTATATTGTTCATTACATTCAACTAAGGATAAATTATCACCATCATTCATTTCATAAGGAAAAATATAAAAATCTTCATTTCTAACTTCCTTATCATTCTCACAAACTTGGTCTTCAACCACAATATTACCACATGATTGCTCCTCAACGGAAATTTGATTAATTTCAACCTTTTCTTCTTTTGTAGAGACATAATCAAAGTCTAAATCTAGATTCAGGTAGCTTAAATTATCGTCAATTAGGCAATGACTATGGATTTTAATGGACTAAAAAATAGAAGGCTCAACTATAGATGTTTCTTGATGGTGATTGTTAGGTTCTCTTCCATGGATTAAATCCATGATTTGATCTGTGACTGCTTTAGGTAATAATAACATAGTATCTCATATGATTTGATTGATATCCCTCTTAGTTTCAGAATGAGGTTTTGAAACATTATTCTCAAATTACTCTGTAACATTCTTATGGATTACACGCATGCTCATAATTTGGAGCATTTCAAGATAGGAATGATCCAATTGAGAAATAAAATTGTCAATATGCAGATTATCAACTGCACGCTCATTGCTAGATTCACACTCTAAAGATTTATCAGTGTTCCTACCCCACTTATCTATTAACAGATCCGTGAACATGTCATACCCAGTGATGGATTCTGGTGCTAAATGATCAAACCATAGTTGAACATCCCCTCACAAGGATTCTCCTAAGGCCTGCATATAAACATCTTCATTGTCCACGGCTTTAATTTCCATGTAATCCCAGAGAATATCCAAATTAATTTCAATAGATATATCCTTATTTCCATTAAACTGGGGAAACCTCCTAGTGTAATCATTTGGCATAGGATGAAGTGCCCCCGGTATTTCAGAAAAGTCAAAAGGAGACTGTTTGTCTTGTTTTTTAACAGCTCTGGTTACTTGGCTATAAGGATTTGACTGGGACTGACTTCTAGGTTCATGTTGACTTACAATTTTATCAGGGGTAGTCACGAAAAAACTTGTATTACACTGATGAAGAGGATTACAAGGATCATTCACTTGATGCTTGCTTACTAGTCCACTCGGGATGGTTGGGAAATATTTATTGCATGGGTGAGGAAATTAGTGGGTATCATAAAGATTGTGATAACTAGATTCATACCCATAATCATGCTCGAGATCATCCTCATACCCGTAGTTTGTCCTCCATCTATTCCCTTAATTTATTCATCTTTTAGCTTCATTTATACTTCTATTTAATTCCTTCATGCTTCTGATAAATATATCTAAACTCATTATGATTTATGGGATGGGTTCGCTTCTTAGTGGAGTCTCATTTTGGATTCACCAAGTGAACGAATTGTTGTGTTCACCAACGGATAATGTCGTAGGAGAGGTGAGGTATGTCGAACCAAGGTAGGTCTCTACCTCCTCGGTAACGGCACCAAAATTTTATCACCAACCTTGTAGTTTCCTCTATGAGGTGGATCCATGATGGATGGTAGAGGGATAATCAACTAAGGAGGTGGAACCAAGATTTCCTTGACTCCCAAATGGATGGTTGTCACGCCAATCGAGGCAGTCTTCACTTGATTTTGTCTTAACCCAAGACAACAATGGGGGACACCCAGATCTACTCCCGACATGAGAGATCAGACCTGGACACCATATCAGATCAAATGGACTTGAGGTACCTAAGGTGTAAGGCAATGGAAACCCTATATTTATGGATGACGTCACTATGTGAACCAAGGCTTTGGATCAGGTTTTAGGAAATATGAGAATTGATCCAAGTTGGGACACAAGTGACCTATGAGGCAAATACTAAATATGGTATTAAGGTACTATCAAAAGATGGAAATGTCCACTGTCTTGGGAAATGTGACCAATTCAGGGAGTGAAAAAAATAGGACTAGGGATACATAGTACCGAGGGATAGACTCGAAAGAAGGTATGACAGTGTCAAAGCACCCGATCCACAAGGAAAATTTTAAAACGCAAGGCAAAGAGGAAAAAGGAGGGGTAGCACTAGGGTTTGAAGATCAATGCCTCAGGATCTGGGCCAATGGAGTCACTTCTATCCCAACATTGAAGAATACCCACTTTGGGTTCGACCTGATCTACAAAGCCCAGAAAAAGGTTTTCCCGAAAAGATCAGATCACAAGAGAAGAAGGAAACATGAAGGGTAGCACTAGGGTTAGAGGACAGTGCCTTAGGATTTGGGCCAAATGGGGTCACTTTAGAAAAACGTTTTTGAAGACCCAATTAGGGTTTGAGCCAATCTACAAAACCAAAAAATGGTTTGCCGAGAACTCAAGCGGTTTGAGCCATAATATTTCTTGATTTTTTTAATATTTAGGGTTTTAACATGAAAATGAAGTTGTCAATGGATTGAGATCTCAAAAATAAGAACTAACATGTATATCTTGCCTGGAAAACCTTGTATATGCCTTGATAGTGATGATCTATGCTATCCCGATCAATTTGAGAATATTTGAGGGAGTTTTTATGCCCAATGTTTTTCCCCAAGAAGCCACTGCACCCTCTCTCCTGCAGAACAAATGTCAACCATGTCATATTTGCTACGTCATGAGAAAAGAATAGATGCTACAGAAAATAATCAATATGAAATACTAGATCACATTGATACTAATGAAAACCCCATTATACAAAATTCATCCAAGCCAAGCGAGTTGAGGAGCCCCTACAAAAATGCCCAAGTTGAATTTTCCCTCCTATAGAGATGACAATGTTTCCCAAAAAAAAAGATATATCTCACAACAAATACTCAAATTCTAGGAAGCAATAAGTTTTCCAACCACCATCTAAGAACACCAGATGCAAAGGATATCCAAAAAATTCCACAAGAATAGTTTTCTATCATCCATAGCCAAGAGCCAAAGACCCGTTACAAATGAGAAGCTCTCTCCTTTAAATAGAAATGAGAGAACCAAAATCATAAACACTTTTCAAATGGGTGGCTAATATTAAAATATTACAATTTTCTAATCAATGGTTGAGATGATCTCAACATAGAGTACATGGATCAATACAATAATATAATATAAAAATGGACCAAATCACCCTAGGAGAGGGGATTCCACTCAAATAAAAATAAATGAAGCTCATGGTGGGTCCATGGAGTGTTACCTAACTCCCCTAGGGTGTCCCCATGGCATAATAAAAATAATATATTTTTTTAACTGCAAAATAGTGCCTCTCTGGGGAAATCGTGAGCCTCCAAAAGCTTCCGAAAATAATAAAAGATGCCCAAAAATGGCTTTGGGCCCATACAAGTGCTGGAGATACTGGAGAAGGAGTGTAAGAAATCACACTCATCATCAGAACTCATCCCATGCCATTTCCTTTCCTTAGTATCCCAAATTGAATTCTTCAGTAGCCATTTTAATTATTTTTTATGTGCCTCGGGAAAAATGATATGCCACAAACTGCCTCCTAGGGTTCCTGCATTATCCAACTGAGCCCACCAGGATCTCTAGGGGGGGGGGGAATATGGTACAAATAAGTGAATAGACCACCCCCTCCTCATACAACACCTTAGGAGATCCAATAAAATCATCTCCCTTCTCAGACATGCCATCCAGCATGGAAAAACTCCACTAGAATGGTACACTGAGCCAGATAATCCTTGTAACTACCCGGAACTAAAGAAAACCATCTCATTGGACTCAAAGAGTCCAAATTCATCTAAGGTGCATACTCATACACCCTATATGTCTCTTCATGATAATATATAATACTCAATATACCTAGATAGACAAAATAATAATCTGTAAATGACCACATAATCAATAATATAACTCAGGATAGCATCCATCCACTGCAAGTGTTCAAAGGCTAAGACATTCTCTACAAATCATTCAAGTAACAACTATAACAAGTAGCAATCACTTCACTAGCGGTCTATCAACCAAATATATAGTATTTCATTTATTAATTATAACTCATACTAGACTTTAAAAACCATACTCACTTCATAGTTGTAGTCAATTTTATAGTCAAGGGTGAGGGATAAAATTTAAAAGGCTACGCCGAACGGTGACTACCCACTCGACACTGTGACACTTTGGATATGGAAAGGGGATACTCACTCTAGCATATGCAGGACAACCAATAACACAGGGGATGGCAGTGTCTCACAAATGGATAAGCTACTTTCAGAGGTGCTTATTCACCTTGAGAAATGCTCACAATCCAAATCAATATAAGTAAGGCCAACAATCCTTAGATATAAATTTAGGAACCATTTATTTTTTGGGCCTTCAATTTTTCATAGCCTTGGTCCATGCATTTATGACACAATTTTTTATTATTTTAGGCTTCATGCATTCATGTATGTTTAAAAGCACTACTTTTCATGAATGTTTTAAGATATTCATTTCATTATACTTCAAAGCCAAATTCATTAGCCTTGCCTTGTAGTCATGTATGTTAAAAAACACTACTTTTCATGAATGGGCTCTTTTATAATATATTCATTTCATTTCCAAACACATTGTACTGATGGCAGCGCTACTCGTTTTAGGTTGAGCCAACACAACCTAGGCAATCCAGAGCCGAGACACAAATAAACGGGGAAGCCTATCCATTAAAGAGGCTCTAGTTGGGAAAGGCCGTCCATGCCACAAGTCAAGTAGTAGGTCGGGTCAGAAACATAACTGGAAGGTAATGGATGGGTGGAGATAGTGAATAATGAAAACAACACTAGCAAGTCAAAGTATGGTGGTAATGACTACCTCTATTCTCCCTAAGAAGGGTAAAACTAATGAGCATAAATGAGGAACTTCCAAGCCTTAGTAGGGACATACATACATAATATCAATACATCCAAGTACACATATTTATATGACCTCCAGATCATGACCCTAAATTCTAATACATGTCACAAAAATGATTATAAGAGCAATGAAAACCATAACACAAGATAATATAAGTTGAGTCATGAACATGTAAATAATACACCTGAACCAACATTTGTCCAATGAGAAAACACTGATACAACTCTTGGCACTACTAACTACTTTGCAAATCACTAAATGACTACATGGGTCCTCAAATCTAAGTGTCCCAAGACTCAGTCATGTCATGGGAGAGTACTATAGTCCATAAATCAAATTATAATGATCCATCATAGATGCTCATCTCAGCATCTCATATGTAGGGGAACTGGCTGAAAAGTGTACTGAAATCTAAAAAATAGAATATGGTAGTCCGACTACTATATATGTGATAACACTCATCATTTGTCTCTTTCTGAATTTAATCACGTCTATGCAATCATGGATGAGAATAGGATAGGAAACAAGGAATATTTATCATTTAACTTCAATCATTTATAAAGTCCTCCTTCGAAGATTGGCAGCCATATTCACTCCATCTCACTAGAGAAATATACAAATCTTGATGAAAATGAAGATTTAGGAATTTCTAATCTAATCTTTAAGCCAACTAATTATAATTCATATTTTGAAATACATGAACATAATACTAACTCTAATGAGAAATTTGAATTAAGAGATCATCATTCCTCCTCTTTTGCAAGGTTTAATTATTATCAAGAAGATAGATATTTGGAGGCAGAGTTGACTAAGATTGAAAAAAAATTAAGAGTATTTGTTCTAATTATAACTTGATTAAAAATCAATTTTTTAAGGAAAAGCTAATACAGACAAATATTTTGAAAAACAAGAAAATACATGCTTTTGTCCAATATCAGGAAGAAGATGATAGAAATCAATCAATCCCTACTCACAACAAAATAAATACCTATGATGTTGATTTGATGAATACACGATATTGTAAGTTGGAAGAAAAACCTGTTAATAGTTTATCTTATATCAGTTTTACAGACATCAAAGATTGCGAACAACAACCATTGTTTTTAAGAGATATGGTTGATAAAGTTGATGTGAATGATATTAATGAAATTTATTTGAATCAAACATTATCTACCTAGTCCTCGAATCATTATCTTTTGTGTTATTATGATGAGATATCTGATCAATTCATTGAATCTTCATTAACTACCTTCCAATCTAATTTTCATGATCCAATTTCTGCATGGTTGGAAGAGTCATTTTCAAATAGATTTCCATTTTGTTCCCATCTTTTTGTCAATAATGGATCTGATTTCATTTCTTCTATCCTTCAATATGAAGCACCTTGATTACCAATACGATTCCATTTTGTAAAATTAGAAGTGTTTCAATGGTCGCATTGGTTGTTTCATTTTACTTAATCATTTGTATTTATTTATTTTAGTTTAGGAGTAGGATAGCTAGTGAATTAATTAGCTTACTTTTTGGTTTCAATAAAGTTTTTATGAAGAATTCTCATGAAATGTGATCCACCATCCAAATATGTTCAAAGAAATTTTTCAATAATCCCTTTAGCATTGTTGTTCATAATATTTTCTTAAAATGTTTCTTATTTTTTATGACCTTTGATATGAAATGTTTAATTTAACATGATGACACAAGAATATAAATTTTTAATTCTTCTTATGATTTCATTGTTTTGACATGGAATTCAACATGGATCTCTTATTTTCAAATTGATATCATAAAATGCATACCTTAGGATTTTTTACTTTCCATTTGTAAAATTTTTTGAATAAAGGGTATGATTTATTCAAATTTCTCATTCATTAATTAAATAAATTTTATCATAATCCTAAGAAAAGAAGAATTTTGTAACAATTGAATGATTTTGGAATATTCAAAGATTTTTGAAACTTGACATCAATGACAAGCTTATGATTCTTCTTGTGGAAATCACCATGACTATTTCAGCATATCCAATTTTGACATGCATATTATATTCACATATCGTATTTTTATTTCCATTCATATTGACCAGTTTATTTAAAGTTTAATCCTTTGTATCTTTGTATTGTTGTCAAGATAAATATCAGGAGATCTGTCGTCCTTCTTTACAAATGCCATTATTTCATGATTTTTACATTATTTTATATAGTTCATTTCATATATTATGAATGCACCTTTATTTTCAAGTTTTAAGTTCATTTGACTTGTTCGACATTCAGCTGAAGTTTCTATAGATATCAATATTTTTGCTTATCGTTTAAATTTTTTCTTCTTAGTGAGTATCTAATTATTCTTTTTGAATTTTGATACACATTTCTCCTGGATAAGATTATGATTTAATTATATCCTACCTTAAGTTTTTTTTTTTTTGGCATTTTAGTTAAGCCAATGATTTTAACTTTCTATTCCGATTTCAAGTTTTCTTGGTTTTGAATTTTTTCTTACTTTGATTGAATTTTGTGGTTGTATATAAATAATAATGTGGTGGCACAATGTTTGATATTGATATGTCTCTCTACTAATCAACCTGATATATTTAAGGGGAATCATTGTACGGAGTTTATTTCCCTATCAAAATTTTATTACTATGACTGAATCACTCCTAGGATTGAAACGTTTCTTATGAACCTAGCCAATCAGTTAGTTGAATTCCTGGTCATTATTATTGGATTTTATTATGAGAATGATATCATTAGCTAGGAAAGTTATCCTGCTAATATTTTTTTCTCTCAAAAACTTTTTAATCAGTTGCATTAGCCATCATTAGGCCTTCCATGCTATTTAAGGAGTTTTATCTAGATTATTTTTTCCCATCCATTAGAGTGAATTTGTTAGTAAAAAAATAAATAAAAACTTTGGTTGAAGAATAGGAGGTATTTGAATAGAGCCGACCTAATCATGATCATCGGCCATGTCAAGGACGACATCATTTCTTATTACTAGGGTGATGGCTCCTGGTCATAAGATCAAGGGACAAGAGGTATCGTCATGATCTGACTTGTTTATCTCTGGCAATTCTCTAGAAGTTCTGTTTATTTATGCTTTAATAAACCTTTCACATCTCCTCCACTCATGTATATGATCAGATATGTGAGCAGAAGTGGATTTCCTAAAAGAAGTAAAAATTTTAGTACTCGTCTCATAATGGATATGTAATTGAAAGTGTGTCAAAAATACCATGGATAAAGATGAAAAATCCATGAATGTATTACGAGGAAATTATATGTACCATTTCTCAATAGTTCCCTTTAGGGTCCCTTGAAAAAACATCAATCTAATACTTTCCTTAACTAGGGAATTGGATGAACACCATAAATGAAATGTCATCACGTGATTTGACAGATCATCCCTTGGTCATCTATTGAATTTGGGTATGTTTGATGAAATCTTGGTTGGTATGCTTGGCATCCCATTCATATGTAGAATAGGATCATTGGTCACCCACGATAAATCAGGTAAATTCAATATGTCTAGAAACAATGATATGATAGGTGTCATCGCAGATGTTTGGTACACGGGTGGAACCTGATGGTTCCACTATACTTGGGTATGATTAACATTCCAAGGTGTATTTCCTCCTTGAAAAGGAGGACCACAAAAATATTTCTTATTCCCAAGAGCTTGTCTATTCCATTGTGGAATGGTATTGAAAGGTGAATTTCCCCCTTTTGGATGTGGACCCCAACAAGGTTGCTAGTTTCCAGGGAATTCTCATTCCATGGATATTTTCCTTGGGCTTGAGAATCATTCCAAGGTGGATTTCCCCCTAGTGGGGGTAGTCTCCTGAAAGATTAGTTACTTCCTAGACCCTGGACACTCTCATTTGGAATGGGATTGATAGGTGGAATTCCCCATGGTATAATGGTTATTGGGGCTGTAGGGTTACCCCCATAAATTGTGATAGAATTAGTAGGAGGATAAATCCCCATGACATTTCCACCCATTTGTGGAGGATTACTCTAATTAAAATTCATGTTCCAATATCCATTATTTCCATGAGGAATATTACCATTCCATGGTGTAGGATTTATCCTAGAAGTGTAACCTAAACAAGCATTGGGTAAACCAAAAGGATTCTAATTAGGTCCTTGTATGTTTTGACCTTGATAAGCCTCTCCATATGGGAAACCCATGTTTGGTAAGGCACACCCTCCATTAGGGATACATGTAGATAAAGTAGATGTACTTCTACGATTGGAACCTAGAACTGTACCAACTAGCCTATTGAAGTGTTGGTTGAATTGTTCTAGTAGCAGGCATGTTCACTGTTGGGATTGGCATTGAGGTCGAATTGGAGATATTATCTCCTCTAGAAACCTTTTTTAATTGCATTGGTGTGGTCCCTTTAGCCTCTGAGGAAGCCAAAGGGTTAAGTGTATAATTTTGCATGTTATTAAAATATGTGAAAAGAGGGTTAATGCTATCCAATGACTCACTTACAGTAAGTATTATCGGGTCTGAAATATTGAAAGGTATTAGCAAGATTGGCTATATAATATTCCAATCTTTCAATTTCAAATGGAGAAATATTATCATTTTTTTCTATAGATGCTTCAAGATTAAGTTGATGTTGTTCTTCTCTACTATTGTTAATTGAATTTAAAAATGGTCCAGTCTCAAAGTCACCAAAGTTTTGTTTTTGTATTCATCTTTGTGTTTTAGTGGGGCCTTCAAATTCGGGTTACTCACCTCACTTCCGCATTGATTGGCGTGTTGGGAGAGAAGCCACTTTGATGTTTGAATTTTTAGAATTGGTTTGTTAATTGAAATATGTATCAATTGTAATCAAGCAATCCTAAACTAAATCTAGACTTCAACAATTGATGGCCGAGAAGGACAGAAACTATGGTTACCAGTTCACAATCAGTGATTCCCTAGAAAAACAAATTATGGTTACCAACTCACAACCGGTGGTGGGGAGGGAAAATTGTCAGTCTAGGATAACTCACATAAACTAGATATTGCAAGAAAGTGATGTCACCTTGAGGACATGTCACTTATTGAAATATGGTAATGTCACCCCGAGGATATGTCACCCTTACTAATTCATATTGACCTAGTGCTTGAAACATGTGTTAGAAGCACTTTCCTAGAATGCACTCTTTGCTACTAATGGATTTGATATCTCTTTAATCAATACTAGTTTCAAAGTTCTATATATTTGGAGTGTTATCTCTCAACCCTAATCCATTTCCTTAGCCTAATCCTATTGTTTATATCAAATATACAATCTTTATTGATTGCATATTAAGCGTTGATTTTAAAGGTAATTCACTTAGTTTCTAGGAGTGGTGGTGAAACGGATGGTTTTTTGACTCATAATATTGAACCAATCCAATGTATAAGTGCTCTTAAATCAATAATTTAATTCACTGAATTGCTTACACTAAAAGCAAGGTAAGATGTTTCTTTGATAATATTTCAAACATACATGTATTTCCAACATTTCAAATGTTTAAAAATAAGTGACCCTAAATCAAGTAGAATGTTGAGTGGCTTGAAAAAGGTGATGCAAAGACTTAATGAGTCTTTGAGGTTTTTGAAGCAATTTGTCTTTCTTTGAACTATTAGTCAATTTTTTAAGGTTTGTTCAAGCAATTAACTCAATATAAAAGTTCTCTCAAATATTTAAATGGGGGGTACTTGTTTCTCTTTCACAAGATCGCCTGAAAGTGCGAGTGAAGAGGATACACAAAGCCCTTTAGAATTCTATGAAAAACAACTATTACACTTGAGATCTTTGTTTCTCATTCACAGGACCACCTGAAATTGTAAGTGAATAAAATACATAGAGATAAAAAAAGATATAATTCAACAACAAAGTATACATTATTGCGCTTGATATCTCTATTTCTTGTTCACAAGATCAGCCAAAAATGTGAGTGAAGAGGATACACATGGCTCGAAATTATGCTAAAAAACAATACTAGACTATTACACTTGAGATCCCTATTTCGCATTCACAAGATCACCCGAAAGTGCAAGTGAAGAGGATACACAGGGATCAAAAATAACTTATAACACAAATTTAAAAAATGACAAACAAACTCCTCTAATTGTGCTTCAAGAAATTCAAATTAATCTATCCAAAATAAAATTTTACTTGTTTAAGCGATTTTCTTATGTTTTGGAGGGAAAATTATTTGAATTTATCTTAAGTGAGAGGTCCAAATTTTTTAATTTGTTTTGTGGATTTAATTTATTTGATGGTTATAATTGTGTATTAACTATTATCATCAAGTATATGTAGTTTCAAAATCAAAGGGCCTAACGTTAATGATTTTAAAAAAGCATGTGATGTTCTTCTGTTTTGGATAAATTGTCTTTGCAAGCAATGGTTTAAAGGTACCAATTAGTCAAAATTGTATCTAATGATAGTGAAATACTGGATCCAAATGAAAAATGTCACCTAATCTTAAATTTAATGAAGCATAGGATCTTTAGTCCTGCATGAATTCAATGAGAAAAGAAGGCTACAGAAGAGAGAGAAGAATTCAGTAAACAATGATCAAATACTCATGGAAAAATTGCACACACATGGAGACAAAATTAGAATAATATAGTTACATCCATTAATCAGTAAATTGTATGTAATACAATGGTGTTACAAATAATATCATTTTAATGCCTAATATAAGACTCAAATCTACCAGCCTGAACTGATTCAGAAGCTAACTTGGTGTGGTAAAATCACCACTAGAGCTCACCAATGCGACTCCAAAACACTGAATCATTTAACAATCAGTTAACTAATGTAGGTAGGTGATAAAATTAACCCTACCTCCCTTAAATCATGCAAACTAGTGCTAGGATGACTTCGAGGGATCTAACTGATGGGAATCATAGAATAACTAAACATACTTGAATACCTAATAGGGTCAATTGTTGGATACTATGGGTGGCATTCAAAGTGGGTTCCTAAATTATAGGGATTGGTTCCTATAGCTATTAAACTCATGCAGATAGGAGTAGTGAATGGTAGGTTTCCCCTAGGTGCGTCCCCAAAAAACTACTGAAGTGGTAATGAGCTCCTAATCTAGGAAAAATACAAATAGACTTTGTGGTAAAAGGGGGGATTAATAAATAATCCTAACACCCCCTTAATCCTAACTTTAGACAACCTAGGCCTTGGAAACTAATAACAAAGGTCACCCATACAATCTAAATGCAAAAAATGACTCCTTAAAAACCGAGGAATTGAGGAAAACCTCATGGGAAAACACCCCCCTCAAAATAACCAAGAAAAACTAGGATCAAGGTTTCACATCAAGAGAAAATGTCTTCTTGAATTAAAAACTTGTCAAAATATTTCTGCAATATGCATCTCTGTGGAGCAGTAATGCAGTATGATGGTCCTTGTGTACACTAGTTTCTTGGTATTGTGCATGTGAACCTCTCCACCTTCTTCCAATACAATGACACATAGGAGAATAAATGTTTCCTTTGTCTCTTCTTTCATGAGGAAGAGTGACATGATCCAATTTTTTATTAAGTGAACATATTTTTTTATCGGAACTTACCATCATGTAGCATCTCTCTGGGAGTTTGTAACGCCTATCTAGAAGAAGTGAATTTTCTTGACATAGTGCAAGGATCTCTTTTTGAAACTAAGATCTTATTATCCTCATCTTAGATGACTCTCCATTCATGTTCCTAGTTTCCTCAATAACCTTTTGAGACCATGTAGGCCTAGGATTCGGAGTTGGGACTGTATCTAGATATGGGTTCGATTGAAATTCATTTTCAATTCCATAAATTTATTCAACTTTGTCCTCTGCTTTGGATTTTGAATCTGAAACATTAATGGAAAAATTATCATATGCAAAAGGTTTAGGTAGGATTAATTTACCTTCCCTTTTAAATGGAAGCTAAGATGCCACTAGATCTATGTATCACAGAAAGTGTGAGAATTCATATTCTTGAAGGCATGATTTGCAACACCTTTCACTATAAGGTTCCTAGTTGAGATATCTGAGCTATCCACCAAGTCAGAACTAAATACCACTCACTTTGGTAAGCCTGTATGATTCATCTAGTATATAGACAACAAAATTGTTGCTAACGGGGTCACATAGAGTACATTCTCGAACACTCCATCCTCTAACTTGATTAAACCATTTCCTTAAGCTTGGATTTGAGTGTCATTTTCAATTCCATAAATTGATTCAACTTGGTCCTCTGCTTCAGTTTCCGAACCTGAAACATTAATGGAAAATTTATCATATGCAAAAGGTTTAGGTAGGATTAATTTACCTTCCCTTTTAAATGGAAGCTAAGATGCCACTAGATCTATGTATGGAAGAAAGTGTGAGAATTCATATTCCTTGAAGGCATGGTTTGCAACAATCACTATAAGGTTCCTAGTTGAGATATCTGAGATATCCACTAAGTCAAAACTAAATACCACTCACTTTGGTAAGCCTGTATGAGTCATCTGGTATATAGACAACGAAATTGTTGGTAAGGGGGGCACATAGAGTACATTCTTGAACACTCCATCCTCTAATTTGATTAAACCATTTCCTAAATCTTGGATTTGAGTGTCATCTACCATGTAAATACTTGGACCATTAATAAATTTTAATGAAGAGAATGATTCTTTGGATGCAACCATGTGATTGGAAGATTCTGAATTAATGGGGAAGGCATGTGATTTTTAAAAAATAGCCTTTAGTGCATGGCATCTCTCATCATGAACTTCAGTCTTGTCTCTGGAGTCATCCTTCCTTGCACCGTCAAGGAGGAAAATATTGTGTTGATCAAGGACTTTTGACATTTTTTCTATGGTCTTAGTCATACAATATTTCTCTGTAGGTTTTCCTTTCTTACAGTAGGATCAATTTCCCTTGTCAAAGCTTTGATGTTTGTACTTAGAGAATGAATCTTCATATACTGGATCAAACTATTCCTTAGGTTTGAATTCAATGTTCCTTTTTTATTTTCCTTTCGGCTTCCTCCTTTCTTGTGCATTGTTTGTCTCAACGGCCAAGAAATCTTGATTTGGAGAGGCTCTGAGGGCTCCCATCTATACAAGATTTTATTGTTCATGTATTAGAGAATCTGTGAATTCATTAAGGGATGGAATTCACCAATTAGGAGTAGTCAATATCCCAGAAAGAAAGGTAGATACAAACATTGAGAATTCTGGGCCACGTTTGCTCAGAATTGAGAGCACCAATTGCTCACCCTTCTTTTCAATCCTGCATTGCTTGCATTCCATGACCAATGATTTGAATTTTGAGAAAAATTGTTGTATAGTTTAGAATTTGTTGGGTTGTAGTACTATAAAATAATTATCTAGGATATGGCCCATCCAATCATCTTATTTTCCAAAAATGGATTTCATATTCTCCCATACTTCTTTTGTTGTTCTCAATCCCTCAAGGTGAAAGAGTAACTCTTTCGAGATTTGAATGCAAATGAAGATAAATGCTTCATGAAGCTTGTTTAAATACTTTGATTTTTCAAGATGTTGTTGGGGTCTGATCTCTATGCCCATGGAGACCTTGTACAAACCCTTTTTGTGCAATATAATATGCATATCATCCCTCCAATCAAGATAATTGAAGGGTGTCAGGATTCAGGGTGTCAAATTTGTTTAATTCTCCATCTTAGAACTTCAAGAAACAACTAATTCTTCATAAAATATTTAATTTACCTACAAAAATACTTCAATTCGAATTAAACTAATTCAAATACTCTCCACTTCGACATGTGCACTTTCTATGGGTGCATCACACCTAGATAGACTTCTCTGGACAGAATCCAAAGGGAGCAAGGCAAGAATAGCAGGATTTATGTGGAACCCAATTGCTTCTGGTGCATCAATGGAAGTTTTCAAGGTTTGAATCTGTCCTAGATACCTACTCTAATACCATGTTAAATTTAATGAAGCATAGGATCTTCAGGCTTGCATGAATTCAATGAGAAAATACGGTTGCAGAAGAGAGAGAACAATTCAATAAATATTGATCAATTACTCATGGAAAAATTGCACACATATGTAGGAAAAATTGGAATACTATCATTACATCCATTAATCAGTAAATTGTATGTAATACAATGGTGTTACAAATAGGATAATTTGAATGCCTAAGATAGGATTTGAATCTACCAACGTGAACTAACTCTGGAGCTAACTCGATGTGGGAATATCACCACTAGAGCTCAATAATGTAACTCCGGATCACTGAATCAATTCACAATCAATTAAATGATGTAGGTAGGTGAGAAAATGCGCCCTACCTCCCTTAAACCATGCAAACTAGTTCTAGGATGACTGTGTGTGATCTAACTAATGGGAATCAGAGCATAAGTGAACATAACTAAATACCTACTAGGGTTAATTGTTGGAGACTATTGGTGGCACTTAGAGTGGGTTCATAGATTATATGGATTGGTCCTTGGTGTTGATGTAATTGTAACTTAAAAATGTATTCACTTATGTATCTTATGTATTGTACCCCGATGTTTATTTCAGGATGTGTCTGTAATGTACTTGAGTCATGGCATGCCCCAATGTTCCTATCTAGAGGTTCTATAATGTAATCAAGTCATGTCAAGTCGTTGTGGGTAACCCTCCTATTGGTCAAGGGTTAAATTCCCTGCAGTTTTGGTGCACTAGGGTTATTAGACTCTCCTAGAGAAGTCGGACCCAGTAGGTTATTGTCAAGTTGGGAATTAGTATAAATAGAGAGTGGGTCTCTCTATTTATCACACACTCACTCACACTCAGTTGTAGCGCATAGATAAGGAAGAAAAAGACACTGAGACTAGGAAGAAAGAGGCTACTATTGTCGAGAGATCATCTTACTATTTTGGGGTTTGATTTTTGGTGTTAATTCTATCTCTGAGGAAGTTGTGGGGTTTTCTCCATTTATGGTTTCCCCAAGGAAGAAAACTGTGTTCATTGTCTCTTGTGTTTGATTGATGTGCTTGTTATTCTCTCAGTTAAAGATCCTAATATAATGCTAGCTTAAGGTTAAAAATCTAACATGGTATCAGAGCTAATCTGAGAAGAAGAAACTATGCAGCTACGGGAACTAGGGCTTCCTACTTTGTGGATATCTCTCCACATATTTTCAGCAAAAGGAGGTTGGACTAACTCTCCTCCCTAGGGCGCATATTTCTGTCGAAGCAGAATCCAATTCTCAGTTTTTTCAGTTTTGGACTCGACACTGCTGCTGGAAATTAGGGCTTTCCACAGAAGTGGAATTTTTCAGTGATCACAGGCTTGGATTGATCTCCTCCTCAAAATCAAAGTTTAGAGATCAAGATCAAATCATTTGGTTGGAAATAAATTTGGAAAAACCAAACCCTAATCTGCTCTTGAACTAGCACTATAGAAATTCAGCTCCAAATCCAGATCCAACATCTTGACCTGGTAAGATCTAAATCTTTTGTATTTCCATTTGAGGTTCTCAGTTAAGATGTCTCATCATACCAAGCTTGATGAAAATATTGAGGGAGCTGATAAATTTTGAGCCTGGAAGTATAGGATCTCCCTCGTCCTAGAAGAAAATGAGTTGGACTCCTATATCAATGAGGAGTTTCCAGTTCCAGAGGGAGATGGGGCTAAGGCCTTACACAAAAATAAGTTGGCTATGGAAAAGAAGATTATTGCTGATTCAATCAAGGATCGCCTCATACCATAGGTGTCCTCCCTAAAGACACCTAAATCTATGTTTGATGCCCTAACCAAACTGTTTGAAGGAAAGAACATAAACCAAGAGATGTCTCTGAGAAACCAATTGAAGAATGTGAAGATTCAGAATGTAGAGACCATCCAGTCTTACTTTACAAGAGTATCTTAGATCAAGGAACAACTGGGAGTAGTAAATGAAGAAGTGGAAAATGCAAATATTGTAATGACCACCTTGAATGCTCTCCCTAGATCATGGGACTCCTTTATTCAAGGAATTTGTGCCAGAAAGAAGTTAGTCAAGTTCAACAGACTTTGGGAAGAATTCTCACAAGAAGAAGTTTAGATAGAAGCTCGAAAAGAAAATATGGGAAGTGAAGTTCAAGCTCTCATAGCTCAATCCAAGAAACCCAAAAGGGACCATCATCATCATCATTCTAAAGTTAAGCACTCTTCCTATAAGAAATCTCAACTCAGATTTTATACTTGTGATGAAATAGGGAACTTTGCCAAAGATTGTCCTAGAAATAAAAGAAACTCTCACAAGAAGAAAAGCAACAAGAGAAAACATCATGCTCATGCTGCAGAAGATGATGAACCTTCTTCAAAGAGAAACAAGTAAGAAAGTGATAATTCCTCAAGTGATGAAGAATATGTTTTGATTTCCGCTCTCATGGGAAACATCACACATGGAAGCAATGATTGGCTTATAAATAGTGGGGCTTCCAAACATATGACAGGATTCAAAGAGTCTTTTGCTACTATCAAAACATGAATCACCTCACAAGGTGAAGCTCAGAGATGACTACTAGTATCCAATAAAAGGTAGTGGGGAATCCTCCTATAAGATAGACTCTGGAAAGTCCACGAAGATGAAGGATGTATTGTTTGTACCAGGACTCAAGAAGAACCTCCTCTCCATATCTACATTAGATGCAAAAGGAATGAGGATTGCATTTGTAGATGGCCAAGTTCTCATGTGGCCAAAAGGAAAGACCTTTGATGATGCAGTAGTGATTGGGGAACAAGAGGGAGGTCTATACAAATTAAAGGGTCATCTAGAATAAGCCTTGGTCCATGACACAGTAGATCCAAATGAAATTTGGCATAGAAGGCTTACACATATGCATTATAGAGAACCACCACTTGCAAGAAAAGTTGTTGAAGGTCTTCCAGAAATTCAAGTAAAGCATGATGGAGTCCGCAAAGGATGTGCGAAAGGAAGGAATACAAAGAAGACATTTTCAAGTAGTGAGTGCAAGGAAAAAGGAATCTTGGAAATCATCCACTTCGATGTATGCAAACCAATGTCATCAAGCTCACTAAGCAGGTATGTATACTATGTTTATTTCATTGATGACTTTTCTAGGAAGACATGGATTTACTTCATGAAGAACAAAGATGAAGTATTTAGCAAGTTCAAGGAATTCAAAGCCTTAATCGAGAACCACACTAAAAAGAAGATCAAGACCTTTCGATCAGATAATGGCGGAGAATTCACATCAAATGAATTCAAAGAGTTATGCAAAGATTCAGGGATTAAGAGGGAGTTATCCACTCCATATAATCCACAACATAATGGGATTGCAGAAAGGAAGAGTAGAACTATCATGGAAGCTGCAAGAGAAATGCTTCATGATCAAGATCTTCTTATGAATCCATGGGCAGAAGCTGCCAGAACAGCAGTGTATGTACAGAACCGTACACCATGTAGAGTACTAGAGAATAAGACACCTGAAGAAGTATTTTCCGGCAAGAAACCAGAATTCAGCCATCTTAGAATATTTAGTTGTCCAGTGTACATACACATTCCAAAAGAGAAGAGGAAAAAATTAGATCCTTCAGGAAAGAAGAGTATATATGTGGGATACTCTAAAAGCTCGAAGGATTACAGAATATACTTCCCAGGATTCAAGAAGATTGACATCGGCAGGGATGTGACATTTGATGAAGAATGAGCTTACAACAAATCCAGAAAGAGACCTACTGAAGAACCTGAAGAAGAAGAAGCACCCAGAATTCATGACACAACCATGAACGAAGAAACTCAAGAAGAAGATCGAGAATTTAAAGAACCTCAAGAACCTATAGATCCACCTCAGGAGAAGAATCCTCATAAGAGGAAACCTGCTTGGGTACGAGAAGCTATCAAAGGTGTAGAAAGATATGGGACTGCAGAAGAGAATCACAGAGAAAGAAAGAAGACCAAATCCTGCTCCGGGTATGTAGCATTATTATTTGATTTCATCGATAAAGAACCTTCCAATTTTGAAGAAGCGACAGAACAAAAAGACTGGAAGGATGCTATGATTGAATAGTATCAATCAATCATGAAGAATGATGTTTGGGATGTTGTCCCAATACCATAAGGGAAGTTGGTTGCAACTTCCGGGAAGTTGGTTGCAACTTCCAAATGGATCAACAAGATCAAGCATGCTGCAGATGGTAGCATAGAAAAATATAATGCAAGATTTTTTTCTCTTGGCTTCTCCCAGAAAGAAGGAATAGATTATGAACAAACTTTTGCACCTGTATCCATATACACTTCCATCAGAGGAGTACTTGCTCTGGCTGCAGTGATGAAATGGAAGATACACCACATGGATGTCAAGACTGCTTTCTTGAATGTTGTAGTGGAAGAGGAAGTGTATGTGGAATAGCCACTCGGTTTTGAGACACATGACAGGGATTCTCATGTATGTAGATCGAAGAAAGCCCTATATGGTTTGAAACAGGCACCCAAGACATGGTATGGAAAAATTGATAGCTTTCTATCTAGTTTAGGCTTTACCAAGAGTAAAGCAGATTCCAACCTTTACAACAAGGTTGAAGATGGAAACCCAGTGATACTTCTACCATATGTAGATGATCTGTTTGTAACAGGTATGAATGGGTTGATTACTGATACGAAGAGGAATCTTACTGTCGAGTTCGAAATGAAGGACTTGGGTGTGATGCATTATTTTCTAGGAATGGAGGTGTGGCAGAATGAAGATGGAATTTCCCTAGGACAAGGGAAATATACGGTAGAGATCCTGAAGAGATTCGAGATGATGGATTGCAAGGCCGTGACCACACCTATGGCGTCGAACCTGAAGCTATTGAGTGATGCTTCATTAGATTCAAGTAATGCTACGATGTATCATCAGATGATTGGGTCCTTAATGTACCTGATGTACATGAGACCAGATATTTTCTTTGCTGTGAACACCTTGAGCCAGTTCCTGACAGATCTGATACATGTTGACTTGATTGCTGCAAAGAATATTCTGAGGTACCTAAGGGGTACTGTTGATTATGGGATCAGGTATGAGGCTAGTCAGAAGATTAACCTTGAGGGTTATGTTGATTCATATTGGGCAAGCAGTGCCATCGATAGGAAGAGAACTTCAAGGTGTTGCTTCAGCATGGGATTAGGTGTGATCTCTTGGTTTAGCAGGAAGCAATCCTATGTGGCACTGAGTACAACTGAAGCAGAGTATGTCATAGCTTGTTCATCTAGTTATGAGGAAGTATGGCTAAGGAAGATACTATCTTATTTATTTGATCTCCAGTTGGATGCTACTTGTATATATTGTGACAACCAGAGTTGTGTGAAGTTGTCGAAGAACCCGGTGTTCCATGACAAGTCGAAGCATATCGAGATCAAGTATCACTATATCAGGGACATGGTGCAAATGGGAGCAGTGAAGCTCTAGCATGTTGTGATGAATGAACAAATAGCCAATGTGTTGACAAATCCATTAGCTAGAGTGAATTTTGAGTACTTCAGGGAGAAGCTTGGGGTTCTCTATATCGAGGTTCCTTCCAAGGGGAAGTGATGAGTTTGTGAGCCATTCTGACATGGTGAGAGGATTGGTTCCTTCCATGATCAGATGTAAGGGCTAAGCCATTCTGTCATGGTGAGAGGATTGGTTCCTTCCATGTTAGATATGAGTGTTCATCCATTCTGATATGACTGTAGGAGTGGTTCCTAGATGATCAGATATAAGGGTTGTTTCCATTCTTGGAATGGAGGTTCCTGGTCAGTTACCAAGGATACTCGGTCTAGGACTGAGGTCCATTCTGATATGACTGTGAGATGTAGTCTTACATGATCATATGTGAGTGCATGGCCATTCTGATGTGATTGAGGGATTGGTTCCCACTTGATCAGATATAAGGGCTGATGCCATTCTCTTGGAGAATGGAGGCAGCTGGGCAGTTACCAGGAAAGCTCAGTCTCGGACTGAGGGCCATTTTGATGTGACTGTGGGATGTGTTCTCACATTATCAAATATGAGTGCTAGGCCATTCTGACATGTCAAGGTTAGATGTAAGGGCTGGGCCATTCTGACGAGTCAAGGTCAGATGTAAGGGCTGGGCCATTCTGACGAGTCAAGGTCAGATGTAAGAGCTGGGCCATTCTTACATGGTGATAGGATGAGGTTCCTTCCATGGTCAAAAGTAAGGGCTGGGCCATTTTGACATGGTGAGGGGATTAAGTTCCTCTCATGGTCAAATGTGAGTGTTGGGCATGCCTTTCTGATGAGTCAAGGTTAGATGTAAGTGTTGGATGGGCCATTCTAACTTAGGGTTAGATATAAGCGCTGAAAAAGACCTACATGGAGGTTAGGTCTACACCTAGCATGAAAAAGGGTTGGCTCTGTAGAACTTCCTGTGATGAGAAGAATCATGAGATAGCACCCATCATGATCCAGTGATGATGATTTAGAAGTGATGATCCAGATCGAGTGATAATCCAGATCTAGTGATGTTGCTTCGGTGATGATCCAGATTGAGTGATGATCTAGATCCAGTGATTATGTTCCAGTGATGATCCATATTGAGTGATGATCCAGATCTAGATAAAGATGACTTGTAGATGAATATGAATTGAAGATGACAAGGACTTGAGGATGATCTAGATGATACAAAGGAGAATACTTGTGCTGATAAATTGTGTTGAGAGAATACTTTCCTAGTTAAGAGGGAGTGTTGATGTAATTGTAACTTCAGAATGTATTCACTTATGTATCTTATGTATTGTACCCCGATGTTTATTCCATGATGTGTCTGTAATGTACTTGAGTCATGTCATGCCCTGATGTTCCTATCGGGAGGTTCTACAATATAATCAAGTCATGTCAAGTCAGTGTGGGTAACCCTCCTATTGGTCAAGGGTTAAAATTCCTCGCAGTTTCGGGGCACTAGGGTTATTAGACTCTCCTAGAGAAGTTGGCCCTAGTAGGTTATTGTCAAGTCAGGAATTAGTATAAATAGAGAGTGGGTCTCTTTATTTATCACACACTCACTCACACTCAGTTGTAGCGCATAGCTGAGGAAGAAGAAGGCACTGGGGCTAGGAAGAAAGAGGCTACTGCTGTCGGTATATCATCTTACTGTTTTGGGGTTTTACTTTTGGTGTTGATTCTATCTCTGAGGAAGTTGCGGTATTTTCTCCATTTATGGTTTCCCCAAGGAAAAACACTATGTTCATTGTCTCTTGTGTTTGATTGTTGTGCTTTTTATTCTCTCAGTTAAAGATCCTAATATAATGCTAGATTAATGTTAAAAATCTAACACTTGGAGCTCCTAAACTCATGAAGATAGACATAGTGAGTGGTAGGTGGCCCCTAGGTGTGTACTCCATGCAATAGTGAAATGATAATGACCTCCTAAGATAGGAAAAATACAAATAGACTATGTGGTCAAATGGAGGATTAATTAATAATCTTAACACCTAATACATTCAAATCTAAGAAAGATTTGAAAGAAAATTTGAACCAAAACTCAAAAATTACTAATGAAAGTGATCTTCCAATTTTTCTAAAGAAGGTTCAAATCCCCCCAAATTCGATTGAAATCCTTCCTAATTATTTCAATATTGCTTCTAATAGGTCCTAATAGGTGTTTGGTTGTCATCTTAATTTTCAAAGTCTATCTTCATCCAAAATTAAAGGCCTAAAATAATGATTTATTTTTTTTTTTTGCATTTTCAAGCTAGATGCATACAAATCTTTCAAATATTTAAAAAAAACCTCAAATCTCAGTAAAATTAGATGAACTAGTCTATAAAATCAACTAGAAGGATTCACAAGCAAACCACAACAAAATAAATCACTCAAAATAGATAATCCTAGCCCATATTACACCCAAAATACTACTATGCATGAAACACAACTATGTATGACTTGCACCTGCATTTTTCCAAGATATATGCAACTTTTCCTATCTTGCACTAGCATTTTTGAAAGATACACGCTACTTTTCCTAGCCCACACTAGCATTTTTGCAAGAAAATGAAGATTCCACGCATTTTTTCAAATGTTTTTCAAAATTTCAATTGTATAAGGGTTGATCTGGGTCATTTTTAGACTCCTAAGTTTAATTAAGGTGTTTAATGACATATATTAAGCATAAATGGACTATATATATCCAGTAAACACCCATTAATGAGGAAAAAAATCAAGAAATCAAGAAATTAAACCCCAAATCCCCAATGGAGTCACCATTCTGTTAGGGGAGTTTCTATAGCAGAATCTATGTCTTACTCTCCTATTACTATGGGGTGGGTGAATCCCAATTGATAGAATACAAACCAATTTTATCGCAATTAACCTAAGATCTTAATTTTTTTCCATGGAGTTTGAGAAGGGGAGGAATGGAGGAGAATACCCCTTGTAGCCTTAAAGTTTGATGGAGTTTCTTGATGGATTATCTTGCAGCCCTTTGAATCTCCTTCAAACCTACAAATATTACCACAAAAATATTTCTTACTATCCTACCAAACAATCTTTAATAAATTTAAGCTGAATATAGTTTCCTACCAATTCAAATTCAAAACAAAACTTGGAGAGAAAAAACATTGAACAAGAATTGGTGGAAAACTAAATTGATTCATAATAGATGAAAATGGAGAAATACTTACAATCCTTGAAGGTTCCTTCATTCTCCTTTGCTTAGAATTACTCCTCTACCATCCTTGCTTGTGATTCCCAAAAACCTATCAAGTAGAAAAGTCATATCTATCCTTCAATGTCTCCAGCATGCCTTTAATCTCACTTTGTATTCTCTTATTCACCTCATATGCCTACCTTATATAGAATTGAGATATGTGAACCTAGTTACTAAACATGAATGTGTGACTAAAATTTTTAATATTTTTTTATTATTTTCTTCAGAAACCTACTTTCATAGATTTTCCATGAATTTAACTTGATTTTTAGGACAAATAATACACATGTTAGGTATTCTTTCCAATGTATGAGCTATAGAAACTGGGTTTTTTCCCTTAAGTGATCATAGACTTGGCCTCTCTAGAGAAAAAATTGTCTTCAAACATTTCTCCCTCTACAGAAGTAGCGGCCAGATGAGATAATAAAGCTCTCAATTTTTCCAAAATTTTGATCTTCATGTTGCAGGAAAAATAAAAATATGTTTGTAGACAATCACTCTAAAGGGTGTTATATTTTTTGTTAACAAAAGGATATGCACCAGAACCATTTAGTACAGCAGACAAGAAGAAAATAGTTGTAAAATATGCAAATTTCATGTTGATCATTGGGCAATTATATAAAATGGGACCAAATGAATTACGTTTTCGCTCTGTCTTGGAACATGAGCGACCGATGGTATTGAATGAAGCACATACTGGTGCCATAGGAGGACACTATGTAGGAAAAGTGATAGCGTGCAATAATTTCCAGGAAGTATTATGGTGGCCTACTATGCATGTATATGCTAGAGACTATTGTCGCAAATGTGATATTTGTCAAAAAACTAGAAAACAGTTGTGACAGATGAAATGTCATTCTTACCACAAGTAACTTTGTAGGAATTTCATAAACAAGTTGTTGAATTTGTGGGTCCGATTAATCCATTTTGAAAATGAACGGATGCATGCTATATAATCATTATGTCAAACAATTTAACCATATGGGCCGAAGGAGCACCAGTAAGAGATTATACTGCTATGATTGCTGCAATATTTTTATTTGACCATGTCATGAACCGATTTGGATTCCCAAAAATTTTAATAAGTGATCAAGGTAGACATTTTGTGAATCATCTATTTGAAAATTTAATTGAGGAATTTTAGATTCGGCACCAAAAGAAAATGCCATATCACCCACAAGAAACATCAATGTCGAATCATTTAATAAGATATTAGAGAATGCATTGACTAAGATATGCAATGCTTAGAGGGATTATTGGGATAACAAGAATCCTGTATTCTTATGGAATTATAGCACCACATGAAAAACTCCATTCATATTTGTTTATGGAAAAGAGGATGTCAACCCACTATAATATATTGTACCTAGCCTTAGAATAGTTGCGATTACTGAGATGACAAATGTTGGTGAAATAGAAGGAATATTGTTACAACTAGTGCAGTTGGAAGAAGATAGTTTCATCGTAGGTTATCATCAACATGTCAAGAAGGAGCGATAAAAGGCTTGGCACAAGTACCATATTGTGTTAAAGCAATTTCAGATCGGTGATCTTATCCTCCTATATGACAGTAAATTTTTTAAGCATCCTAGTAAGATCTGAACCCACTGGTTGGGACCATATGTTGTCATTGATATCACTGATGGAGTTGTGGTATAGCTATATAAGTTATATGGTACACCCTTCAAGGATTTGGTGAATGGAAGTCAGATGAAACCTTATCAGTAGTCATACTCTGCTCGACTGAATAGATAGTGCCAAAACAAAAAATTAAGTCTTCTATATACAAATTTTGTCACAAGTTTCAAGATGTGTTGCAAGTGTAAAATTATTGCAGACTATATTTTTGTCACAAGATAAATTTTGTCGCAGGCTATATGTCTATTTCAATATGAACTTCTATCGCAAGTTATAGTTGGAGGGAATTTAAGCTAATGTAATGCTATATTTTATCGACATGCTTTTTTCTCACATCTACAATTAATGCATAATAAATACCTACTTTTATTATTAGTGAAGTGATGGTTTGATTGGAGTTTTATTGGAATGATGGTAAAGGTTTCCCCATGTCACAGAATTAGTAGGCACCTTTTCCATTTATTCTAGATCCACGTGAGTGAAGAACTTCCTTCATGCAGAAACATATTTCATCTTCGCATGGAATTCTATTCATTCATTTGTATCCAATTGAGCAATTTCATGAGTCGATATATCTATATGCAAACCCTTTTGAAGTTGAACTTGTTTGATTGTTATGGAAATCCCTATGTCAAGCACCAGCACCATTCAAGGATCTAGCATGGAGGTTCCCCCTGCCATACTCATTGTCAAAGAAGCTCTCAAATTTGTTATGACCGGTGCCGATAAAGCCACCAGGAAGACAGTGAACCAGCCATGGAGTTGTTCCTCCACAGATATTCTAATCTACCCACAATGTTGAAGAATCAGATTCTGGGCCAGCAAGCTTGTTACTTGGATATATTCCCTCAAGGAAAGATGATTCTCCTCGTTTAACTATTAGCAAGAATTCTATGTGTTCATTGGTCAATCCATCCATCTCGAAAGGCGTCCATGTTATGACATAGATTATGTTGAATCTAAAGAAGATTGGATTCATAGACCATGACCTATGGAAGATTCTTGAACTGAAAATGTCGAGGCACATTACCTCTATGTAAATGTTCAAAGGAGGACCTATTCAACTCATTCCAATGGAATGGGAATGAGGTCTGTAGAAGTCGGCATACTGTTGTTGATGCACATGCCCAATTTTGGTTGCACAACGAAAGTCAATATGTGCGTCAACAATTGTTGGTTTTCTTCCATGGAGGCTACTTCCACCTGGATCGACATATTTCAGTGAACATTGACCCAATAGCTTCAATCATTGGGATACCTATTGTAGTTTTCAACTCAACGTTGTTCTTTGCTAGAAATGAGTAGGATTTGGGCCTAGTCATTTGAATGAAGGAGAAATACAACCTATCAAGAGATAAGTGGGGCTTCTCTATTTCCTCTATCAATGACAATGTTATTCGATTCACAATGAATTTATTATCTATCAAGTTTCTTAAAAAGATGTGACTGAACCAGTGTATTGTCAGTATGAATGCTGCAGAAGAGTAGTGTTGTGTAGATGTACATATGAACTGGTCGACCTATATTATGAATGAGTTATTAGAAAATTCCATTGACACTAAGGAGAAAGGTAATCTGTTTACCTATTCATCGTTGTTAATTCTGATATCCTTTGTTGCTTGGGTTGAACCATTGAACTACCAAGGGATGGATGTTCTTGTTCCATGTCAGGGCCACACTACTAAAACCTATGGTATGAGAAGAGAAGTATGCGCATATAGATGAAGAATAACATCGAATTGTATTTGCATCTTGATGCACTGACGCATCACATTGGGAACCACTCTCAATTTTCTACAGAGATTGTCCAGTGGTTCTGCAATATTATAATATTTTCTACAGAGGCTCACCACATATATCTGCAACTGTGACAAGACCCTGATAACCAATGGTTAAAAACTGAGTTTTGTTTAACTGATGAAGACATTGAGACTATTTTCCAAGAATGGCCCGAAGAATGGAGAAAAACTATCACAGATGATCAGCTATCTGTTGAAACTGGCTCGTGACATGATGGAATGTCGGTAACTCAGGGAGGAAATCACTAGGAAGAAGAAATACCATGCATCTCCCTATAAAAGAAAAGAATAATCCAACACAACCTTGATGTATCCCAAATTGGGTGACAAGCGAAAAAGGTCTAAAGAATCAAAGAAAGGTCACAAGAATTGAAAGGTTGATAAAACATCTAGAGTTGGTGGCCTTATAGATGATGATTATAATCTCATCGTTGATCGAATGGAGGAAATAGCTCATGAAACTCGCCAAAATATTGATGAGAGGAATACTAACTTGGTCGAAGGCATCATGGATTTAGTACATACTCTTTGTGTCACAGTAAAAGAAGCTAGAGTAGCACTCACTTGGGAACCATTCCCATCCAAGTAGTAAGAAGTTAGTACTTTTGAGGATCGACCTATTGAGGTACCATCACCACGATAGCATAGAAAGGCTCAAGTGTCTTATAAGAAAATTTATTTGGGAACACCATATCATAATTCCATGATCTAAGACATTGGTCATGTAAGTGTCTACTTTTTTGTGATCCCGATGTTTCTACTACATAAAATTCAACAGGAGGCAGTAGATGAGATCAAGGTGCGAGAACATGAGGTTGTTGAACAACTGAAACATTCAAAGAAAACCATCACATCTCTCAAGACTAAAGTGCAGGAGATGGAGCAAAAATCATAGAGATGGTAGTAGGACAAGCAAAGAATGGAGCAAGTTGTCGTGCTTGCATGCCATGAATTCTTCAAAGAGGGAGTTACAACTGAACTACTCCATGATGCACAAGTTCTTCGACTTGGGGAGGTATCTTCCAATCTATGCCAACTAATTGTAGAGGTAGAAGAAAGGTTGAATCCCAATACACCTCCTCAGGCACTGGAAGTGCAACAAATGGAAGTAACTTGAAAAATGTTCAAAATATTCAAGAGGTCAAGGAACTTTTTTCTAAATCATATGCGTAGGTTTCTCAGTCTTGGGAAGTTGTAATAGATGATATAGAGTTGGAGCAAGTAATAGAGAAAATCCATACCATAGAGGAAAATCTGATCGAGCTAAGAAATGCATTGAAGAAATTACCGTCGGTCGATAAAATAAGAATAAATATCGACTTCAAAGCTTTACAATAGCAGGTTTCCAAACTGTGAACACAATAGGAATGCTGAACAAACCATTTCATAGATCTTAAGGCCAAAGTAGAACAAGTTACAAGAATCATCCACCCAATCCATGAGCGGGTGAGATAGGTGTTGGGAGCGTGAGATAAACCTCCTACAATAAATAATGAAAATGCACTCCTGAACAAAAATAACAAAACACAAAAGGAATTTTACTAATCACAGGTCAGTTCAAGGGGACAACCTCCTTTGAGTAATTTCAATACAAATAACTCGTGGATACCTTCATTGGCCTCCACCCTTACTTATATATTAAGTCTAACCTAAAAAACTATTACTCCCTATCAATGTGGGATAATAAAATATACTCATGGGATGACTTACAAATCATATGTGTCCAACAAAAATATACTTAGCAAAGTAAAGAGAAGGGTTGACATGGGCTCCTCACATCCCCTCCCTTCTAGAAAAGCTTTGTCCTCAAATCTTTAGATGTGGAAATTGTTGCTAAATATGGAGTGGTTCCCATGTAGCATCCTTTGGTTGCATGTCGTGCCATTGAATTAATACCTCAGTCATGATTCGAGAACAAATCTGAGGAGTGCGCCCATTGAGGATGGTCTTTGACTTGAAAATGATGGATCCTTCATTATCTAGTTCTAGTAAAATAGTTTTTTATTTGATGTTGGTGCCAATAACTCTCTTGAGACAAAAGACATGAAATACTGGGTGAACGCAAGAAGAAGGAGGAAGTTCCAATTTATAAGCAACATACCTAATATTTTGAAGAACCTCATATATTTCCCATAGAACTTTGGAGCCATCTTATGACGCCCTTTGAGTTTTAGGAAGGATTGCTGGTAAGGTTGTAGATGAAGAAAAACTATATCACCCACTTGAAAAGTACGCTCAGCATGATGTTGATTGGCTTGTTGTTTCATTCAGTTTATTTCCATGTGAATATTGTCCTACAAAATGTGAAGAATCTGATCTCGGTTTCAAAGAATCATGTAAACTTCCTAAATTGGTGAACTGTTGGGGGTGTATGGATAAAGAAATGGTGGTTTTTGGCCATAGACTTCTTCATATGGAGTCATTTTGGATGTAGTGTGGTAGGAGGTATTGTACCACCATTCATTGTGGAGCCACTTTTTCCACTAATGTTGTTGTTCAGAGGTGAAGAAACAAAGATAAGTTTCCATACGTTTGTTGATAAATTTAGTCTAACCATATGTTTGTGGGTGATACCCTGAACTCATCTTCAGTTTGGTGCAGTGCAGAAAAATAGTTATGTCCCAAAATGACTTATGAAAGTTGCAACATGGAAGATCTAATCCATGAAAATTTGTGCAACTAAGGAGACGGTATATGGATGGCCGAGGGAACAAAAATGACTATATTTTGAGAGGCGATCAACCACAACCAAGATCATTGTATTCCCTCCATATTGAGGGTTCTCTTCAATGGAATTCGTCGAAATATCTGTCCAAATCTATGTAGGGATGGGCTTGATGCTGGGAGGGATGATTCCAGGGAGTAGAATACAATGGTCGCCTAGTATTGAAGGTAGCAATCCCATTGGTTCAAAAAAGACACATGCATATCAATCCAAAATTTGATGTAGAGCCAAGGGAGTAGTGGAAACTGCTAGTGGTTGCATATGAATGGAATGGATTTGAGTGATCACACGATGTGAATTCTTATTAAATATATTTTCCATGTGATGTGAGCTGGTGATGCTGAGAGACCCTGGTTGTAATCCCTTCATTAATGTGTGCTTTTTTGCATTGACTAAAAATTGCATCCCAAGTTCAGCAAAATCGCATAAGATAGGTCCAAGTGTGTGTAACTATTGAGTTCCCAAAACCACATCACATATGCCTAAGGTCCAGGAAAATATGTCAGAGCAATTTATAATATCCAATAAAGATACACACATTGTGACACTTTCCTTTGCAAGGTAAGCTACTCCCATTGACAATCATGACTTCAAACCTGGAGCAAGGATAGACAAAACAATCAGCCTATTTAGCGATCTGAAGGTCAATGAAGTTATGAGTGCCACCATAATCAATGAGTATTATAAGAGGGATCTTCTTGAAGAAACCCTTGACCTACATGTTTTGTGGGGTGGTGACTCCAGATAATGCATGGAGAGATATCTCTGGGTGATCATCCATAGAAGGAGGGTCAACAAGCGGTTGTTGAATGTCAACCTAATCATCTACTGGATCCTGAGAATCTTCACAAATTTCTGATGCAGGGGGAGAAGTCACATCCAAGATATAGAGATTTTTATCAGCATATTGAGTCCTTGGGTGAATTTCTCATCACAATTATAACAAATCCCCTTTTCTCTACGTTCCCACATCTCTGCTTTAGACAAATGCTTCATAGGAGTGATTCTAGGAGCTGGTGTGATTGGAGGTATTTGGAAAACCATGTTTCTGAATGGAACAAAAGTGAATTGGGAGCATTGTTGAGCTATGATCTTGTCCTCCACCAACTTAGACAATCATAGGGCTTCCATTGTTATGCTAGGGCAGAACATTTTCACCTCATATCGGATTGCATCATTCAGAGCATTGATAAAGCAACTCATGTAGAATGCATCGGACAATCCTTTTGTGTGATTGGCTAATTTCTCAAATTTTGTCTGATAATCTTTCACAATGTTAGTTTGGTGAAGTTTAGTGAGTTCTCTTGAGAAGTCATTAAAAGAACCAGGGCCAAATCGTTGTAAAAGGAGTTGGCAAAAATCTGTCAATTTTGGCTCTTCATCATCCTTGATGTACCAACTAAACCATTGAAGGGATTCATGTTCCAAATGAAAGGATACAAGTGGGACTTTGGTGACATAAAAAATGTTATGTAGATTGAAATAGTGTTCTTTCCTGTATATCCATCCAGTCGGATCATCGCCATTGAAGAGAGGGAAATCAAGCTTTGGCATACGAAAATTGTTGGAAGAAGAGAACCTAGTGTCTGCAAAAGGCTCTGGATGTTGTCTATTGTTCATGGATGAATCTTAAAGATGGAGGCCAAGACTATTTTTATCCAGATCTTGGAGTTTGGTCTTGAGGGCGGAAAATTCATTTTCCATTTGTTTGTTTGCTCCTGCGCAAGTGATAAATATCACTATTTTTTTGTGTGGAATTGATCTGTGACGACTATGGATAGATGCAATCTACTATTGATAACGTAGAAATAGATATGGATCCCACGTATGTTCAGTTTCCTAAAGGTTCGAGGGATTCACTTGGCCACCAATGTCGTCTAACGACTTGCATATTGGGGCAGTACCCCTCACTCCACGAATCAGGTAAAATTGATAACTGCTTTGCCACAAACGACAACTCTTGGTTCACCTCATCGATGGGATCTAATCCATCAGGTAGGAGCCATTATCCTTTTCGCTGGTAGCCAGCTACTTTGGGGTTCGTGTGGTACTTCTCATAATGAGTTTTACGGTTATGCCCAGGTACTTCCCATAGTTAAGAGAATAGGGGTTATTCCCTAATTTGAATTTGCAATTGAAATAAACAATATAGATGCAAAGAAGAAGAACTACTGCAATAATCACAGCACTAGAAATCCACTGTGAAAAGAATAAAAAAATGGTGGAAATTCCACCCAAGGATCCCAAAAAACATATCAATAGAGATAGGGTTTTGAGATGAACATTTTAAAATGAGCATAACCCGATTAATATTACTCAAAATCTCTATTCTAACGTGTTTCTGTAACTCGAATAACCACTCTGCATCTACCTACATGATCAGAACAGAGGAAGGTTCCATTCAGCGATGAACAACTGTCAGACCCAGAAGATGGACCGTTGACGGATGTCCCAAAGGATCAAGATGAAACAAAGGATTCACAAGACGAAGATAGATCCCAAAACAAAGCATCATCGACAACTCCAACGAAGTCAAAACTTGACAAACAACAAGAAGAAGTAAGGACAAACCACAAGTTTGAGCAAGGCAAGGGAATTTTTGGTATTGTTGAGAATGGGTATGAAATGATGCATGTCCCCTCCCTACTGCGGAAACGTGGTTCCTGTAGCTCTGTTTAGACATCTCGAGTGAGACTGCACCCACTTCGTAAGTGTTGCTGAAAAAGGTAAACCCTTTTCGGGCCAATGTTTAAAGAATCTATGTCGAGGTTTGTTAGCAAGAGTGCAAAATTAACCCTGTGGACATAAATGTGTCACACACATTGATGGAGAAATTTCACCATGCTTGGAATTCTCTTTCACACCAGAATCATTACAAACATGGTGACAATGCGTTGATAAACTATCCTCTAAATATCCATCAAGATCCACAAACTATTTTTAAAAAAACTCTGATATTGTGCATGTGCCACATGGCGACTGGTTGTTGGACCTTTCCATTGACGTTCCAAAACTGTGCCTTTATATGGATCTCTGATTCAAACGTCTGCATTACTGCCACGTGTCATTCTTGACTGGCTTCTGGGCTATACCTTTCGACCTCCATCATACCTCCTCGCAGTGACTGCTTTATACAACTCTGGTGCCAAATTCTTCAGCATTAATGCATGTCCCATCACGACTCATTTTGTGAAGGGCTTTGTATAAAAATCTATTGCGTCAGATGTAATTAATCAATGAGAAGAAAATGAGAAAATAGCAAACAGGAGATGTACTTAATCGATGAGAAGAAAATGAGAAAATGGTAAACAAGAGAGTACGTGGCCCACGTTAGAGCTGGAAATTCGAATAAATGGGGCTTTTGATAAAGCCAAACGTTTAGAATAACATGGTGGGCAGGCATTCTCAAACCGTCCTTACCTCTTTTCGTAGCAGGGACTATTTCTTTCTTGCGATGGTAGGTCTCGCAAAAGTATTCTGCGTTCAAGAATCAAGACTATAAGAAATGCAATTACAAGAAACCAGTATGCAGGCATCAAATAGGTGAAGGTGGAAAATCGTGAATCACAAAACTCAGCATTCCACTCTGTGTGTAACTGCCAATATCATTTTTATTTTATTTTTGTGGCTGCAAGGATCAGGATATCTCAGAAGCAAGCACGCCATGGGCCAAGCCTGGAGTGGTTTACAAAACACATTTAAACGTATTGATCTCAGATACATTCGATATAGGGCATATTTTCTTCTAATCATCATGTCAATTTTACAGTGTGTACTATTCCCTAGAAATTGAGATCTAGTTGTCTGGCTTTGTTAAAAAGCTAGAGCCACAGCTGGTTATTTATTATGAGTCATTATGTTGTGATGCAGACCACATCCCAGAAGAATTTCTTAATAAGATTATAGACTCCGTATTTGACAGTTTAGCCACAACTGTAGATGGAAACACTCCCGTCACTCCGCCTCCTTCAACGTCACCAGGTACCGATACCGCCAACCCTCCAGCATCAGACACTCCAGCGATACCGACAGCAGATGAACCAAAGAAGAAATCTGTGACCTATGAGCAGATGCACGAAGCGATAGTTGAAGTCTTCAAGTAAGTTTCTAAAAGTCGGAGATAACTTTGCAACTGCAAATTTCTTTTTTCTATTTTGGAAGATCCATTCGTTATTTTAGTTTCGAATTTTTTTATTGTGGGAACAGGAAAATCAACCAGATCCCCGGCGCCAATTGGGCTGGTTCCAATTGGGCTCCTCCATCAAAGGAATCAGTGGATCAAATGTTAAAGGTATTTAATTAGCATAATCATTAATTTATGGTTTGTGTTTGGATGTATCTGTAATTAATTTATTTAGAAATATAAAATTTCAGACCATTATTATAGCAATTATATTCATGGAAGTTTTTTTTTATTTGAGATTTGGGGTGGACTATGGTTTATGCTTTTTTATCTATGGACTACATGAGATACATGAGATAAGAGTAGTGTTAATATTGATTTTATGGCATTTGTTCAAAATTCTAAATAACTGGTAGCAATGCATGGAAAACTCATGACTTAAAAAGAAAAAGAATATATATATATAAAAAAATAATATAAAAATAACTCATATTTTATAAATGGATAACAAAAAGAATGTTGGTGATAACTTGTATCTAAGCATGGATAACTCAGAGTTGAACCTATTTAACTAGAAGAATATGACCAACAAAAATATATTTTCCTTTTTATATCTATGTCTCAACCATTCAAAAATATATTTTCCTTTTCATATCTATATCTAGACCATTTGATCTCTGTCAATATGATCCAGCCACACGTTTTAATATCCATTTAAATACGGTGTCTGGATTATGTTTTCATCTAAAAAACCAAAAAATTTACAAAAATATTGGAAAAAATCTAAATATTCATTCTGCAAATTAACTGAAATTTCTGAAATTTAAAGACGGATGAATGCCGACTACATGCAGGAATCTGATGCAGATGGAAATCAAGAAATCGATCGCGAGGAATTCCGCCGATTTGTCCGAGAATTCTGTAGTGATATGGTGGCGACATACGCAAGAGAAATGATGATTGTGACAATAGCAGTCCCTGCTGTGGCTGCGTTGACAAAGAGGGCCACTCGGAGAGTACCTGTAGTCGGCGGTTTGCTTTCGAAAGTACCAAATACAGTCTTTCTTGCATCTGCCTCGGGTGCTGCTCTGTTCGTGAGAAACAAGTTCTTCATTAAAGGTCCAGGCCCAGTCTGATTGCAAGTAGATGGAGCTCCTATATACATAATAGACATTACAATATCTATATGTACTTTACTTTCTTTCAAAGGTTCGTCTGATTTCAAACTAAATTCAAATATCTACATTTTATTATCCATTGCAACCATGATTGATGTTCGCCTGTTTTATATTTTTTTCTTAGATATGATAATCATATCTTATCATTTCCAGATAGAAAAAAATGGCCTCTGTGTTTTTGGCATCGATTCCACATAAAAAGAATAGTTTTTAGTTGTGCATTGAAATTACATGGGATCATGAAATGGGAACTTTACCATTAACCAGTTGGAAAATTGGTGGGACCATGAAATGAGAACTTTACCATTGACCAGTTGGAAAATTGGTTCAGAAAACTACAGGTTTACATGGATATCTTATGAAAAGAAATTATTTGCTTTAGTGAAAAGATTTTGTCCTTGGTGTTCTCATACAAAAGACTTCCATTACCAACATAATACTATAAGAAAGAATTTTCATGTATCAAATTATACAATAAAGATTTATGAACACACCATTTGTGTTAAGGAATAGGATTTGTTTACCCTTATATTTAAGGATTTTAGGCAGGGATATTGGTGTTAATTCAGTTTTGTAAGAGTTTTAGGTGGATATTGGTGCTAATTCACTTTTGTAAGGGTTTTAGATGGATATTGGTGCTAATTCATCTTGGTAAGGGTTTTAGGTGGATATCTGTGCTTATTCACCTTTATAAGGGTTTTAGGTGGATATTGGTGCTTATTCACCTTTATATGGATCAGCATGGTTTTATATCTTCATAGTTTTATTACTATATTTTTTGAATTTTTTGTAGTTATGCATGTCACAAAATATTTGATTTTATGGGATACCAAACTCATAAAGCATAGATTAAGCTTTGTAATAGTCTAATAATTTGTTTAAATGGAATTTGTATGTAAAAGTTACACCCATGTAAAGTTGACATATCAAGTAGATTTGGAACATCTTTTAGTAGGGTTAGGGTGTTATTTTTTAGGTGTTTTGTATCCTAAGGAATTTTATTTTATGTTGAAAGTGCTATTTTCCTCTTATAATGTCCTTTTGTGAATGTGTGTAGCTGGCACATCTCTCTTCATAGATAAGGTACCATCATTTTTGCTAGAGTGTAAGGATGTGCATCATATCAGTATGGTCTTTTTCAATTTTGAGTCATTGCTTTTTTATTTTTTTAACAAAAAAAGGTTTGGATTATATTGAAAAAGGGGAGCTTTTGCTTAACCAAACAATATCAAGATACAAAATTGAAGACTTTCCCCTCACACACACGGTAGGATATTTAAGCCTATTCTTCCTCCTAGATTTCTACTTCCTTTCATAATATGGAGAACATAAGTATATTATAACAAACTGTTGGCACAGCAAAATGTACAAAAAATATGACTCGATTGGACTATGAACCCTACTTTTTGTCAGCAATGTGTACATAGCTCGAGTAACATTGTTTTTCTTTACCATTCTCGTCCAAGTATCTGTTAGCATTCTCCATGGTTCCAGAATCGAACAAACATTTTGCAAATCATCCTCCCAAATTGCCCATGTGTATATTGACCAATGGTTGGTAGAGAATGGCCCCTTTGTATCCCTAATTAGTCATGTGAATTGACTATGTGTATTGAGAATCAGATGCTTAGAATTTATCTAGTCATGTGGATTGATTATGAGTATCAGAAGGCTAGAGGTCACACGCAGATTCTACGTGGGAGTGATCATGATGTAGTGATCTATTCTAATTAGAGTGAGTAGACTTGTCTATGTGATTATAGGGAAAATTATATAACCTAAATTGCATCATTTACTTGTCAATCCAGGCTAGTAAGATGATGAGACGCTATCCACAATATAAGCAGAAACAATACCTCCAAGTGCTTCTAAAAGTATCAAATCAAACCCAAACTCTAACTCTTAACAATGTACAAACTGAAACTTCTAAGAGGTGGCACTATCCCACATGACTGAGTGATCAAAGTAAAAACCCTATACTAATATTTCATGTGGATGGCAAAATTTCTATGAAAATGCAAAGGAACGTGATTTACATAGGAATTCTAGTTTCTTCTGTAATCAACACTATCAAGCATGACCATGTAAGCAATATGTTCAACCCTTTGAGTGTCCTTGATTGTTGATGCTAGGCCCAAGAAAATCCTAAGAATTATTTCCAAACTTTACTCTATTTTTAAAACAAACTAACTAGTTCCCTCAACTAATGCAAACCTACTAAACAAAACAAATGAAATCCTTAAATCAAGCTAACATAGTTATCCCAAAAATTAGTATTTTTCAACATAGTTCTAATAGCGAAGTGTTAAACCTCGGGAGACTTTCAATTGTTGATACCTTCCAGAGAGAACAAAACTCACAATCATGAATGATAAAACACAGATTCAAGCACTTTGTAACTTTTAGAAGCTTGCATGCTCTGTAAGTTTAAATAAACAACTACAAGAAATTTAAACACTCTGTGAAATCAAATGAGAACTACAAAAAAAAATAAAAAATGTTGGAAGCACACTACTAATCATTAATATACCACCAAACCAAACCAATCGAATTCACACCAGCAAATTCCTGTGTCAAAATTCACTATGATAAATCAAAGCTACAGGAATCCAAATTGAATACACACACACACACACACACACAAAGGTGTCTACAGATGAAGGTACCCTCCTCTAATTGTAGATACATCTAACTAATTAGAAACTCAAAAGATGAATTTGAAAGCACATGAAATGGATTTATATTATAAAATTTTCAAGAGTCTGAGTACAAATACTGCTAAACAAAGAGCATGATCAACCAATATCCACCCCTTTACAATATACATATATTTCTTTTATAACCCAGCCTATTCATTGATATTGTGCATCTTAATCATCAATGGTGTCTCAACAACTTGACCATTTTCCTACAATTAGCTATTATAGTTGAAACTCAATTTATGAATGGGAAAATTTCATGTCGATAGGCATGGGACCTATGAAAAAAAATGGATTTCAATGATTCTGAGAGTGTTGAGATTGAATGATGATCTAGAGGGAATCCCATGGAATCAATCGAATCATACTCCAAATATTTCCATGTGGTGAACATGACTTAGAAAAAAAAAAAGGAATTATCCTTTATGTTAAACGTTGCAAGACTAAGCCTTCTACTGCAAGATATTATGTTGCCTCATGTAATGTCCTTCTCAAGTGACCTATTAATATTGTGTGTTCCTAACCCCTAGTGGTTCTAGCCTAGGAGGGGTTATTTGTAAAAAATTAATCATGAATATCCAAATACTAGACTAGGATGCAATTTCTAAATTTAAATTAATATTATGATGTTTTTAATAAATTTTAAGCTAAGTAATGCCTAGGTGACAAGGAGGGTGCATGAGGCCAAGTGGACCATGAGTTGTCAACCAGAAAGGGAAACCTAAAGAAAATCAAGATAATTCCAAAAAGAAACCAAGAAAGAATATAGAATCCCACCAAATCAGTCAAAAGAGAAAAGCCGAGACAAAGAAGACAATTGCATAAAAGTTGTTAGGACAAAAAGAAGGAAACTTTTTTAGGGCTCAATTTTTAAAAAAGAAAGAGGAAAGTCAGTCAAGAACGTAGGAGGGAGAAGTTCCTAAAGTAGTAAAGGAAAGTTTGTCAAAATCACTAGGGCGTAGTTTCCAAAAGGATGAAAATCCATGTCAAGGAAAAAGCAGGAAAGTGGACAAGTTTCTCCATTCGCCCATGTGGGAACATTAGTCAAGGTGTCTTTGGAATGAAGATAAATTTCCTATATAGTAATTATAGTGAACCTGTCTTCCTACTTTTGGTCATTTTTGTTTTGCTTTTGAGAGTTTTCTCTCAGTGGTTGAGTGAAGTGCCTCAACTGAAGCTTTAGGTGGTGTGCCCCTTAGCGAGTGGATTTCATATTTTTTTTCCTAATGTCATTGCAACCATTGAATAAGTGTTTTTGCAGGTTCTTATGTCTACTTCATCTAAGTTCCAAATCATTGAGCAAATCTTGAATGCCTCCCTTCAATGAAATTCATTCTTCTCTCTTCCTCCTATTCATTCTATGTTATTATGGATGGTATGGAGTATTTGTAATGAGAATTTAGACCCCACTCAAATGTATTTAATTTAATGATGTGCATTCTTCCATTTACTATCATTTTAATACCATATTCATCCCATTTTCAAATTTTGAGAGGCTCAACATTCGATTCTACCTAGTTTCCTAGTATTAGAGCCAATCCATGGGGTTTAATGTTATAAGTGGCTATCTCTAAGATTCCAGTGAGATTCATTTTTACCCTCACTAATATATTATGATGTAATTAAATATATATGAAAATTTCACATCATTCTGAATATGTTTGGTCAAGTTTCATGAAGGTTTTTAATACCTTTCCTAGAATTCAATTCATGAACAATGGACTAGTTTTCTAGTTTGAGTGAATAAATTAGTCTAAACATATCTAATTTATTTTCTTTATGTTTTGAAAATTCAATAAGATGTTAATGAATATATTCCATGGCTAAAAATTATTATTGGTGACCCCTTTCATGTGTTTGGAAATCCCATAAGTTGAGCTCATTGCACAACCCTAGAGACTAGTTTTTCTAATGCGACCTTTAGGATTACCTTTGACTATTTTTGATATGTTATAAAACTGAAAATAATGATTTCAACACCCATAAAATAGTTCTAGAAGCTTCCTAAGATTCTCTTATCCACTAGTTGCTTGGAAACTTCATTCTAAATGTTTTAATTTGCACCAGTTGGGACTCCCAGAATCCTTGTAGTAGACTTCAGCCTGGCTGATGTTAGAAACCTAAATGGGACCAACATATAGGTGCTTAAAAATGTGAACAATAAGTATCCTTCCTTTCCTTACATATTTCACCTAAATCCCGATTTATTCTCTCACTTATCTTGCTAAATTTCCAACTTTCCAGCTAGTTGTCTTGAATTTTTATTGCATAGAGTTAGTGAACCTTAATTATGCCTTAGGATCATTACATTGGTATCATAACATGGTACTTTGAACCTTCTCTTAACTTACCTTGATGAGTACCAAAAGAGATCCCAATCCAAGACAAAAAAAATCCTGAATATCATTTCATTGTTGGAGAAGAGGAGACCAGTTCCATCCAATGGAACATTCAAGGAGTGGAAGGAAGTATGGAAGACTGTGAAATAAGTATAGAATAAAAGGATGAAATATTTGTGCAAAACATGCTGAAATTTATGGATAAAATCACCCAAGTACAAGTAGAAATAAGAGACATCCTCTCTAGGTTGGTAGACAAGAAAGAAGGGGAGTCAACATTAGTGGTTCCCACCAAGAGGATAAGAAGGTATTCAAGGAGAAAAAATTCCATAAAACTGGGCCCCATAATAGACCACTTGAATTCAAAGATCTTCCATAGTCTAATATCCCAAAGTTTCTGTAGCATAGGGTGGATGAAGACGATGTTACATTTGAAGGAGTCACACCAATAGAGGTTCAAGTCACAAAATACATGGCTTCCAGTGAAGATTTCAAAAGGAATTTGACCTTTAGAAATTATTGTGATTATCAAGATAGGGTAAAGTTCTTAGGATGTAGTAGAATTCCTACTCAAAAGTTTGATTTACAGAGAACCATAGGAAAAATATCCCTCGCCTATTTTGATGGATCTACAAAATGCACTACTAACTCATGGGTACAAAAACTAGACACTTATTTTCAGTTGAATCCAATGATGGAAAGATATTCCATTAGGATGGCCACTCTGCATTTGGAAGGACATGCAAGTGATTGGTGGTTTCATGGGTTAAGGACTTTGGGACATGATACCATGACTACTTATGAAGAGTTCACCATAATATTGGTGAATAGGATTGACGAAAGATATCCTGATATGTCATTCAGGGATCTTGCTCAATTAAAGTAGCCAGGAACTCCAGAGTCTTACATGTCACATGCCCCAATTTTGTAAAAACAATTTTATATTATTTGAGGAACAATATGTTAAAGTTTATGCTAAGTGGTAATTGATGACCCAGTGGGGTCAAGGACATTTAATGTAAATCCTGAATATTTTATTTATAAATAAATAAAGGAGGAGACAACAGCTTAGGAAAGCTATTAAAAGAGTGTTACTGGTCAAATTGGTGGAGGAGACTGGGTAGAGAGCAAATTGACATATGGGAGAATCCTCAAACCACTTCCAACTGTTGTAGGTGGCAACCTACCTACATGTGTGGTCATGATTCCCCAAGAAAGTGGAATCAAAGCAGGTGGCTCAATTAATGAAAACTGACCCAAAAGACCTAGGCAATCTTTAAAAAAAATCCCATTGAAGAGAGCTAAGGCTGCCCATTTTAGAGAAGTGATCATTCAGGGTGAATGAATGTACTTCAGAGAAATTCAATGGAGGGGAAATCTGGAAAGTGTTTGAGGGGATAACTGCTGATTGATCTAGTTGCATCTTTTAAGCTGAAGATCATACTACTGAGAGCAGAGTGTTTTACTGAGGTATTGAACTAGTCATTTGACAAAGGGTTCTATTACTTGCATTCTCCACTAGTTCTCAGCCAAGAAGACCAGGAATAGGATCGGGGGTCCTGAGGAAGCGTTGTTTGAGCGCTCTCCAGTAGTTTGGTAGGGAGGAATGGCCTCCTAAAGTTGTTGTCATCTTGTCCTCAATAGGTTCTATGCTATTTTATTTACTGTTTAAGTTAAATAAATCTTAGTTTAACTACTATATGATTGTTAAAAGTTTAGAGTTTGTGAAATGTTATATTTAGTATTCTTATTAGATTGTTATAGAAATGAAACTGGCTTAGAGAATAGTGAAATAGAATGAAAATAAATTTCTAAACTGTGTTTTTCCCCACCTGGAAACTAGGTCGTACTCTAGCACAGTTAGAATGCTTTAAGTAGATGAAATAATTCTTAAGAGAATGAAAATAATAGATAGGATTTTGTATCTGTAGATAGCAGAGTAATATTTGTTTGAATATTTTAAATATTATGAAAAACAGTATTATGGTTTATTTGTGCTTACTATTTTACTTAATATAACTGAATAAAAATGTAGGAAAAGTAATAGTAAACTATACTAGAGTTACAGTAATAGTATACTGATACCAATAAAAGTTTATAGAAGATAACAGTTTAGTATTTACACAATTTATTAACCGCACAATATATCTTATAAACTATTTACTAAATTCTAAACTATTATTTAATACAAACCAGATTAGGGTTATGTTTATAATCCCTTTATTTATGAAAAATAAACAGATTTACAAAGTTAACCTCCTATTTCTTACAGAGCTCAGAATAATTCTAAATTACAGAACAGTAAATAATAATAAATGTAAATGTAAACATTAAACTAAATAAAACTAAAAATGGCATAAATAGGAGCTAATTATTTTAATCAAATAGGCTTATAACCTATGAAAGAAGAATCTGAGGGTCGAAACCCTACCAACTATTTTATCGTTTTATAAATCAATCTATTTAAAGTTTTAAACATTTATTTATTTTACTGTGTAAACAAACTTAACAAGAAGACTATAAATCATTCTGTGGGATGTTTACAGTCATTAACTGAAAATAAAACATCCTTTATAAACAGTATAATAAACAATTAAATTACAAGTTTACATAACCATGATGAAAACGAGACAGAGCTCGAAGTTTAACAAAAATCTTTCTTAAAAATCAACTATATTACATTGTCAGGTCGTAAGTATTTAAACTTAACAGAAATACATATCACGTCTCAAGGCCGAAATTTACCCAATATGACATCAAGGGTTTGCAAGTAAAAACTCGAAGGAAACATCATATTAAAATCCCTTAATTAACAAGAAACCGAAACAGGCTTCCAAGCACTGTGTGTCTCCCTCAACAACCCTCATTGCAAGTAGGGTAAAAACCCATGTTTGAAATCAAGGCTTACCGGTTGGGCCACGAGTCCACTAAAGCCGACCATCTTTTTATTTTCACCGAAGCTTGGAGTTGTCATGGGTTCCTGTAAATAGAACGAGACTGAGCGTTAGTTTAATGCTCAGCTTATAAGTTTAAAACCCTAACTATATTAATAATTTGCCAAAGGGTTTCCATATTAAAAATTGAATTATCTTTACCTGTAAGCAAGAAGAGGAATCGAGCAATGAAGAAGTTGTCACCAGCTTAAGCAAATTATCCAGAGGAGTATTCAAACCACTACACCAACCTTGGAGGGAATACAGTGTCAACAATCTTAAAAACTTCACCAAGTCGTGACGAGCCACGAGAAGACAAGATTGAAACAATGGACAGGCCGAGAGCCAAACAAAACAACCAATAACCACTTGCGTAGTGAGACTCACAACCACGAAGTTCTAGATTCTAACACTGAGCAACAATTCTACAGCAACAACAAACTCAAGGCACAGAGCAAGCGAGCAGAGGAACAACCTCTCATGGCTTTCAAGAAAACTAAACAGAGTAGCCCGTAGGCCAGTGAAACCCTCGGAGTAAAAATGATAGGCGAATAGGGTTTTCCAGCCTTTTAAGTCACCAATGCATGGATGAGAGCAGACCACATGCCCTCCAAATCTTTCAACCATTCGAGGGTCTTGTCTATAGTTTTTATGTGTTCCAATAATCAACTTATTATTGTATTGATCAATAAACAAATTATGCACACGACTATGGAGTGTATATATATATTCGTTAATGAAATCATAAACGATGGTATCGATGTTGTTGTTAATTGTTAAACAATGATTTTATAATGTTGACCTTGCCATTGGTACAATCCCAAAGTCGACCATAGAGTAAAACATTCCAAATATGGATTTGCATAATTAATTGCAAAATGACTTTAAATAATTACATATTATTTAAAGTACAAACCATATCATTTGCTATCGATGGTTTAAGATTAGTTATAGTTGTTAATAACTATTATATGTCATTTGAATATAGAGTAAAGGAGTTTGAACCATGTTAAATAAACAATCATGAAGCTCGACCTGGGTAGAAGCTTTTACAAATAATAGTGTATACTCAACTTGCCAATGACAATAATAATGAATCCTTTCATTATTCACAAATACAGTTTTGATTGTTTATGTTTACTTGGCTCTAGCATAGTATAAGAATCTGTCATATTGTTTCACTTGATATAGACCTCATATTATAAGTTTTAGGTAGTAAAATCTACCATAGTAGTTATTATAAACTACTTCTTATTATAAGTGAGGCAACATTATGATAGTAATTTTACTATGATGTAAACCATGTACAAGGTTTATAATTTATAGGAATAACACTAATAATGTATTTATGTATGATTTAGAATTTATAAAAGTGGTAGTAGGTAATATTCCATCTTAGGATGATGTATCTAGTTACAAGAATCAAACTGTTAATGTCATGGAGTTTCCAGGTAGAATATTTCTACAGGATGCATGTAACAATTATATTGGAACATTATAAAAGAAGGGATAATCTATATAGTTACAATAATACAAGTAGCAAGGCAATAGCTTAAGTACTGAAGTCTATAACTTGAATTTTAGCTTACTTACATACAAACACCAAGTTAATAACTCCCATGGCTAGCAAGGAAATGACAAAATAGAAACATGTACTCTAATGGAAATCTTTACTATCGAGATTGATAGGAATTATTTCGTGAATAAGAGACAGTACATTTAAAAATAACATTAGTGATATAAGCATGTTAAAATAGAAGTAAATGCATGACGAAGAACATGAGCTCTAATATCACAATAAGTATCTTTTGTTTCGCTAAGTATAATAAAGATAATGATCTTTATAGCTAAACTTTGAATACCGTCTTAGAAACAAAAAACTTTAGGAGACAAATTACTTTACCTCATCAGAGATTGCTTGAGAATAAACAGTTTATTTACTAGCATATTAACATGCAAACAGAAATACTTCTTGCTACCTTATGAATTAAACTCCTACTTGACCGATCCTTACCTGTTGAGCCTATAAGAACTAGCAGTCCATCTGCATTAGCATAACGCTAAGTAAGCCCAAGTTTTCAAAGATAAATTTCACCTACTTGCCAAAAAGTAACATTATCAATAAGGCTAAAAGAAATATGGATGCAGGTCATTCTTATATACTTTATGGAAATGAAAGTTGTATTAGTAATTGTGTTATGAAACTAATTAATATTAATTGTTAAACTATTTCATTTTCTGCTAACTGCTAGTAGTTAGTCAACTACGTTATCATACATTTTATGTTATCTTAAATTTTTTTAATTTTTATGAAATTTTGGGTTTATGACATTACACTTCATAATTTCAAAAGGTGGCTATCATGGTTAATGATGTATCATAATCTAGCTTAGTTCTTTTGTTTACAGAAGGACTAGAAAAAACACTTATAGGTCTGGTTAAATCTCATCAACCCTCTACACTACAGGATGCCATGGATAAGACCCGAGATATTTAAGATGCTATCCCAAAAACCATATTTACACCAAAGAGAAATTTTTCCTCAAGTTTCAAGGATAAGAGACATTTTCAAAAGGGTTCCAATGGAAATTTCAAGAGGGATAACTTCTCTAGAGATCGAGATGAGATAAGGAGAAAGAAGTTGTTCTTTTCATGCTAGGATCCATTTGTTCCCAGACATAAATGGGCCAAGGGAAAAACACGCTATATTGAAGTTTTTTTCTAAAAGTGAGGATGAAAGAGAATATGGGGACCATTCAATAGATCCTGAAGAAAATTTTGAATCAACTGATGAGGAGGAGCAAGCACAACCAGACTTCAGAAAAATTGTTGTTATGTCCAGAGTACGTATATTTCATACTCTTTGATTCAAAGGAGTAGTCCAATGGTGGAGAAAATAAATACTCCCACTAAATCCTTCGATCGATTCACTATCATAACCCTTGGGAATCATTCCATGGAATGCACAAAATGGATTCCCAAACTACAAATGACCATTGGGTACTATATAGTTACTGAATTTTTTTATGTGGTGAAATTAGATGACACCAACATAGTGTTGGTAGTCCAATGGTTATTTTCAATTGGTGAACATTTTGTGAACTACCAAGTTATGGAAATGAAGTTTAAAATCTATGATGGGAAACAAGTTGTTTTGACAGGTATGAACACTTACACAAATCGACTGGTCTCTTCCCACAACATGAGATGTAAGTTTAATAAAAGAATACATATATTGGGTTGCTGAATGTTTTATTGCTTCCCAAGGATCATTGATAGACATTTCTAAACAACTATAGGACATTAAGGTACTGCTAGAAACATATGAGAAATTTTTTGGAGATCTTTCTCCAGGGAGACGACCAACCAGATTGGTTGAACATGTGATAGAATTTGAGATAGGGAAACTTCCTATAATGATTTGACCTTACAAGCATCCTAAAAGACTCAAAGATGAAATTGAAAGGACCATAAATGAGCTGTTGGAATTGGGGCTATTCAGACTTAGTGCCAGTCATTTTGATTCATCGGTGGTTTTAGTGAAGAGGAAAGATGGGGCCTTGAGAATGTGCATAGACTACAGAGATTTAAATAAATCAAAACATTAATAATTGGTGTCTCCTGCCAAGGATTGGAGTTGATGGATGAGATAAATGGGGAAAATTGTTTCTCCAAGATTAATCTTCATTTTGGTTATCATCAAATCTAGATGAGAGAAGAAGACATAAAGAAAATAATTTTTCATTGTCATTATGTTCATTTTGAATTCCTAGTCATTCCCTTTGGCTTGACTAATTCACTTGCAACATTTCAATCTTGTATGAACATGGTATTCAGGGAGCAGTTCCGTAAGTATGTGTTGGTATTTTTTGATGATATTTTAGTATATAGTAAAAATTGGAAATAACATCTGCAACATTTGGAAGTTGTACTAACCATTCTTGCAAACTAGTACTTATATGATAATTTTTCTAGGATGTGAGTTTGGAATGACTGAGTTGTTGTATCTTGGTCATGTTATTGGGAAAAATGGAGTGAAGGTCCACATGGAAAAGATACATGCTAACATTGATTGGCCAAGACCCAAGAATGTCATAGAATTGAGAGGATTCCTTGGAATGTGTACTTTCTATCGGAATTTTATCAAGGGATTTTCTCAACTGGCATCTCCCTTAACCGATATTCCCAAGAAATAATTTTTATGTTGGTCAAAGGAATCTGAATTTTTTTTTGAGAAAACGAAAAATGTTATGAGAAGCTGTCCAATTCTTGTTATACCTGAATTCACACAACCTTTTTTGCTTGAGTGTGATTCCTATGGGGAAGGTAGTGGAGAAGTACTGATGCAAAATATAAACCCAATTTCCTTTGAGAACAGAAAGTTGCATCCCCATGAAATAAAATATTCCATCTATGACAAAGAGATGTTGGCCATAATGCATGCATTGGCTAAATTCCAGCAGTAGCTGGTGGGTAGTAAATTTGTGGTCAAAACTGATCACAACAACTTGAGACGTTTCTTGACTCCAAAAGAACTTAATGACATGAAACAAAAAAGGGTAAGTAAATTTCAATCTTATGACTTTGATATAGAGTACAAGATAGGAAAGACGAATGCAGTAGTAGATGCTCTATCAACAAAGCTAACCTTCTCTGTTATGGAGGTCCCTACACGGGGTCTTCACTTAGTGAAACTATGCCATATCATGTTCGTTCGTGGCATATGAAACAATACCCCTATTTTCAAAAAATATTGGAAAATACCTCCAAAAATCATTTTTTTTAACCCCCTCCCAACATGCCTTGCCGATTTTAAAAAACCCCTATTTTCCCTATATATTGCATGTATCCATTTTTTCATTTACATTTTTTATACCCCTTTATATTTCTACCTAAGGGAAAAAAAAACTAAACACAAGAAAGGGAGACACTTGATAGGCGCCCTTAGGAAAATCACTTTATTAGGAATTAAAATCTATCGCATGATGTCAAAATAAATAAGAGAGGGTTTATTTGTACCAATCTCAAACAGTAGTGTGTAACTGCTTTAGTAACTGCTTCAAGATGTGGACACTGGATATATATCCAACTCCAGAGGCTGAGAGGCCTTTTCAGTTGTAGTAGACTTTTAAATGCTTTCATCGACAATCACACATATTTTAGTGCTCCTTTGTTTCAGAGCTTCAACAACTTTTCTCAAAATAGCTTTAAAAATCTAGTTTGTATACATAATACTCTCATAGATTTCTTAGTACTTTGACTAGCATTAGTGGAACATTTATATTACATAGAGAGACAATCTTAAGTGGAGAGCCTAGCTCTACTTCTTTCACAGTTGAACCAAAGCTTCCTCACTTTGCAAGTAATTTTAAGACAACTTTCAATATTCCAAGGGCTCATAAACTCCACAAGTAGAGAACAACTGCGAATTTTTAGGAAAGAATAACACACCCAAAATGCTTCATTAAAAATGCTCTCAAAACTACCACAGCTCTACCCTTGTAAAAACTTCACTGCATGCATTCAAGTTCTCTCTCACAAAGGCCAACAATCCTCACAACCTAACAAGCATCTCAATCCTACATACTCGTTCTTCAAAACTTAGTTCTTATGCAAACAGAACATCATTCAAGCAGACTCCATATACAGATCTCACCTTACTCATTTTCAACAAAGTTCCATTCTCATGTTCACTAATTTATATGTTCTCGTGACTCTCATACTTTCATGGTTCAGATCCCATGGCTTCACATAGCCTGAAGAATCCCTTCACTCAGCTTCTCACAACAGTTGCTAAAACAACATACTCAAACAGGAGCATGTCGAAATTGCTCACTCACTCAAGCAGACTTCATATAAAAATATCACATCACTCATTTTCAACAAGGCTCTATTCTCGTGCTCACTAATTCATATGATGACATGTTCTCATGGTTCAGTTCACATGGCTTCCCTTAGCCTCAAGAAGCCCTTCACTTAGCTTTACACAACAGCTGTAAAAAACAACATAAACAAATAGGATCATGTCAAACTTGCTCACTCACACATATCCATGGCTCTAATATAACTTATGCATAAGCACGTCACACAATATCAACAAAGCATAAAAGATATTCAAGTAACTAGCACTCTAATTCATAAGAGGGCCATGAATTAATTACATAGAGTACACGTGTTTATAAAATTCACTTGTCTTTGGCTTTTCCACCATTTTTCCATATTTAGTTAGATTCCTCTACACCAAGTGCCATGGCATATACCTTGAGACGTTCCTTAGATCTCTTACATACAACACCTTCCCTTACAATATACTCTAATGATGTCCTATCCATATGTTGTACTCGATTTTCTTCATTCACTCATATTCTATTTTGCATAGTCTTAGATCCATGGCTTTGTTATTCTCCCATGTCATAGAGTTTACTAGTTTTTACAACATTCTAATATGACTCACACTCTTAATCTCTCTCCTTGCCTTGTTCTCATCATTTTCATCGGATGGATTGGATGACTTGTATATTATTGCTTGTGCCTCAGCAATTACAGCTGGACTATCATCAGCAGCATATAGAATCCTCTGTATTGCTGCAACTATCTATTCAAAATTATAGTTATCAAAATCTGATATTTGTCACTCCATTAAACTCATGCAGAAAACATTTCTAGACAAAAGGTTGTATATGGCTAGTAAAATTTGTGCTTACAGGTAATTGTTCAACATCTGGATTTTGACAAAGTATTTCAATATCCCTCAGCTTTGAAAAGTAAAAGTCTCTTTCCTTCTCCAACTATCTACCGAGAGCTTCAACTCTGTGACCTGCATACCTCAATTAAACAGGAAATAACATAGAAATAAACAAATATGAGAACTTCACTGATATGAGAGCCTGGACCAAGTTCATGTTGCTCTAGTTCCTTTGGAAAAACTCCTGACAAAAGGATCCTGTGATGATTGGACCATGACTGAACCAAGATTCTTTCTGAGGTAAAACAATAGGAAAATATGAATAACAAAAACACAAACATCAAGAGACTTTAAATGGAGTAATATTTTTTACCTGCTCATTGAGAGCCTGAATTTGGGCTGCGTTTGCAGATGCATTGTTGGGCATTGCAGACCCATAAAATGGTGGCTCGGTTGAGGCTGTTTGGAAGGGTAGAGACCCATATCTAGCATTTGACCCTGTCCTGGAATGTTTAGCAGCTACATTCATAACTGGAACTGGAGGATCATTTCGCTGAGAACTAGCAACTATGGTAGTTTTAGACCCTAGTGCATTGCCCTTGCTTGAAGGGTTTACTAGAGCTGCTTTCTTCTTAACTTCTTTTCCACCTTTGCAAAACTCCCTTTGTTCCAATGCATTGTAACTAAAAAGGCACAAAATCAAAAACTGATTAACAAATGTATCACTAACATGTAAACAAATATGCCCATTATTGTAGTGCCATGAAATCCAGAAAAAACAAAAAAGAAGGAAAAGAGAAACCTGTAAACAAATATTCCCATTATTGTAGTGCCATTATTGTCAATTGACTATATTTCTACTACCTGCTCATGAGGTCTTTGCACAGATTAGATTGACATTGCATCAAACCTATTGCACGTTGGATGAACAACCAAAACCAAATGTATGACCCATTTGTATGACCCATCATACTTCTCACTGCACACTGCGAGTGCAGAGAAACCTGTCAGAGTCATTCAATTTATTTTTGTAGGAAGTTGGTAAGTCTGAGAGGCTACTTGTTCCTTAGATGAGTTTCTCAAGGTTGTTGAGCCAAATTTTGAACATGCAAACCCAGGAAGATGGAGTTGCCGAAACTTCCATACCAATTGGACTCGAAAAATTTAACACACAATGTGGAAACAGGTAAAACAATGACAGCTTATCATAAATTGTGGAACATCACAACTTTAATATGAACTGGAGATTCAGCATTCAATGTACACTAGCAAACAAAAAAACCAAGAAATTCATAAGATATGCATGATGAAATCAATCTAATGAGATTAATTATCCAGAAAACAATAATGCCAGCATTTAGAACAGGAAATTCAATAGTATGGTTCACATACTTTGATATTTCAGTATAGTCCAAATCCTTACAACAAAGGCATAGAGTTAATGTAGGATATAAAATCATGCAACAAGAATCCAAGATTAAACACATTAAAAATATTATAACCACATAAGCAACTATGAAAGAATAAACTCGTGGACCCTTTCCACAGCCAAAGAGAGACTACTTTTCCTCTTTACACTGTGATTACATTAACCATGTTGGCAAAAAACATCTTTGAGAGCCATTACATTTCTCACTTCATTCTAGCAATGAAGAGAAACCTGAGTCATTGGTCTCAGAGGCCATAATTTCTCTAGGAAGTTGATTGGTCTCGGAGGCCATAATTTCTTTTCAGAGAGATGGGTAACTCAAGTTTGCTCTACCAATTTTGAACATGCAAACCTTGGAAGATGAAGCTTTCCAAATCTCTATATCAATTGGTGTATAAACAGGCCAAATGAGAATGGAATACAGGCAGTTGATTCAGCTAAAATTGTACACTAGAAGCAAAAAATCCAGAAATAGGAGGGTGATGACCTCCTTGGAAATAGGAGTAATGCAGGAAATGTGAGAAAAAAAATTTCATGTATAGACCCGTGCTCCTCCATTACTCGGAAGGAATCATGCTAATTTCCTCTTGTATACACTTCTTCTATTCAGAGCTTGAGTTGGGCGAGAATTTTCATGCTGCAATATGTAACATATACATTCTAATTAAAAAGAAAAACCACAATGCATTCAAAAATTGAAGTCATTTTTTTAAAATTTTTTGCTCTAAATAAACTCATGCAGTCCTTCATAAGTAGAGACATTTCATTCTAGTGAATAGAAAGAAACTAGAGAAAACAGAACTGAAATTGTGCTCTACCTTGAGAGCAGCATATAACATATCCACTTGCATGGGAGAGACTTTGTGTATCTGTAAAATTTAGAAGATGGAATCAGTAAATCCCAAACCCATGAAGGTTAATCCAACTTCAAGTATGCATAGATAAATCCTAGTAAAGAAACTACTTGCTATACAGAAATGCAAACACAGAACCAACATTAAGGTTCTTATATCTCTATTGAATGCTTAATGTTTATATTAAGCAATAATACCCAATAAGAAACCACACATCATATACATTATGACCAGATAGTTCTAGTGGTTATCTATCTTATAAAAGGTTGTGATGTGATTTCTTTGAAACCTTAAGGTATGCATACATTATCTGGGGTTCAACTTCATACTCTACATGGCGCAGTAACTAATGTATATAGATCTGTGAAGCACGTCATGGATACAACAGGAAACTGCGCATTCTATTGAAAATAAGAAAATGTACTTAGCAAGATTGTGATATGGTCACTTTACCTTTTTCATCACCATCCACATCACTCCCTCTGTGCATGGAGGAGTGGTTAGGGAACCACTATACTGATAGAAATTCTTTCGATTCAAATCGAGCTCTGTTGGGTCCACACCACCTGTTATATCCACTGCTTGATTCCATTCAAAAGATGGTATGTATGGCCAAAACTGTTTGCAGAGCAGAAGACAGCATGAAAAAATATGAAAAGCAAGAACAGGGGAATTGAGGTTATTTTCCACTGGATATAAATTTATTAATACAATACAAATAATGCTTAAAGTGCAGTCTATAGAGTAAACTTTGGAAATAAAAGTTATCACCTTGAAAAAAACTATATTTTACAACCCAAATAGTCAGCTATGAGTGACTTACCAAGGATATAATTTTCTGGTTTGCCAAGCTTCTTTAATTTACATATTTTGAAAATTAAGCTTCTCATCTAACCTAGATAAACCAGTTCACCAAGGCACCTAATCTGTATAAAATAATACTTCTTGATCTGACAAAGTCTTGCAAATTCTATTAGATTTACAAATTTTCAACCTAAACATTTTTGTACTTCCATTCCTCGATCCTGATGATAAGAGTTTCAGAACAGTGTTTTGGACAGGAGCTTGGGTAGTTGTTGAAACATTGGAGCTATGCT